>CM031243.1:664774760-665195817 GCA_018340775.1 Taxus wallichiana var. yunnanensis
AAGACCTTTATAGAGCTCTTAAAATAATACGTGGACATATTCACGTGGACATATGTAGATATGCCTGGTTTAGACCCAGAGCTAGTTGTGCACAACCTCGTTGTGCACCCAGATGCCAAACCAATCAAACAAAATTTGAGAAAGATGCATCCTAAGGTAGCACTCTTAGTCAAAGAAGAATTAGAAAAGATGTTGGCTACTGATTTCATTAAACCTATTGACTATTCAGAATGGATCTCTAACATAGTCCCAGTACAGAAAAAACCCATGGGCATAAGGATCTACACTGATTTCCATGACATCAACAAAGCATGTCCAAAAGATGATTTTCCCCAACCTAACATTGACATGATAGTCGATTCAACAACTGGTTATGAAATGTTTTCCTTAATGGATGGTTTTTCAGGTTATAATCGATACGAATTGTGGAAGAAGATCAGCATAAGACAACATTCATCACCCCTTGGGGAACGTTTTTCTACAAAGTCATGCCCTTTGGGCTCAAGAACGCTGGGGCTACTTATCAGTGGGCCATGACATTATTTTCCATGATATGATAAGTGACATCATGGAGGACTATGTTGATGACATCTTAGCAAAATCCAAGAGTAGAAATGAAAACTCTGGAGTATTGAGGCGTATTTTCAAATAACGCTCTACGAGACTATAAGGTTTGCTTGAACCCTAAGAAATGTCTCTTCAATGTTTTATCAAGAAATCTCCTAGGGTTCATTGTTTCACAAAGAGGGATTGAAGTGGACCCTGCAAAGGTTACGGCTATCACAAAAATGCCACCACCTACCACTCTCAAGCAACTAAGGAGTCTACAAGGGAAAATTCAGGCAATCCGTCACTTTATTTCACAACTGGCAGATAAGTGCCATCCTTTTACCCATCTACTCAAGAAAGATGTCACCTTCAATTGGGGACTTGACTGTTAGAAGGCCTTTGTGCTACTCAAACAGTACTTGGCCATCCCACCTGTACTCATGCCACCTACCCGAGGTGAACCTCTCCTCTTATACATTTTGGCTACCCAGTTTGCTATTGGAGCATTTCTTGCCCAATATGACATAGCCCATAAAGAGAGAGTTGTTTATTATCTCAGCCACACCTTGATCACATACGAGTTGAATTATCCCCAAATAGAAAAGGCCTGCTTAGCGGTTGTCTTCACATTTCAAAAGCTTCGCCATTATCTCTTGAATAATAAAACTAAGCTCATATCCAAGGTTGACCCTCTCAAGTACCTTTTATCCAAACCCACCCTCACAAGATGAATGGCTAATTGGATCATTCTCCTATGTGAATTTGATATCAAGTTTGTGAATCAAAAGTCTTTAAAAGGACAGTACTAGCTGATCAAATAGCGAGATCTCCTCTCCTAGGAATGGAACCTTTATGCTTAGATTTACCAGATGCATCTATGATGTATATTGAGGAATCCGTAGAATGGTAGGTTCATTTTGATGGATCTTTTACCTTCCATGGATCTCGGAGCAGGAGTGGTGCTCATCACTCCAATAGGTGATGTCATCCCACGAGCATTCCGGCTAGGATTCACATGCATAAATAACATCACATAGTACAAAGCACTCATTGCTGGCCTCAAGCTAGCTATTACATGGAACATCAGACAACTGCGGGTCATTAGGGACTCTCAAATTATCATAAAGTAGGTTTATGATGAGTACAAGGTTAAAGATGAGAAGCTTATTCCGTATAAAAAATGGTTGAAACTTTGAAGGAATATTTCACACAAGTCATATTTGAACAAAAACCAAGGTCACATAATAGATCCACGGATGCTATGGCTACTATTGGGTCTCTCTTACACATAGCACCTGAAGAAAGCAAGATGCCTTTCTTCATGGAAGATTTACAGGTACTGCATATGATATGCCAGAGTCATGTTTGGCATGTGAAGTTGTTGGTAATTTATCCCCTTGGTATGAACCTATCTTCTAATACCTACAAGATGGAACTCTTCCACTTGACATCACCCATTCTGAAAAGAAAGCCCTTATTCACCGCATAGCCCATTATACCCTCCTAGGAGGTACCCTTTATCATCATGGCTATGACGGGAATTTGCTTCGTTGTTTGGATGTTGATGATTCTATCCACGTAATTAAAGAAGTACATGGTGGTATTTGTGGAGCACATACTAGTGGCATGGTCTTAGCTAAAAAGCTATTAAGAGTAGGCTATTATTGGCCTACCATGGAATCTGATTTTTGCAACTTCGTAAATAAGTGTGAACTATGCCAAAAATATGGAAATTTAATACATGCACCAGCACAAGCCTTACAACCTATTGCAACACCTTGGCCATTCTCTAAATGGGGCCTGGATCTCATAAGGAAGCTCCATCCTTCTTCATCATACGATCATACTCACATCATCACTACCACCGAATACTTTACCAAATGGGTAGAGGTTGTCCCTCTTACCTATGTCACCGATGTGTGTAGATTTCAAAATTCATCATGAACCATCTCATATGTTGTTACAGGATCCCCTCAGCCATTGTCATTGATAATGGTAAATCCTTCAAAAAAAAATAGTTAAAACATTGTGTCAACACTTCCATATCCAACTTAAGTGGTCTACCCCTTATTACCCTCAAGGTAATGGACAAGAAGAAGCCACCAATAAGACCCTTGTGTGGATTATGGAGAAAATAGTCAGTAAAACCGGTCGTAATTGGCATCTATAGATACATCCCACCCTCTGGGCCTATCATACCTCCATCCGCACTCCTACTGGTGTGATTCCATATTCACTTGTCTATGGCACTAAAGCCATCATACCTTTAGAAGTGGAGCTTCCTTCCCGAGAATATCTCTCAGAGATGATCTTGATAAAGACGAGGACTACAGAGTTGCTTGCCTTGCAGAGTTAGAGCTATTAGATGAAAATCGTATTAGAGCACTTAATCACCTAAATGTCTATCAGAACAAAGTGTTTAGAGGGTATAGAAAATGCATCATTCATCAAGAATTTGATGTAGGAGATCTAGTTCTCAAAGAAAATCAGAAGAACACCGTCAAAAATAGAGAAAAGAAAGGAAAGTTCGAGGCTAACTGGTTAGGTCCTTATGTTGTAATTACAAAATATGGATCAGGGGCCTACAAACTTGCATATTCAGATGGTGAAGAGCTTCTAGAACCTATGAATGCCATACACCTGAATTGGTTGTACACTTAGGCATGATGAGAATATCAAATAAGAACTAAAGAAAAAAAAATAGTAAAGAAAAAGTAGGTCGTCCTCATGTGAAAACCACGCAATTGTGGTGCAGTGGGTAGGTCTTTGAGTGAAAACCAGTTTTTGCACTCAAGGAAAATTCACCAGATGCAAGTTACTCTTACGGCAGGATGGGTAATCATCACCACTTTCTAGGTATGACCTTCCTTTGCTAAGTCTAAGAACCCTACTAGGGCCACCTTTTTCGTACCATGATCTGGTTTGTTTGCTCTTATATCTTCATGGAGGACATTACCTTTGTATACTCCCATCTAACACTGAGCATGAAAGTACCGTTGCCACATTCTTGCACATACACGCGTGGCATTCTACCTTTTGTATATTCACACGTCATGTTGGGGACATCCACACTTCTTTGTTCTTGTACATTGCTTTCAAAACATTACCTTGGAAAAAGACAAAAACATTTGGAAAACGATACACAAAAATCTAAACATCTAGAAAATTTCCCTTTTCAAGGATAAGGCTACATTCATTTCACAACGTTATCCTAGGGACACCTAGACAACAATGAAAAAACGTAGCTGCGAAAACTTATCTTTTTTAGGTAAACCCAAAAACATTAGAAAATATATGTCAATGTTGTCCCGTAAAAACAAGGTAATGTTTTAATTTCTTTTAGTTGTTGGTTTGTATAGTTTTGATGTACTTAGTGTAGTGGTTTGTTTTCTCTTTGAATAGGTTCATTTGCTTACATTATATTGGATCTTATATGATTTATTTGTGTATGGAATCTTGTGAAAAATTGTTGTAGGCTTCTTTATTTGTTATGTGCATCTATTAAAGTTCATTTTTACTTGCTTAGATTAGATCCCATTTTAATCTCTTGTTAACTTTTGCATGTGTTTGTTTAGTTGTAGTTTGTTGTGTTGTTTGTATGTGTATATTTGTTTAGTTTTGTTAAAAATTTTCTTGTGTGTTTTGCACATAGTTGTTTGTTATCACATCTATCATCTATCATTTCATCACATTTCTAACATCATTCACTACATCATATATATACAAAAATACTAAGTATCACATCATGCATGTATTAAGCTAATCATGGCATATCATATCATCAATGGGGGCAAGAGGGGTTGCGCATAATCAAAAATATATCCCCTCCCAAAACAATATCATCTAGTATCATCCCAAGTACTAGAATAAAAACTCACAAACAACTCATAAATCCAAAACATGTGGTGCTATCTACAGATACATCATCACTATGAAAGCATGAACTATACACATTTCTAAATCTAAGGTATGTCAAATACATAAAATAAAGGGAAATCATACATCATAAATCCATCATAATATGATACATCAAAATGTTCATATATACATGTATAATTGTCAAGGTCAACTCAAAATAATACATCATCGATACAATATGCCATCTAAAAGGGGCATGCATAAAAAGAATCAATCCTTCATCATGAGGTGTCATCAAAATAATGGTATACATAGTTATACATCAAAATCAGCCTTCATAAGAGGCATGCATATAAGATATCTATACAAAAAGAAAGAATACAGAGCTCAACCATAGCTCTCGTCCTCGTCGGGGCTCCTGGGTCCATGACCTGGTCATCGGAAGAGTGACGGCTATGACGGACCTGCACCAAAGGTACTACCCTACTGTCTATCGTCATGCTTATCCAGTTGACTACCCCGTATAGGTTTCCTAACTGATCTCACTGAATGGCCTGATCTCCATGATCTGGAACCTTTCGCACTCGCATATGACTACTGGAATGATAACACTCACTGATCTATCGAAACTACCCTGAAGTAGGCAGTCCTATAATACAGAGCCTCACCACTGGATCTCATAGCATCCTGTATCAAATCCACATCTCTAGAAGCGAGAGCTACCTATAGGGCAGCATCTCGCTAACCTGTCACCCTACCAATATCAGCTTAAGCTTGTCTCAAGGCTGCGACCTCTCGATCTTTGTCTACGGTAATAGCCTGCACCTGGGCCCGTGCCTGATCCCTCTGTGTCAAGTAGCCCTAGGCCTGTGTCTAGATCTGATCCCTTTGGGCCACAACCATATGTACCTGAGTCTGTGACTGGTGTAGGAGGCTCAATATCTAATCCCCCTGTGCAGCCATCTCCCAGATCTGACTCTGCCATGGAACACTGTCAATGCCCTAGGTGGCATGTGCCCTAGCCTGATCCCTCTCCATTGTCAAAACCTTCACCTGGGTGTGTGACTAATCTCGCTCTACTTATGAGGGCCTGTACCATTGCCCTAGTTACATCTCTCTCCCTACCCACCTATAACTGTATGGCAATAGTTTCCACATAATCGATGTTGAAGAGCAGCCCGCTACTCACCAGCACTACTACTCTCTCTGGAATGTCAAATGGTGGACCCTGCTCTAGAAGTACCTACTGGAGAGGTGTGTATATCCCCATTGGAATGCCTACTAGGGGAAAATATATGTCCACTTCCCTGTATACTTGTCTTGGCTTGGGCCTAGGGCTCTATCTCTGTGGCTGCTATGGTATGGGACCATGTCCCCTACCTCTGACATACTGGTGCGCATCGGGCCCACCCTCGTCATCATCATCATCATCACTGTTAGCACCACCAATGGCTCCACCCTCATCACAACTAGGAGGTCATACTGGAGGAGGTCTCACACCGGCATTATATTCCACTATAGATACGAAATCAACGGTGTCAAGCACACCGTGATACTAGGCCCGTACTCGGGAGTGGTATTGAGATCTCTCGATATGTCTCAATGGCACCCACATAGCAGGTGCCACCTATTGCAAAACTGGTTAGTGCTCTGTCGTAGGTGATCTGTGGGCCCATATCAAAATGCTCTCGGGATCTACGAGCATACCATCTATCTGGCCCAAGAACATCCTGGGTAATGTTGAACTACCTCTGGCACTAATCCACCTTGTATATCTCTCACATATAGTTGTGGCTGCCTAGAATGAAATGCTCTACGGTGGTGGTACTGAGCTCTAAGCCATCCTCGGGCCACTAGAAATGTCTATAAGGCCTCCAAACTATGGAAGCCTGCCTCATCTCATCCATCTCATGCCGATAATGATATATGACCCCCATGTTGGGTCGCACATCGTCCCCTGCTGGGACCCAACCCATCGTCGATGGCTCGTTAGGAGCCCGAACTCTCAGCACACCTAAAGGGCAACCAATGGTGATATGATCCCATGCCCAAATCTTCAGCAGACGAGTAGGTCCTATCATCTTCTGACAGTAGTAAGTAATCAAATGAAGGTCCCAGTATATATGTGCTAATATACACTGACCCCAACAGTAGGTATCTCCCTTCACCAAACCAAGAATCACTCCCAGGAGTCCAAGTGAAAATGAAGCGCCAGTCTTGTCAGGGAGTAAAACTCCAGTGACAAAGGCCATCATGTAGACCACTACCCGGTCTAACTCTGGATCATCTATACATCGGGATAATCCGATGGACATCATGCGCCATGGTATAGTAGGGACGCTAAATAAATGTATAATATGTCGCTGAATATCGGTCCAGTGGCTCGTAGTCTGGATGAGTTGGCCCTGAATGGGGACCCGCATGATGTGCCACACATCCTCTAGTGTAATGGTAATCTCCCCGGTCGAGCTGAAACATTGACTCTCGCTATGCCATCGCTCTGCTATGGCTATCAAGAGGCCATGGTCCAATGTAATCTGTGACATCTTGTTGGTCCGAAAATGCATCGCGTGGACGATCTATGGATAGACGAGCCAACAGTGTGCAGGGCTTAGCCCTCTTTGAGACAAAGCAAAGTGAAACTGGTTTATTGCTATTTCCACTAGCAGGAACCTATGAAAGTCTCACAGATTCTGCCTTCGGGGGTTGGGATCTCATCCCAGTAGAGTGTTTCAGGGTGCGAAAAGAAAGGAATGAAAGAGGGAGAAGAGAAAGAACAGATCCGAAGGAAGAAAAGAAATGAATTCCAAAGCAGAAAGGTCAGAAGATTTATGTTTTCAGTTTGGTAGTAAACAGCGCCAAACCTACTTGCATAAATAAACAAAGCAATATTAATGAGCAAGTGACGGAAAATTAGATATGAATCCAACAGATTAAACGCATACAGATCTAACGTAAGAAAGATCTAATGTATAACACAAATATTGAGCACAAATCTCGAATAATTGTATTATCTTGTTCTCTTCATACAAGAAAGCTCAAAGTCTTTCTCTCCTCACTTCTATTTCTATCTAAAAAATGTTCACACCGAATACAACAAGTATTTCCATATTTATAGAAGATGAGGGAGAGAGAAGGAAAAATGGAGCCAACCACTTATTTACAAAGATATTTACAAAATATCTAAAAGTCATGTTGACTTTGACAACTTGGTGGATGACATCATCCCATGATGCAACATGGATGATGTCATCATTTGTGTCAACACATTTTAGACATTTCAAAAAGAAAGTCGGAGAAAAGAGAGAAGAAGAAGAAGAAGAAGAAGAAGAAGAAGAAGAAGAAGTTACTCATCATCATCATCCTGCGGCCGAAAAGGGGTCGCCTGTTTCTGATGCTGCTCAGGTGATGATATGTGGAACTGAGCGCGGTATTCCAAAAACTTGCTAATCATCGGCCCAAATTGATCCTGTGATGGATCCTTATGCCGCTCACCGATTGCTTCGCAAGTCTCCTCGCCTCCTATGAGCTTTTTCGAGAGTTTGGAATAATCTTTCTCCGCCTCGATAAGGAACTCCGATGAAGTCCCTACAGCCGTAGGTTGTTGATAGATTCAGTGTCGAATGTGACCTCCGCCCCGTCCCGAGAAGTGATCTCCTCAAGATCCGGATAGTGTCATCACCGATCTCAAGGTAAGGGAAGGAGTGAGCAACCATGGGGTCATGGCGAGAACAATTTTCTCCATTTGATGCATTGCATCCAGGGCCTCTTCCTTTACCTTGTCTATCTTCTCGTAACGAATTCTAGCTGATCTATCCGATAGTCCAGTGGACATAGTTTTGTTGAGGGCCTTGGATGGCCGAAGACTCGAACTTGACCGATCTTCGACCGAAAAATAACATTTGTTGGAAGGTATCGTGCTTTGAGTCTCGCATGTTCTAGCTCTTCCGATATTGGACCCGCTAATGCTTGGAGTTCCTTATTCGCTTTTTCAATGTTTAGGTATAAACCGATATACTCGCGATTACTCTTTCACTATCCTTGAGGATTTGGCTCTCCAAGCGTAAACGGCCATACCCTCGCCCGATCTTTGAATACTCATTGATCTTCTCCCGACCGAGCAGCTCAGAGTTTCATGGCAAGCTGATTGTGGGAGGTGCACTTCCCATCTTCTATAAGGCTTGGAGCAGGTATTTGTTCTGCTCCTTCAGAGCCTTTTCTCCTCTTTCGCTTCCTCGAAGCTTTTGCAGAGTGCATCAACTCATGGGAAAGAGCTTCCCCATGGAGACTTTCGAAGATGTCCCCATTTTGACTTGGGTCACGTGAAATCTATCGGAGACAGCATCCTTTTTCTCTTTGAGGGGATCGGGGTAAGCTATTTCCATAACTCTCTAACTGCGCAAAGCACTTTGAGAGAAGAATGTTACAGCTTGTTTCTTTGCTCCTTTAGCCGGAATGACCGAAAAGTCCATCGGAGCGATGGGGACTTTCCTCTTTTGTTGGCTCAGCTGCTGAGAGATCCAAGCTGGTCCTATAGAAGAAGGACCAGAGACAGAGGAGGGGACAGCCGCAGTAGAAGAGGGGAAAAATGTGGAGACACGCGGCGGCGGCATTGAAAGAATAGCCGAAGAAGTGCCCACGAGAGGAAGGGAAACTGCAGCTGCAGAAGACATAGGAAGGGAAGGGAGCTCGGAGATGAGGGAAGAAATGGAAGAAGACAAATCAGCGAGGGAGGAGAAGATAGACGAAGAGGCGGGGGAAAGAGTAGAAGAAGGGACAGAGGACACGACCAAAGGGGTGGTCGTTTGAGTCACTCGAGGAGGGGAAGGAAGAGAAGAAGAAGGGATAGAAGGGACCTCTGAAGTTGTAGCAATGCCGACATCCTGAGTGGATGGGCGTATGGGACTATCCTCTGCTGCTTCTTTCTCTGGCGAATCCAGAGTTATTACTTGTTCCGGCTCTGTGGAAGGAGGACTTTCAGGAGTTTCCTCTTGGGTGGTACTAGATTCACCTTCTAGCACTTTGCCTTTTAGCTGCTTCTTGGACCTTGGAGGTGCATTGCCCAATGGGGAGGTTGTGAAATCTACCCCGAGGTAGATCAGCCCGTTCATGCGGCACCAGTGCTCTGTTCTGCGCATAGTCTCCTTGACCCTCTCCTCAATTGTTTGAGGAGCCTTGCTCACAATGGATGCGAAGGGCAAATCATCCCCTTCCGTGTCATTATACACCTTGTTTACTTCATCTTCCGTAGTTTGGAAGCCTTTGGGACAATGTCCACTCCGTATTGATGATTTCACAATGCCAAGCGAGAGTGATCCTTTCTTCCGAGTTCCACCTCATGGATGACGTCAATGTAAATATCCTCAATTTGAGGGACGTGGATAGGATCAAGCTTAGCCCTTGGCGAGGCGGCTCCTGGGTCAAAGGTAGTCCCGGGCCGTAAGTCATGTTTCAAATTTAGCAACTCCACTCTGCGAACATTTCCTTCACCTTGTGATGGGAGGAGCATGTGTACCGGCCCACCGTGAGGGGGAAAGGAGTTCCGCCCTTCTTTCTTTTGAGGCATTTCTCATGGTATGTGACCAGCTGCCTTGATAGCTCCAGTAGAATCAGCCTAGGTCCAGCATACCTCGGTAGCCTGGTTGGCTCTCCCAAAAAGTTGGCAGCCCTTAGATAGGTGAACGTGGGAAATTGGGTGAACAGGGCCCCCCATTTCTCTGTGACTGCCACTATGTTTTTGGTCGTCTGGCTATGAGTCATGTTTGGCCTCAGTAGGCAGATGACATGATAGAAGAATGCATCGTTAACTTTTGTGAAATGTTGGATGCTATTCTCCAGCCTCAGCTCTGGGTAGTAATCAAATATCTTGGCCTGAGGCCATACTCCACTTCGGTTCAGCCCCGGATAATCCCTTGCCGACGCTGCAGCGTAGACTACATAGGAGTTCATATGGAACACTCCTGTTGTGGCGAACTGTTGTAGCTGCTCAGAGATGGTGCTGCTTATTATTTCACCCCAGCAAAAGCGCTGATCGGGTAAATTTTTATTCATTGTCTCCAAGTACCTCAGCATCCATTTATGGAAGTAGTGGGCGTCGGAAAGCCCGAAGACTCTACTCAGGAAAGTGATAGTGTCACTGAGTTCTTCTGAGAAATCACTTCGGTGGATAGTCTGAGGCCACCGGGTCACCACCTTCTTATTCTTTAGGTAGACCTCATTCATCAACTGCATGCACTGGTCTTCGTTGTCTTCCCAGGCCTTGATGCATTCTTGTTGGCTAACAGCCACGAAGTTCTAGTGGTGAGGGATGCCAAGTATCAACTCAAAATGACGGGCGTGAGGTTTATGACCGCCTCGCCTTCTTATCGTCTCGACACATCTTGTGTCCTTGTTGTAAGATTGCGCAATCACCATCATGAATTCGTTGTTGGCAGTGGCCATGACGGGATTCCTCCGTGAAGTGCAGGGCACTGCCTATTAACTTGTCCATCCATGGACTTCTTGTAACTTTCTGAGTTCTAACCCAGAATTCATCCATGTCAATGTGACCCAATTCTGAGTCTCTGACATCCATACTGCACTCAGCCTGTGATTCGGGCATCCTGACCCTCTGATATTTGTATTTCATCTCTTCTTCTGTCAACTTAGCCTTTCCTCTTGGTTTGGTGGGTTTCTTTCTTGACGTAGACATGTGTTCTTTCGAACTCAGTTGCTGATCTGCATGAAGAAGAAGTGAGACCCAATCCAAAAAGGTTGAATTAGTCATTTGATCTTCCATTGGAATGCTAGCAGAAGAAAGAGTTAGAGATTTTAAGGCTCAGGGCGCAGGGTGCATGAAAATGCAATCGCGTGCCAAATAGATAAGGCCCACGAAAAGGAATGTTGCGAGAGGTTAAATCGGCGCCAAAGGCACATGGCGCATGGGAATAGTGCATTTTATACATGGTATTGGTGCGCCCTTTGGCGCATTGATGGACCGTGTAACATGGATTTTTCGTGCGCCAAAAGGGATATGGCGCGGCGCATGAAGGGTTTACACAACATCATGTTACTGGCGATCGGGGGTGCGCCCGCGCCTTTATAGCTTTATACTTGCGCGCAGAAGGCTTGTGTTGCATGGAAGCTGGGTGCGCCCTTTGGCGCATGGAAACGGGATGTAACATGGATAAATGGTGCGCCAAAGGCTTTTAAGGAGGCGCGGGATTTATACTTGTAGCATGCGAAAAAGGCGCGCTTTGAGGGCGCATGAATTCTAGATGTAGCAGGACAAAAGGCTGCGCCATTGGCGCGGATTTCAATTATGCAACAAGGCGGATAGATGCGCCGAGGGGCGCAACTATCTTAAGTGCAACAAGACGCGCCAGTGCGCCATAGAACTAAACTCTTTGCTCAAACCTTTTCATTCTTTCCTCCATTTCAAAGGTTGCTTGGACATATAAGGTTTCAGAGAAAAGTTTATCAGACCAAGCCATTTTCAAAACAACACCCCTTTACCAGCAGATCTGGAAAGAGGGAGGGAAGGGAGGAGGAAAAGAAGAAAATGAGACCAGGGACAAAGACACGGGGGGAGCTAGTTCAATCCAATTCTTATTTTAACACCGGCTAGAAACCAAAACACGAGACATCAAGAACACTCAAAGAACCGAAAGCACAAAAATGGAGAAGAGGGAGAACCTCTCACCTTAGATATATAGCAAAAATTTGGAGAGCGGGTCCACGGGTGACAAAAACGACGGAGCAGAGGCTGACAAGTCCAGAGTGATCACGTGCTTTGCAAATGAATGAAAATGACATGGGCGCGCACGTATATTTATAGAAAAACTGGTCATCAATGCGCCAACCACTTTTGAAATGGCGCATGAAAGTTGCTGTCGACAGGGGAAAGCGTGCGCCCTTTGGCGCACGAAAGTATTTGACAACAGAAGATTGAGCGCGCCTTTGGCGCACCAAAACTTCGTGTTATAACGAGATTATATGCACCCTTTGGCGCACCGAAGACGTGTTAACATGGAAAACCATGCGCCAAAAGTTTTTTAAGGGGGGCGCACCAAAACTTTGTGTTACAAGGCAAATCCATGCGCCCAGCCAAAAAGGCTCAAAAAGACTAAGTTCAAAAACTAGATTTCCCGGGAAGGGATTTAACAATGTTTCGAACTCGAAGGATCCCTAACGAGGGATCGAAACAAAATTTTCGGTATGGTTATCGGTAAAATTGCCCTTGTCAATTTTACGGGATAACAGCTGGCTCTTTCTGGGGACTATCCCTGAGCGAACTCGGGGGTAGAGAATCCCAGATCACATGTGCCTATCCATTGGGTACGGAGTCAAAAACAAGGGGGACCGGAGGGAGAACAAAGGAAACACACAACCAACCGAAAGCAAACACACGACGAAAGCAAACACACAACAAAAATATAAACTGTACAAAGAAGAGAGCAAGCTCTACTTCCTGAAGATCTTGAGATGTTGCCCGCTATAGGGAAGCGGGAGTTCAGCTCCATCCAGATATGAGAGATAGAAACTATTCTCTCCATTGAGTTGCTTGATTTTAAAGGGCCCTCTCCACAGGGAATCAAATTTTCCGTGCATGCCCTTTGGCTCTCTTCGCTTGTCCCATAAGAGGACGAGATCTCCCACTTGAAAATCTCTCTGCTTGGCCTTTTTATCAAAAAGCCTCTTTACTTGATTCTGATGTTCAGTGATCCTGTCGACCACTCTTACTCTCTTTTCTTCAAGTTCCGCAAGATACATGATTCTCTTTTCTAGAGAATTCTGGAAAGTTTCATCTTCGATTACTCGTGCCAAGCGTAGAGCAGGAAGTTCCGCAGAAATGGGCAGTTCGGCATCAGTGCCATATAACACTTGAAAAGGTGACATGCCGAGAGATCTCTTGGGAGTAATGCGGTCCGCCCACAAAGCATCGTACAAAGACTTGTGCCACATCCGCTGATTCTCATCTACTAATTTCCGTATGATGGTCACCAAGTTCTTATTACTGGATTCCGCCTGACCATTTCCCTGAGGGTAATAATCCAAGGCATGTGCTAAAGTTATCCCATATTCATAGCAAAAACTAATAACTTCCCGAGGAGAAGTTAGAAGCATTATCAGCAACGATTTTGTTTGGAACGCCGAACCTGACAATGATATTTTCTTTGATAAAACTGCAAACCACCTCAGAAGTGGCATGCTTGACAGGTATGGCTTCCACCCACTTGGTGAAGTAATCCGTTGCTGTAAGGACATAGCTATGTCCAGCACTCGATTGAGGATTGAGTGCGCCAATAAAATCAATTCCCCATTGCCTGAATGGTTCATTGATAATGACCGGCCTTAGGGGAAGGGCAGCCAACTTGGGCTTGCCGACGAATTGCTGACAGGGTTCACACTTTGCCACCCAGGTAGCCGCATCTTGAAAGAGCGTCGGCCAATAGTACCTGGCTCGAATGATCTTGTGTGCTGTCACGGAAGAAGAAAAATGGCCTCCACAGGCTGAATTGTGAAAACTTTCCAGCAGTTTTACTTGCTGGGGCTTGTCAACACATCGCAGGAAGACACCGTCTATCCCGCGCTTATATAAACCATCATCCCAGATGACATATTTAGCTTCCCTGAGCTTTATAGTGCGCTTCTCCTTTGCGGTTAGGTACATTGGGCATTCACCGTAGGTAAGGAAGAAAGCGATGTCGGAGTACCACTCATCACTAGTTGCAACAAATAAAACTAGAGGTAGAGAATCAGGCTCCTTTAGAGGGCTTTGCTCTTCGTCTCACGGTCTTCTTTTCCTTTAGGGCCTTCTAAATCTTTGTTTTCAGCCATTAGCTGACACAGGCCTTTGCCTCTCACCAGCTTGGTAGGTTTAATATCCAGGTCATATTCCTGGACCTTTGCGATCCAATTCCCTCTCAAGCTTCCTAACTCCTGCTGAGTTAGAATTGATTTCACCGCGGTGTCGGGAACCAGCACCACCGTATGCGAGTTTAGAATGTAATACCTGAAATTCTTCACTGCTTTGACAACGGCAAAGGCATGCTTTTCCAATTGAGTCATCTTCAACTCGTGAGGCTTGAGGGGAGAACTCATGAATGCAATCGGGGATTCAATGTCTTCTGAATTCTTTTGCATTAAGATTGCAGACACAGTATGTTCTGATGCGTAGCTATACATGATGAAGTCCTTGGAGAAATCGGGACATACCAGGACCGGTGCATGGGCAACAGAAGCTTTTATTTCTTCAAATGACCTTTTCCCTTCTTCACTCCATCTGAAAGTTGGTGACCCCTTCATCATGTTCAATATGTGGCGAGTCTTCTCAGCAAAGTCAGGAACAAAACGCCTAAGAAAGTTCACCTTTCCGAAGAAAGAATGAACACCAGTCTTGCTTGTAGGCAGAGTAAGGCTCTGAATAGCCTTAACCCTTTCAATATCTATCTTCGTTCCTTCTTTGCTAACCACATGCCCTAGCAACTTCCCTTCCGTAACTCCAAAAACGGACTTTTTGGGATTTAGGGAAATTCCATGTTCTCGGCACCTGGCCAATACTTGCTCCAAGTGATCACAATGATCACTTCGTTGTTTAGAGAACACGGTTAAGTCATCTAGATAAACTACAATGACTTTTCCCATCATACCTTTAAATGCAAAGTCCATGGCCCGTTGAAAAGTAGCACCTGCATTAGTTAGGCCAAAAGGCATCCTGCTGTAGGCAAATGTACCCCAGGGAGTAGTGAATGCTGTTTTGAATTGATCTTCAGGCGAGACTTCAATCTGATTGTAGCCTGAAAAACCATCAAGCATGGACAACATCTCTGATCCAGTTACTGCTTGCAGAACTTGATCCATTATCGGAAGAGGGTAGTTGTCTTTCAGTGAAGCTTGATTCAAATTTCAAAGTCTACGCAGATGCGTATCTCGCCATTTTTCTTGCGCACTGGCACAATATTTGCTACCCAAGTACTGTGATGGATAGGGAAGATGATTCTTGCATCCAGCATCTTCTGAATTTCGGCCTGGATGGTGCCCGAAATCTTAGGATTATAATGCCTTTGCTTCTGGCGAAAGGCTTTGACATCTTCTTTCAGCGGTATGTCATGCTGAATGTCCTTTGGCTTGAAGGACTTTAGATCGGCATAGGACCATGCCAACACATCCATATATTTCTTCAGCAACTTGACAAATTTCCGCTTCTCTTCGGTGTGCAACATTTGCTAATGTTTACAAATTACGGATGTGCCTCAGAACCTATATTGACTGGTTCTGTCTCTCGGGGATGAGTCGATCATCCCGCTTCTTCTTTTTTACAAACGGTCATGCACAGCTTTAACAGGCGTTCCAGAGAAACCAGGCCCTTTGGAATTTTATTTCCCTTGAGCTGGCATATGCCGTCGTTCTCCTTTGGTTCATGGTTTTGACCGTTGATTGATTCACGGCATGTAGAGGTGGATCCTTCAAAATACAACTCGTCAAAATTTTCTAATTTTTCTAGAAAGGCAATGAGGTGATTATCATCGTTGAATACCTGCCAATGCTGAGAGTTGTCTGGCACGCTCGGGCGGAAAACCACCTCAATGGTGTATTTGTTCATTTTCAAACCCGGGTGTGGGAGCATGAGAGATGCTGAAACGGCCAATGAATCGGCCATGTCATTTTGAGCTCTTGGAATTGCCCCTATCGAAAAGGCATCAAATTCCTCGATGCTGTCCCATACTGCGTTACGGTAGTGCCTGAGCCTCTCATTTTTCACTTGGTAAATCCTTTTGACCTGATTTACAACTAGCTCAGCATCACCTTGTACCTTTAGATTTTTAATTCCCCTTTCCTTTGCGGCTTGCATACCGAGTAACAGAGATTCATACTCAGCAGTATTGTTAGTATTGAAAAACTGCAACTTGAAAGAAAGAGGAATTACCTCCTCTTCGGGAGATATTAGCACGATTCCGGCGCCACATCCACTAGTCGCGCAACTGCCATCAAACTGCAAGGTCCAGATCTCATTAAGATCCTTTTCTTGAACAAAAACGCCCTTTGTACCCGTCTCGGTAGATAAGAAGTAGTTCCCCATCCCTGATGATTCAAAAAGGATTTGGGCTTTGGGGTCCTCAGAGCTAGTAACCAAGTACTTCTTTTGCGATTCTGGTTCTAAAGTCTGCATCACACCTTTGACGGGTATTCTAGCTTTAGACCAGTCCATGTGAATTTCTCCACCAACTTCGCTGCAAAAGCTTCTTCCCAGCAGAATTCCATAGGCTGCTGGAATGTCAGCAACGAGGACTGTCATTTTTACTCTTTTATCTGGGAAAGCCGCAAACGCAAATTGCGCGTCTTTGATTTGGCCAACCAACGGAACTTGCTTGGTTTCCAATGAATAACATCTGCCGAACGGTTTGGTAAGAGTGAGGCCCAAAGCATGGGTGACTTTCGCCGGCATGACATTATCAGAAGCTCCGGAATCAATTATACAGTTGCTCAACTTATGGCCGTTGATTAGGAGAGAGAGATAGAAAGGTTCTATCTTGCCTGATGCAGATGTTGAAGCAACATTTATGTGGGATTCAGGAGGAGTGGAAAGGATTCCTTTCGGGGAAACCTGTTTAGATGTAACAGCTTGACTCTGAATATATTTAGTTAATCTTACAAGCTGTTCGGGATTTGACTGAAGGTACTCAGCTTCAGACATTTGGATCTTGGTCTTTTTTGCATGATCTATTATATCGAATGCGGCCAAGGGTTGCGTTGGTGAGGGAATGAGTCCTTCACTTCGCGATGGTGGAACAGGGTTACTGATCTTGATAGGAATATGAGGGGGCTGATTCGGAGGAGAGATGGGCGGAAAAGACTTCTTTGCAAAAGACTTAACAGGGAATTGAGTAGGAAGAGGATTACCTCTTCTAGCAATGGTTGGAGGCACGTTTGACACGACCTTCTCCTTCTGCACATGGGCAGCAACTTCCGCTTCTTTTCCTTGCGAGCGGGTAAAAACAGCATAGGATTGTCCGCTTGCATAGCCCTGAGTACTCTCTTCTTCATCAGATTCATCCTCATCAAATTCCATGTATCCAATAGTAGAGTCGCCAGTCGGCTCACCGACATCTTGATCATCTTCGCCTTGAGGCGAAGGTTCTTCATAGTACTGCTCTTCCTCTTCAATTTCGGCCAAAGCATTGACCGGAGGAGCTTCAAGCGCCAACCGTGGAGCAGTTGCAGGTAGGCGCGGCCTTTGTGAAACATTATTGGGAACGAAACTCCTTCGTGGAACGTCTCGGTATGAGGAACTAGGAGCCTGGGCCAACTGCTTCTTCAATGCGAGCAGATCATTCGCCATCTTTTGGAATGCCGGATCAGACGAAGTAGCAGGCGAGGGATCTGAAGATTTGGACTTTGATGATTCCTTTTTCAACTCGCCAGATATTATCAAATTGTCTTCTATCCGAATGGCAGCAGCCTGAGCGAGAGGTAGGGTAGCTACTCACTCTTGAAGGAGCAAGAAGCTGACTTTTGAGCTCATGGCATTCACGAAGAAACACTTCTGATTCTCCGGTGTTGGAAGCATGGCAGTAGGGACACGGTTGATTAATGCATTGAACCGGGTGACGAAATCGTGCATAGTCTCATTGGCCTCTTTCTTCAGGTGGGTGATCCGTGATAACAACGCAAATGCATCTTCTGAAGGCTTGTATCTGTCTTCAAAAGCTTCCCGCAAGGTTGCCCAACTGGTGATAGATGCGGCCGGCAAATGCTGAAACCATTCGGCTGCGGGCCCTTGTAGAGTTTCCAGAAAAAGGCGAACCGACACATCTTCGTGAGTCACGTCCAAAATACTGCATGACATAATGAAAGCAGATATGTGGGAATCCGTGCTTTGATTTCCGCTCCCGTCAATTTAGGAAAATTCTTTCGGTTTCCGTGAGGGAGCGCGTGAACTGGATGTGGCAGTGCGAGAGGACCCATAGCATTTCCCCATGGTACCGCCATTTGAAAGGCTGGAAAAAGCACACGAGCTGGGAGGGTGGTTCCACTGAGCAGCAAGGCACTACAAAGGGATGTAGATGCTCCTTGTAAAAGACTTTTTCTTCGTGGAGGTGAGACACTCCTGGATGACCGGCTAGCCGAGCTTAGCGCTGAAAAACGTGCCGGTGTTACGCTGAAATTGTGCCTTTGAAGCAGATCGAAAGTAGGATCAACTTCTCCACGGGCTCTCCTGCTGCGCGTAAAAGGTTCACTTGCCAGCGTACCTTCCAGATCTGCGATATTATGGCACAGATTTAAACTTTATTTTTGGGTGTACTTGCTGATTTTCTGGTTTTTCACAAAAACCAGCAGCAGGTGCTTTTCTAGATATTTAAAATACTATCCTCCTCGAAAACCGATTGCGGTTAATGACAAATAGCAGCGAGGATAAGATGGCAGGGAAGAATAGCAGGCTGATTTTCAGATCTGATTTTTACTTTTCAGAGGGTTTCAAACTTTTTTAGAAAACAGTCAAAAACTCAGATCTACGGAAAAATGTTAATTTTGATAAAAACTCAGCGAACTAAAGATCTGTAACTAGGCCCGATCTATGGATCTCAGAAGAAAATTTTCAATTTCGGGCACTTTTGCAAATTTTTGGATTTTCAACAAAAAGTTCAGATTTGCAAACAGGCAGTGATTTTCTTATTTTCTGATTTTATATTATACCACCACCATAGATCTGACAGATCTATCCGTTCCCCAGCGGAGTCGCCAAAAACTATTGGTCCGAAAATGCAGCATGGCGTGGACAGATCTATGGATGATGAGAGCCAACAAATGCGGGGCTTAGCCCCTCTTTGAGACAGCAAAGCGAAACTGGTTTATTGCTATTTCTACTAGCAGGAACCTATGCAAGTCTCACAGATTCTACCTTCGGGGGTTGGGATCTCATCCCAGTAGAGTGTTTCAGGCTGCGAAAAGAAAGGAATGAAAGAGGGAGAAGAGAAAGAACAGATCCGAAGGAAGAAAAGAAATGAATTCCAAAGCAGAAAGGTCAGAAGATTTATGTTTTCAGTTTGGTAGTAAACAGAGCCAAACCTACTTGCATAAATAAACAAAGCAATACTGATGAGCAAGTGACGGAAAATTAGATATGAATCCAACAGATTAAACGCATACAGATCTAACGTAAGAAAGATCTAATGTATAACACAGCTATTGAGCACAAAGTCTGAATAATTGTATTATTCTTGTTCTTTCATTCATAAAGAAAGCTCAAAGTCTTTCTCTCCTCACTTCTATTTCTATCTAAAAAATGTTCACACTGAATACAACAAGTATTCCCATATTTATAGAAGATGAGGGAGAGAGAAGGCAAAATGGAGCCAACCACTTATTTACAAAGATATTTACAAAATATCTAAAAGTCATGTTGACTTTGACAACTTGGTGGATGACATCATCCCATGATGCAACATGGATGATGTCATCATTTGTGTCAACACATTTTAGACATTTCAAAAAGAAAGTCGGAGAAAAGAGAGAAGAAGAAGAAGAAGAAGAAGAAGAAGTTACTCATCATCATCATCCTGCGGCCGAAAAGGGGTCACCTGTTTCTGATGCTGCTCAGGTGATGATATGTGGAACTGAGCGCGGTATTCCAAAAACTTGCTAATCATCGGCCCAAATTGATCCTGTGATGGATCCTTGTGCCGTTCACTGATTGCTTCACAAGTCTCCCACTCGTCTATGAGCTTTTCCGGGAGTTTGGAATAATCTTTCTCCACCTCGATAAGGAACCCGATGAAGTCCCTACAGGCCAGTAGGTTGTTGATAGATTCAGTGTCGAATGTGACCTCTAGCCCTGTCCCTTGATAAGCGATCTCCTTGAAGATCCGGATAGTGTCATCAGCTGATCTCAAGGTAAGGGAAGGAGTGAGCAACCCTGGGGTCATGGCGAGAACAATTTTCTCCATTTGATGCATTGCATCCAGGGCCTCTTCCTTTACCTTGTCTATCTTCTCCAGAACGAATTCTAGCTGATCTATCCGATAGTCCAGAGTGGACATAGTTTTGTTGAGGGCCCTTAGATGGCCAAAGACTCCGAACTTGACCAGATCTTCGACCGAACAGTCGAACATTTGTTGGAAGGTCTCGTGCTGGAGTCTAGCATGTTCTAGCTCTTCTGATATTGGACCTGCTAATGCTTGGAGTTCCTTATTCGCCTTTCCGATGTTTAGGTATAAACCGATATACTCAATGATTACTCTTTCACTATCCTTGAGGATTTGGATCCTCCAAGCAAAACGACCATACCCCTCGCCGCCGATCTTTGAATACTCATTGATCTTCTCCCGACCGAGTAGCTCAGGAGTTTCGCGATTGCCAGGGAGGTGGACTTCCCATCTTCTCGTAAGGCTTGAAGTAGGTATTTGTTCCGCTCCTTCGATAGCCTTTTCTCCTCTTTCGTTTCATGAAGCTTTTGCGAGAGTGCATCAATCATGCGAAAGAGCTTCCCCTGAGACTTTCAAGATGTCCCCATTTTGACTTGGGTCACAAAGTAAAATCTACCTGAGACAGATCCTTTTTCTCTTTGAGGGGATCGGGGTAAGCTATTTCCATAACTCTCTCACCTGCAGCACTTTGAGAGAAGCGTGTTACAAGCTTCTGTTTCTTTGCTCCTTTAGCTGGAATGACCGAAAAGTCCATCGGAGTGATGGGGACTTTCCTCTTTTGTTGGCTCAGCTGCTGAGAGATCCAAGCTGGTCCTATAGAAGAAGGACCAGAGACAGAGAGGGGACAACCGCAGTAGAAGAGGGGAAAAACGTGGAGACACGTGGCGGCGGCATTGAAAGAATAGCCGAAGAAGTGCCCACGAGAGGAAGGGAAACTGCAGCTGCAGAAGACATAGGAAGGGAAGGGAGCTCGGAGATGAGGGAAGAAATAGAGGAAGACAAATCAGCGAGGGAGGAGAAGATAGACGACGAGGCGGGGGAAAGAGTAGAAGAAGGGAAAGAGGACACGACCAAAGGGGTGGTCGTCTGAGTCACTCGAGGAGGGGAAGGAAGAGAAGAAGAAGAAATAAAAGGGACCTCTCGAAGTTGTAGCAATGCCGACATCCCGAGTGGATGGGCATATGGGACTATCCTCTGCCACTTCTTTCTCCTCGGCGAATCCGAGTTATTACTTGTTCCGCCTGTGGAAGGAGGACTTTCAGGAGTTTCCTCTTGGGTGGTACTAGACTCACCTTCTACACCTTTGCCTTTTAGCTGCTTCTTGGACCTTGGAGGTGCATTGCCTAATGGGGAGGTTGTGAAATCTACCCCGAGGTAGATCAGCCCGCTCATGCGCACCAAGTGCTCCGTCCCCGCGCATAGTCTCCTTGACCCTCTCCTCAATTGTTTGAGGAGCCTTGCTTCTGTCAATGGCCGGGAAGGGCCAATCATCCCCTTCCATGTCATTATACACCTTGTCTACTTCATCTTCCGTAGTTTGGAAGCCTTTGGGGACAATGGCCACTCCGTATTGGATGATTTCACAATGCCAAGCGAGAGTGATCCTTTCTTCTGAGTTCCACCTCATGGATGACGTCAATGTAAATATCCTCAATTTGAGGGACGTGGATAGGATCAAGCTTAGCCCTTGGCAGGCAGCTCCTTGGGTCAAAGGTAGGCCTGGCTGGGAAGTCATGTTTCAAATTTAGCAACTCCAGCTCTGCGAACATTTCCTTCACCTTGTGATGGGAGGAGCATGTGTACCGGCCCACTGTGAGGGGGAAAGGAGTTCCACCCTTCTTTCTTTTGAGGCATTTCTCATGGTATGTGACCAGCTGCCTTGATAGCTCCAAAGTAGAATCAACCTAGGTCCAAAGATACCTCGGTAGCTCTGTTGGCTCCCAAAAGTTGGCAGCCCTTAGATAGGTGAACGTGGGAAATTGGGTGAACAGGGCCCCCATTTCTCTGTGACTGCCACTATGTTCTTGGTCGTCCGGCTATGAGTCATGTTCGGCCTCAGTAGGCAGATGACATGATAGAAGAATGCATCGTTAACTTTTGTGAAATGTTGGATGCTATTCTCCAGCCTCAGCTCTGGGTAGTAATCAAATATCTTGGCCTGAGGCCATACTCCACTTCGGTTCAGCCCCGGATAATCCCTTGCCGACGCTGCAGCGTAGACTACATAGGAGTTCATATGGAACACTCCTGTTGTGGCGAACTGTTGTAGCTGCTCAGAGATGGTGCTGCTTATTATTTCACCCCAGCAAAAGTGCTGATCGGGTAAATTTTTATTCATTGTCTCCAAGTACCTCAGCATCCATTTATGGAAGTAGTGGGCGTCGGAAAGCCCGAAGACTCTGCTCAGGAAAGTGATAGTGTCGCTGAGTTCTTCTGAGAAATCACTGCGGTGGATGACCTGGGGCCACCGGGTTACCACCTTCTTGTTCTTCAAGTATACCTCATTCATCAGCTGCATGCATTGGTCTTCGTTGTCTTCCCAGGCCTTGATGCATTCTTGTTGGCTAACAGCCACGAAGTTCTGGTGGTGAGGGATGCCAAGTATCAACTCAAAATGACGGGTAGTGAGGTTTATGACTGCCTCGCCCTTACTGTTCTCGACACATCTTGTGTCCTTGTTGTAAGATTGCGTAATCACCATCATGAATTCGTTGTTGACAAAGCGCCGATGGGGGGATTCCTCCAAAAGTGCGGGCACTGCCTATTAACTTGTCCATCCATGGACTTCTTGTAACTTTCTGAGTTCTAACCCAGAATTCATCCATGTCAATGTGACCCAATTCTGAGTCTCTGACATCCATACTGCACTCAGCCTGTGATTCGGGCATCCTGACCCTCTGATATTTGTATTTCATCTCTTCTTCTGTCAGCTTAGCCTTTCCTCTTGGTTTGGTGGGTTTCTTGCTTGACGTAGACATGTGTTCTTTCGAACTCAGTTGCTGATCTGCATGAAGAAGAAGAGAGACCCAATCCAAAAAGGTTGAATTAGTCATTTGATCTTCCATTGGAATGCTAGCAGAAGAAAGAGTTAGAGATTTTAAGGCTCAGGGCGCAGGGCGCATGAAAAATGCAATTGGCAGGCCAAATAGATAAGGCGCACAGAAAAGGAATGTTGCAGAGGTTAAACTGGCGCCAAAGGCGCATGGCGCATGGATGTAGCAGATTGCATTTTATGGCAGGGCGCATGGGAATTGTATGTTACATTGGTATTCGGTGCGCCCTTTGGCGCATTGATGGACCGTGTAACATGGATTTTTCGTGCGCCAAAAGGGATATGGCGCGGCGCATGAAGGGTTTACACAACATCATGTTACTGTAATGGAGGGTGCGCCCGCGCCTTTATAGCTTTATACTTGCGCGCAGAAGGCTTGTGTTGCATGGAAACTGGGTGCGCCCTTTGGCGCATGGAAACGGGATGTAACATGGATAAATGGTGCGCCAAAGGCTTTTAAGGAGGCACGGGATTTATACTTGTAGCATGCGAAAAAGGCGCGCTTTGAGGGCGCATGAATTCTAGATGTAGCAGACAAAGGCTGCGCGCATTGGCGCAGATTTCAATTATGCAACAAGGCGGATAGATGCGCCGAGGGGCGCAACTGTCTTAAGTGTAACAAGACACGCCAGTGCACCATAGAACTAAACTCTTTTCTCAAACCTTTTCATTCTTTCCTCCATTTCAAAGGTTGCTTGGACATATAAGGTTTCAGAGAAAAGTTTATCAGACCAAGCCATTTTCAAAACAACACCCCTTTACCAGCAGATCTGGAAAGAGGGAGGGAAGGGAGGAGGAAAAGAAGAAAATGAGACGGGACAACACAGGGGGAGCTAGTTCAATCCAATTCTTATTTTAACACCGGCTAGCAAACCAAAACACAGACCAAGAACACTCAAAGAACCGAAAGCACAAAAACGGAGAAGAGGGAGAACCTCTCACCTTAGATATATAGCAAAAATTTGGAGAGCGGGTCCACAGGGCGACGAAAACGACGGAGCAGAGGCTGACAAGTCCAGAGTGATCACGTGCTTTGCAAAAGAATGAAAATGACATGGGCGCGCACGTATATTTATAGAAAAACTGGTCATCAATGCGCCAACCACTTTTGAAATGGCGCATGAAAGTTGCTGTCGACAGGGGAAAGCGTGCGCCCTTTGGCGCACGAAAGTATTTGACAACAGAAGATTGAGCGCCTTTGGCGCACTAAAACTTCATGTTACAAAAGAGATTATATGCGCCTTTGGCGCACCGAAAGACGTGTTAACATGGAAAACCATGCGCCAAAAGTTTTTTAGGGGGCGCACTAAAACTTTTATTACAAGGCAAATCCATGCGCCCACCAAAAAAAGGCTCAAAAAGACTACTTAGTTCAAAAACTAGATTTCCTGAAGGGATTTAACAACGTTTGAACTCGAAGGATCCCTAACGAGGGATCGAAACAAAATTTTCGGTATGGTTATCGGTAAATTGCCCTTGTCAATTTTACGGGATAACACATCTCCGCAACATGGGACAATCTTGTCACATATAAAAGGCTCTCCGCAGTCGCCCTATTATCATCATCAAACTACACCTCTCTAATAGCTAGCTGACCGTAGTGCTGCTCGCGAGTCTTGAACGGGTAGTATACGCTGCAAATATCAACACAAGTGTTAGGCACTTACTTACTTCTATCTATTTTTCTAAGGAAAAATGCTTCTTCAAGAAATCACCTAACTTACTAATTATTCTTTTCTTCTGAACTAATCTAGTCTTTATTCTTCTATACTTGGCTATTTTTTAGCAAATTCATCTTCCCCCCCTTCATTATAGCACCTATGCACCTCCACCACCTACGCACCCAGTATGATGCCTATGCGCCTGCCTTGATGCGTACATGTGCGCGTGACCATTCTAGCCTAGCCAACACATACGCGCCCCACCACCACTAATGTTCTTCCTAATGGGTACGCATGTGTGTATCTACCTCTTCTTATGGGTACATGTGCGCGTACCTACTTCTTCCATACCGATGCGCGTGCACACCCCTTCCCCTCGTGAATGGATGCGCGTGCACTTCCATGTCCATTTTTACACATACGTGTGCGCGTACTGTCTTTCGACATATACACCCAAGTCCATGTGTCAAAAAGGTCATATCTACCCTAGAAAAGCCCTAAAAATGCAATAAATGCATAATTAATGGGAGGGATAGGCCACTCATGTAAGGTCCATCTACGTGGGTCCCGCATGAACTCTCGGATGTGATCCGCATGTCTCATCCTCCTCGGTATTCTTGCCATCTCACTCCAGGGCTATCACTCTTGCTCACAGTAAAAATTTACAAGAGCTTTGGTAAAAATAAATTGGTTGTGATTATTTTACCGACCTCGGGTGGGTATATTAACCCATCGTGATGCCCCTGGGGCATGTTTTCTCCACCGTGATCATTCTAACCCCCTTCTATCTGTTGTGATAATTATTTTGTATTAAAATAATTATTTTTACTAATTTTCCCACGCTGGGGCACTTTGTGCCACCCCACGGTTGTTTTCTCCGTCACACTGAAATAATTTACGCATCTTTCAGCACCTTTTCTTGCCTCTTCCTCTATTTTTCATCTATTTTCCCCCATCGGGGTAATTATGTATTCATTTATTTTCAATGAATTCTTCCCGACTCGTCTTTCTTCTTGTGGGCATATATCCTGGCTCTTAGCCACCTCGCCTTCCCATTACTACCTTCATGTGTACTTTTAGAAGATCTTTGATCTTTTGAAATTCTTCTGACCGATCAAAAACCTAAAAAAGAAAAATTTAGAAAAATATTTAAAAAACAACAAAAACATTGAGATTCCTCAGAAATGGCTTTAAAATTGGTAAAACCGATAATCCACAACTGAAATTTGTGTCTATTACACGACATCATCCTAGATCTTGTTGATGTTTTCAAAAATTTGAAACAACGACTTTTGCACATCACCAAAATCTTCAATCACCTACACAAGCTATGTTGCTTTTACTTCATCCGTACTGGGGCACTCTTGTCCAACTATTTTCGTTGTGCACATTGATTTTTGCAAGACCTAAGTGTCCTCTGCCTCTTTCCCCTTGCATAATACTCATATAATTTACACCTTACTTGGGGCATCATTCCTCACCCTTGTCATTTATCAAAACATTTGAGACTTCATCTCGATAACAAAATATTTGTACAACTATCTTAAACGTTGTTGGTTTAAGTGTGTGTGATTGTACTTATTTCCCTATTAGGTGATTTTGTTTATTTCTCGTATTGCATTGCATTCATGTATGTTGCATGGAGTTGGTCATTTTTAGCATAGGAAGGTTGTTTGTATCTTGGATTTTCATGTCATTTTATGCTTCCGTCACACGCTCACATTTTAATAAGGACCCATGAGGAGGATTCTAAGCATTATGATGATTAAGTATTGTTAGCAATTGATTTGCGAATAGATCAATATCCCTTTTTTCTAAGTTTCTCGTCTTCTCTGTCCACTTCTCTCTTTGTTTTATTTTTTGATCGTCGATCGAGTTTCTTCGTCACCCCATCGACACTTGAGGGGCATTCATCATCCTTCATCCTATTAATTTTTCTTCTACCCCTTCAAAAAAATTCTACTTGTTTGCATTTGTCTACTTTCTTTGAAGTGACGTAGCTTACATCACCTCAAAGAGGGAAAATATAGACACTTGTAGTTTGATCAATACACTATTATTTCTAATAGTGCACTAACTATTCTTCCCTTTGCAAATTGACGGCACACTGCCAGTTAAACCTATCTAACTCCCTTCTCATGACATCTTTTTGGTCGTTTTCCTCTTATAAACCACTTAAACAGTTGTTATAGCCTCGTTCTAACTACATTAGCTTCTTATTCCCTTCTAGCTTGCTTCTATTAGCTCCCTAGAATATCAATCCACTTTGTTGGATTGATTAAGCCCTTCAGAAACCCTTCCAGAACCCTAATTACTCTCTAAGAGAGATTAATTAGTCTAACCTAGGTTAATTACCCTAAACATAGTCAAATCACACTTTGACTTGCTAAAAGTGCTTTTTGGACTTTAGCATTTGTCCCACATGCACCAAAATCTCCCATTTTCCCCAAACCAAAATTATAAATAGGGTTATACCCCTTCCTTTTTCCTAAGAATTCTCTCTTCTTCCTAGCATAGATTATAGTATTTTGTTTAGGCTTTAGATTGTATTTCATCTTCTTCTATTGAGCTAATTACATTTGATTTTGTATTTCATAGCACTAATATAGAGTAAAAGGGAAGATCCATTCCATTAATGGGGAGATCCCTTTCTCTTAAGCACACAACTGAAGGCTTAGATCCTCTTAGGTTCATTATTTCAAGCTTTTAAAGAATAGAGGTTAATTTCATTTGTTTAGTTTGCATGTTTACTTCAAATTAATGTATGCAAAGAAGAAAACCTTGTTCATTTCTTATCACATGGTCTATTGATCAGATTGTTAAAATCCTTTGGGGTTTCTTTAGAGATTCTTACCCCAAATCCATGGCTTTTACAACTTTTCATTGAACACAGTTATATTATGGATGTTGTTCGGACATGTGATATTTGAATATTGTGAGTAGACCTAGAAATAAAAATTATTTGATGATGATATAATTGTTGAGTAAAATTGCAAATGATCTTGTTGGTTGCTTGGATGTTGTTGTGATTCATATATCTAGATGATTTTGGAATTTTAATTATATTATTTTGGATGTTCTGATATGGCCACAAGACCGAAGGAGGTATTTGTGTTTTGTAGGTTAAAATATCACAAACATCGGGGGATTAGAGACCAACCAAATTGGAATTCTAGATGAATTCAACAAGGTCACCATGGCAACTTGTATTGTTTGTGTGTGGTTGTTTTGTTAGAGGTTCCCATGGGGGAACTATTGACATTAAAATTTTCCTCCGTAATTTCTATTTTATTAATGTATGTATTAGGAATAGGATGTTGTTAAGTATAATTAGTAGTGGCGTCCAATAGAAGATAACGGTGCCATCAGTATGGTGCCACCAATAATGTAGAGTACGGTAACAATCAAAGTACAATAGGAATGTTGTAAAAAGTAAATATTTGTTGTAAGTGGTCCGGTAATGTTAAAATGTCAAAGTTGGGATAAGTAGAGAAGTAGGGTCTACATGATTAGGAATTAGAAATATTATATTTGTAATAAGGACAAAGAGTGATGTCATAAATATTTTGTATATTTTATTTGTGGAAAAGTCTAAAAAGGTGGAACCCATGTGAGATGATAAGGTTTATCTTATCTTAGAAGATAAGCCTACATGTAAAGGCAAGAGTTTAGGCATGGAATATGATTGGCCGGAAGAGATTTCCTATCCTATCTTAGAGATAAGGTGGATAAGCCTGAATTCCTATAAATAAAGAGGCCACCCCCCCTCATTTAGCATATAGAGAGAAGTAGTGAGAAATATTGTATGAGTAAGTGTGTAAAGGAAGCCATCATTTTGAAGGTGTGTTAAAGAAGCCATTAAGAGGTGTAATTGTGAAGTTTCTCCCATAGTTATTGTTTGAAGACAAGTGAAGTTAATAACACTTGAAGAACCTCATGGGTGAGATTGTAATAATTTCATGTTGATATTATAATTTACACTGATATTTCAGATTTATCATTATTCCTTCTTATCATAGTCTATGGTATTCTTGTGTTATGTTTGTTGTTGTGTTTCTAGATTACATCCACCAAACTAAGAGCTGTGCATTAGTTAATAATCATAGCACGAGGAGTTCCCAGTGAAGAATTATCATAGTACTGGATTGGTGTTGACATTTTGGTTCCGTTGCCGGGACCATTCCTTGTTGGTGGATTTTCTAGAGAAATATTCCCACTTAGTCAGAAAATATTTGGAGGGTAACCTTGTTTTTACTGTGCATAGTAGTTACCATGGTAAAGTCACTTTTTGTCGTGAATAGTATTTACCGCAGTAAAGTCACTTTTTACCATGAATAGTATTTACCGCAGTAACTTCACTTTTTATTGTGAATAGTGTTTACCACAGTAAAGTCATTTTTTACCCCAGTAAAGTCACTTTTTACCGTGAATAGTATTTACCGCAGTAACATCACTTTTTATCATGAATAGTGTTTACCACATGAGAAAGTCGCTTTTACCGCATAAGTCAAGTTTTACCATAGTTTACCATGGTCATTTCTATTTTCTATTATAGTGATTCCAATTATTTGTGCACATAAGTATTGTTGATTGTACTTGTGGTTGGTATTTCACTTTGGTTACTTTTGGAAATGGGGAAGATTCTTGTTTTTTCAACTCAATCTAATGAAGATGCTTCCTCTTTCATTCAAGATTTTAAACGATCTTGTATTTGTAATGGCCTTATAAGAAAGGAACAATGGACTGAATTTTTCCTACCTTTTTGGATGGTTCAACCCTTAGATGGTTTGAAACACTAGGTGATAATGTGAAAAGCTCATGGGATTTATTAACTCGAAAGTTTTCTTAAAGAATTTGTGAACAATGTAAATATGCAGATCTCATGATCGATATCACAAAGCTAGCCCAAGGAGAGAAGGAGAAGATAAGGGATTATCATGCTCGTGTTCTAGAGCTAAGGAGGAAGCTCGATGCGCAATCCGAAGGAAGGATTAGTGGATGGGTTAATGAATGGCATGGATAATCTCCTCTGTAAGCACTTCATTCTTGGGATGAAGCCAAAGATCGACAAATGAGTGAAGTATGACCGCCCAACTACCATTGAACAAGCAAAGGAGATTACAAGAAGGTAAGAAGAAAGCATGGAAGAGGAGCCCAAAGAAATTGTTTCTAAAATAGAGCCTACACCAACACCTTTGGTCCAGAATCCACAACCACTCTCGGTGAGCACAAATCTTTCTCCTAGTACATCTACTGAGTATGAAGATCTGCTCAAGAAGATGGGTCAGTTAACTATTAATCTTCTTCAAGGAAAAAATTTAGTTCTCAGGGAGGAGATAGAGGTCCAAAAAGAAATATTTCTAAAGTTGTATGTTATGGTTGTTATAAAAAGGGTCATTATAAGTATAATTGTCCGATAGAGCTTCTACATCCGTACAAGAGATAATAATAAAGGGAAAGCACCCGTGAATTATTTTGATGTAGTAGATAAGAGCGTAAATAATGAAGTAGATGTGTTTGTAATAAAAAGAAAGAAAGAAAAAGATAACCAAGATGGAAATGATCCTAAGAAGATGAAAGGAGAAACTAGTAAGAAACATAGGAGAAGAAAGTTGGGTGTGCAGGATTTTCTCGATTTCACAGGACAAGGACCATACTCCATCTTAGATGATCTGTCCAAAAGGCCTCGCAAATATTATATATGGTCAACTCTTGGCTATGTCTTCGAGAAGAGGCGGGAGATGCGAAGTGGAATCAATGCTCAACGAAGGAAGGAGGTTGAGGTCCCTGTTTTGGAGGCGAGGGCGGATCCCTATGCTCCACAAGCCGAGGTATTATGTAATGGTATTTCAATTCATGATGTCTTAGTTGATGGAGGTGTTACAATTAATGTAATGACCGAGTCTGTAATGAATATGTTGGGTTTAAAAATTGATCGCCCCTCAACACTTATGTTAAGGTCATTAAATAAAGGAAAAACTAAACCAGAAGGTGTAGTTTCAAATGTGGCAATATCTGTTATGGGTGTTATATGTGTGGTAGACTTTCAGGTGATGAAAAATGGTACTGGTGCATATCCATTGTTGTTGGGAAGACCATGGATAAGGAGAGTTTATGCAAGAAACTTCGGAATGAAGGATTCATGACACTTGGATGTGGTAGAGAGAGGGTGAAGATAAACGTGATCCCCGGCATCATAAGGTAGAACCGTAGATTCAAGTGATGAAACTGATGATTGGACATCCTCTGATTACTCGAGTACTAGTGAAGTGGACACTAAAGATGAAGAAAGTGTGGTTGATGTTTCAATCATGGATATCCTTCCAAATCACACCGACTCATGATCCCATAAAATTATCTCAAGAAGAAATTGATGATCATCTCCAACAAATAAAGATTGGTGATGTTTGTGATGGATGAGTGAGAAGGAATCCTACCTCCAAATCTTTTCAAGGTACATACACATATTCACTTTTGATTACAAGGAACTCCATCAAGTAGGTTGGGTAGAACATTCTATTGAGCTGGTAGATGGTGCTAAGCCCATAAAGTAAATGCCATATAGAATGAATCCTAATTTTTCCATGACTCGTAAAAGAAGAAATAGATAAGTTACTTGATGCAGGATTTATATTTGCTATGGAGAATTCGTAAATGGGTTTCTCCCATTGTGATCTCAATAAAAAAGAATGGGAAGCTACGCATTTGTGTTGATTATAGGAAGCTCAATAAGGCAACAAAGAAGGATCATTACCCTCTTCCATTCTCAGATCGATTCTGGATGAAGTAGTTGGCCAGGAGTGCTATAGTTTTGCTGATGGATATAGTGGATACAACCAAGTTTGTATAGTAGAGAAAGATCAGCTAAAGACCACATTCACCACTCCTTGGGGAACGTTTGCTTATAGAGTTATGCCTTTTGGGTTGTGTAATGCTCCAGCAACGTTCTAACGCTTGATGAATAGGGTGTTTGAACCCTACATTGGGAACTTCATCAGAGTATTTCTGGATGATTTTTACATCTATGGGAGCAAGATGGACCACCTGCACTAGATGGAGACAACATTTCAAAGGTTAGATGAAGCACAAGCCTCACTAAACCCTACAAAGTGTGTCTTTGGATGTTCTAAAGGTGTTTTGTTAGGGCATGTTGTATCTAGAGATGGTATTGGTACTGGATCTGATAAAGTTTCAAAAATCAAAGATTTACCATTTCTTATGAATAGAAGTAAGTTGAGATCATTTTTAGGCCATGTGGGTTACTATAGAAGGTTCATCAAGAATTTCTCAAAGATTGCACAACCACTAACCTAGTTCTTGAAGAAGGATGTTACTTATGAACTAGGAAATAAGGCGCATGAAGCTTTTGAACAATCAAGGAAGCCCCGTGTCTTCACCCGCTTTTAAAGAATCCATATTGGAGAAGCCATTCATTGTATATACTGATGCCTCGAATGTAGAACTAGGAAGTACTGAGCCAAAAGGATGAAAATAGGAATGATCATCCAATTTACTTTGGGAGCAGATACAAATGAGCAAAGTGTTGAGGTAAATTATACTCAGAATCAAAAAGAGGCTCTAGCTATCATTTTTTTCTCGTAAAGAAGTTTAGAAATTACTTGCTATGGCAGAAATTTATAGTTGTAATGATCATAAGAATCTAAAATATATTTTCAATAAGCCTAACCCATCGGGAGGATAGCAAGATGGATAATTTTGCTACAAGAATTTGAATTTGATATTATAGATAGGCCGTAAAAGAAGCATGTCAATGCAGATGCACTCTCTCGAGGCTATGATGGTTTAGGTTCGCCTTGTGATGATGATGATTTCCCGATGCAACATTGTTATCTCTTGACACAATCCCTAGTGAATACATAGATATTTGGAATTATCTAAATGAATTCAATTTTCATGATGGTGCCAATGCAAAGACTAAGAGGAATATTACTCAAGCTAGTCGTCCATATTCTATTCTAGCATGGAGTATTATTTCGAATAGGACCTGATGGAAAGTACAAGAGGGTAATTGGACGTGATCAAGGGAAGGAGCTGATAGAAGAATTCCACAATGATACATGTGGAGGACACTTCTCTGGACAACTTACAACAAGAAGGATCTTGGACACAGGTCATCACTAGCCCACTCTTTTTAGATATTGTTATAATTATTTTAAGACATGTGATATTTGTCAAACACATGGTAACCGTAAGACTTCATCAGCTCCATTATGCCCCATTCTTCCACTTGGTCCCTTTGAAAAGTTGGGAATAGACATTGTAGGTCCACTTCTAACTACCCCACACTAAAATAAGTATATTATAGTTACCACAGATTATTTAACCAAGTGGGTTGAAGCTAGGCCATTGAAAACAACTTCCATGGATGAAGTGGCAAGGTTCATATATGAACGCATTGTCACTAGATTTGGTTGCCCATTAGAAATTGTAATAGATCAAGGAAGCCACTTCATTAATGAGGTGGTAGAAGCCCTAGTCAACAAGTTTTCTATTAAGCACAGGAAGGAAACAACATACAAGCCAAACACAAATGGACAGGTGGAACGAATTTTTTTGTGTTGTGTCAAATTCTAGCAAAAGATGCAGCCTTGCAGGTACATAAGTGGGATAAAAGGATTCATGCAGCATTGTGGGCATATAGGGCAACATCAAAGTCAGCAACAGGATACTCCCCATTTCAGTTGGCTTATGGCATTGATCTAATTCTTCCTATTGAGTTTGATATTCCCACTGTGAGAGTTATGAAAAATGAAAGGATGGATGAAAGTGATTCAGTAAAAGAAAGGTTGGTACATCTTCATTTGCTAGAGGAAATGAGGGAAATAGTGAAGGATACAAGCTATAAGAAGAAAATGAAGCAAAAGGAATACTTTGATCAAAATATCCATTGGTCTCCATTTCATGTGAATGACTTGGTTCTAGTATATGATTCCAGATACAAAAAAAGAAGACAAAGAAAATTTCTTCCAAAGTGGATGGGGCCCTAGAAAATAGCAGTTGTGTATGAAAATGGTACATATCGATTGAAGAATTGGATGGTACTCCCATTACAAAATGAGTCAACCATAACAAGTTAAATATTTTCCGAGCACCACTTGTCTTGAGAATGTCCATAAGAGTCTACTCCGAGGACTGGAGTAGTTAGGAAGGGGGAAAATGTCGACATTAAAATTTTCCTCCGTAATTTCTATTTTATTAATGTATGTATTAGGAATAGGATGTTGTTAAGTATAATTAGTAGTGGCATCCAATAGAAGATAACGGTGCCATCAGTATGGTGCCACCAATAATGTAGAGTACGGTAATAGTCAAAGTACAATATGAATGTTGTAAAAAGTAAATATTTGTCGTAAGTGGTCCGGTAATGTTAAAATGTCAAAGTTGGGATAAGTAGAGAAGTAGGGTCTACATGATTAGGAATTAGAAATATTATATTTGTAATAAGGACAAAGAGTGATGTCATAAATATTTTGTATATTTTATTTGTGGAAAAGTCTAAAAAGGTGGAACCCATGTGAGATGATAAGGTTTATCTTATCTTAGAAGATAAGCCTACATGTTAAGACACGAGTTTAGGCATGGAATATGATTTACCGGAAGAGATTTCCTATCCTATCTTAGAGATAAGGTGGATAAGCCTGAATTCCTATAAATAAAGAGGCCACCCCCTCATTTAACATATATAGAGAAGTAGTGAGAAATATTGTATGAGTAAGTGTGTAAAGGAAGCCATCATTTTGAAGGTGTGTTAAAGAAGCCATTAAGAGGTGTAATTGTGAAGTTTCTTCCATAGTTATTGTTTGAAGGTAAGTGAAGTTAATAACTCTTGAATAACCTCATGGGTGAGATTGTAACAATTTCATGTTGATATTATAATTTACACTCGATATTTCAGATTTATCATTATTCCTTCTTATCATAGTCTATGGTATTTTTGTGTTATGTTTTTTGTTGTGTTTCTAGATTACATCCACTAAACTAAGAGCTATGCATTAGTTAATAATCATAGCAAGAGGATTTCCCGTGAAGAATTATCATAGTGCTGGATTGGTGTTGATGATCACCTTTAAATGTGACCAAGGGGTTATGTGCATTTATTTATTGGTTCCTTTGTTTATGTTTGCATGTTTTTAGTTTGTGGTGCATTGGCCCTTTCATTATTTATTAAATGATGTGTAATATTGTGAGTAATCATGTTAAGTTAATTAATTAAAATATGTCATAATAAAGTAATTAATAGAGTTTTTGGTCTTGAATTAAAGTGTTGTAAGAGATGTGTAAGTGATGTGTAAGTTAACTTTTGAGTGCGAAACACTCCACCTTCTTGGAAATTCGAATTTGTCCTTGGAGGCTGATTTTGGAGGTTTTTTATTTACCAACCATACCTATGGTTGGAGAGTTGAATTTAGACTTTTATAATGCTTTTTGAGAAGACAAATTGTAAGTTTTTATTGCACTTTTCTTACATGGTTTAATTTTAGTCCTTTGGGGTGTGGGTTGGATTTGAGTATGTAAGTAAATTGTCATATTATTCACCCACCTTTTTTATTATGCATTGGAGAATGAAGTTGAATTTTGGGTTGGGGTTGAGGATGTGTGATGTGGCATCCTACATGGATCCACCTCATCCTCTTCTTTTCCCTCTTCTATAAAATTCAAATTGCTTGCCTTGTTTTGGGTTGCTTCACTTTTGGAAACTCTTTGGGGGGTGAATTATTTGTTGTTTTGGAGCTCTTTCTTGGAGAAGTTTTTAAAAATATTGTGGCATGCTTGTGCTTGGCGGATTTGGATTGCTTGCATTGGGATAAAGCTTGTTGTTTTGGAACTTGGAACAACTCCATCATGGAGAGGTAGGAGCTTGGCTCTTGTAATGCTTCTCTTTCTGTTTATGAAATTGTTATTATTGTGAATGTTTTGGTATGTTTGTGGGATGTTGGGTAGATGGCCTAGGTATGGTGTAGGAGAATACTAAGGGGTTCGTTTTGTGGGAGGCAAAAGTGTTTTGGGGAGGTATAAGTGTGGAGGGCATTGGGATTTGGGTTTCACCTTACAAAGAAATAGCTTGCATTTCTTTACTCGTTATGGGGTGCCATAAGAGGTTGGGGAGGCATAAGGAAATGTGAGGAATAAGGGGTACTTGGGGAGGCATAAGGGCATGTCAGGGATTTGATATACTATGTTTTGGTAGTTTGAAATTAGGTGGTGATACTCATTTCCCCTTTGGGAGGCATAAGTAGCATCTCCCATAGTTTCTTGCTCCTTTGGCTTGTTGGATGAAGCCTTAGTGTTGTTTGTCATGCTTTAAAGTAGTTGCAAACTACATTCTATTTGGACTGTGTTTTAAATGTGAAATTTGCATGTGTGTTTGTGGAAGCCTGTTGTTGCCATGAGTTGAATCACATCTTCCATTACTTTGTGGTTGGGGCTCGGGGGCCAATGAATAAGGATGGATTCTCCTTATCATTGGATGTCTTGGTTGGGTGGAGAGCATTTCCTTTCCCCTGCTCTTGTTGTGGTCAAAATTAGAAGAATGATAAATCTAGATGTTGTTGTTCTGGAGAAAAGGAAAATGAAATAAAACAGTTGACAGTCCCTTATTGAGATAAATCTTATTGTAACCTTCCTAATTGAAGTGGATGAACTTGTATATGTTTTGTAATGGAAATATGTTGTATTGAATATGAAAGTTGCAAGATTGAAATGTGAAAGAGATATACTCCATTTCTGTTTTTTTGAAAGAAAGAATTATATTCTGTATGATGAATTTGAAGAATGAAAGGAAGAAGTTGTAAGTTGTCTTTTGGAAATCAATAAATGATTGTATTACCTTTCTCAAATTGCATTGTGGTATTGAATCTGATCATTTAAATGTATTTGAAATATCTGTTTGAAAGGAAGAAATGCGTGTGAGGAAAACACAGAGCTTTGTCTTTTGAAAGGTGTTAAATTTGAAATCAGAATTGCATTTTGGTTTTGAATAATTTTGATTTGAATCAACTAAATGTATTAGATTGGAATTGGAACGTATTATAATACTTGGAAGTAGAAAATGGCAAATAGACCCTTTAAAACTTGATCTCTGTTTTGTATTTTTTTTTATAAATCTGACAAATACTTATCCAAAAATGCACAGTTCGAATCTGCAACAATGAAATAACAAATTAAATGATTACTTTGAAGTAGTATGCCCTAAACAAATTCAATTGGACAAAAACACTTAAGGAATTTCTTAGAAAACTTAGCAAAATCGGGCTCAAACCGTTTGCTGTCAAAGTTGTAAATTTTTCAAATTGGAACTCAATCAAACAAACTTACCCTCCAAATCCATCCTAAATCCATCCTAAATCCATCTAAGAACAATTACCCATGCCTATTTGACTTGTTGAGAGAGAAAGAAGATCAAATTGAGTAAAATTTTATAAGTCCAAAATTTGCCAGTTTGCCTTTTTAAATCCTGCAAATTGTTTTCGTGAAATTTACCCCTTAAACATTATCAAAATGAAAGGATTAATGATTCTTGTGCAAAGAGGACGTCGAGAGATTTCTAGAAATCCCTCATTTTCAAAAACCGAGTTCCCAATCAAAAGTTATGGCCTCCTGAAGTTTCCCTTCATTTGGCTTCAAAAATAATTCTAACTGTAAAAAAAAAAACTTAGCGCTTCGGAAATTTTGGGAAATTTTTCTAAGTTTTCTCCATGGCCCCTGTCGGCCCGCAACCAATTAGGTTCTTCCACGTGGTATCATGGGGCATCATTGAGGATCGGATCCCTTAAAAAAATCAGCGCTTCAAAAAAAAATTCTTTGGGAAAAATTTTCTAAGTTCTCCCGCTCGGCCCGCCGACCCACAACCAATGGATGGTTGACACATGGTGCCTTGGGTATCGGCGGGGCATGGATCATTTTGATCCCTTAGCACTTTTGGAAAAAATATAAAAGTCTAAAAATTCTTCTGGCTGGCCCGACTTTCCGCCAGAGTTGGGAAATGCCGACACGTGTCCTTTCGGGCTCGTGGCGCGCGAGGCAAATCACGCTTTTGTCCCAAAAAGGGAAAAAGTGCTAAATTTCTTCCCCGCTCCTTCCGGCCCATGCATGGGAAAAATTTTCTTCCCTACCCCGCCGGTCCACATTCCTCTTTCAGGAAAAAATTCTCTCCGAAGTTTGTAGGCCCGCACATGGGAAAATTTTATCCCCTAGGCCCACAAACCCGCTCTTGGGAAAATTTTCCTCCCAAGGTCCGCCAACCCATATCTTGATAAATATGAGGACTTATTTATATCATTGGAAAGGTGAGGAAATTTCCTATCTAATGGGAATTTTTTGAGAAGTTTTGAGTGTATTAATTTTGAGAAAAACTAGGTTCAATCTTTTAATCCTGTTAGAGAGTGGTATAGTGAGAAATTACCCTCTTAACCTAATTGATTAATCTAACCCTAAGTTTGGACCTTGTGATATTTTATAATTGTCATATTAATAAAACTATAAGCTATTAATAATATTTGGATCGAAAATGTTCTTGTGAAAACTATTATCTTGTAACCTGGTTGTTGACTCTTTTAAACAAAAAAATTATTCCATAATTTTCCTAACTAATCCTAGGTTGTTCTTGGGTCTCAAGTGGGTTGTTTTAGCGGGAGTTACAAGGATCCTAAGGAGATCACATCATTTTCTCCTCCATCACCCACCTTCTAAGCATATGAGCCTACTGCCATAAAGGAGGGTGTAGACACCTGTAGTTTGATCAATGTATTATTATTCGTAATATTGTACTAACTATTCTTCCTTGCAAATGTACGACACTTCGTCAGTTAGATCTATCTAACTCCCCCCTTACGACACTCTGTTGGTCATATTTCCTCTTATAAACTAACTAAATAGGTTATAATAACCTCTTCTTGGCTAATATTCCGTTCTTTACCACCTTTATTAGCTCTTTAGAGTATCAATCCACTTCATTGGATTGATTAAGCCTTTTAGAAGCCCTTCAGAAACCTAATTTCTCTCTCAGTAAGATTAATTACCCTCTAAACATGGTTAACTAGTCTTAACCATGGTCATTCTCTTCTAAACATAGTCAAATCATACTTTGACTTGCTAAAAGTGCTTTTTGGACTTTAGCATTTGTCCCACATGCACCCAAATCTCCCATTTTCCCAAATGGAAAACTATAAATAGGGCTAGACCCCCTCCCTCATTTTCTAAGAATTCTCTCTTCTTCCTAGCATAGATTATAGTATTTTATTTAGGCTTTAGATTGCATTTCATTTTCTTCCATTGAGCTAATAGCATTTGCTTTTGTATTTTATAACACCAATATGGAGTAAAAGGGAAGATCCATTGGCCTTGAAGCCATTAATGGGGAGATCTCTTTCTCTTAAACACATAACTAAATGCTTAGATCCTCTTAGGTTCATTATTTCAAAGAATAGAGGTTAGCTTCATTTGCTTAGTTTTCTTGTTTACTTCAAATTAATGTATGCAAAGAACAAAACCTTGCTCATTTCTTATCAGATGGTCCATTGATCAATTTGCTAAAAGCCTTTGGGGTTTCTTTAGAGATTCTTACCCCAATTCCATGACTTTTGCAACTCTTCATTGAACACAGAGGGCATTCAAGAACAACAGCCTATGTCTCACAACATCCCTCTGGAACCAAGGTTGGAAGATATGAGTCTTTCATGTTCTTCACAGGAGAAGGAAGAGAAAAGGAAAGAGGATGTCATCATCCCTCTCACACCATCCATCTAAGAAGGTCCACAAAAAGACTCCATTTTTGGAGTTAAATTTCAGAGAAAAGGGTACATTCAAAGGATCAAACCTTTCCCAATCAGGTACTTGGCTTCATTGGAGCCAAGAGAGAAGTCAGAACCATTCATGCCCACTTCAAGGCATGAGGATGAGTTTCAAAGCACCAAGGGTCACCATCAACACCTCTCCAATACCAATCAACTTGAGGAGGTATTTTTGGTTGATGTAGATACCTTGATGATTTGGGTGGAGGACTAGCTTATAGTCAATTTTTCACTCATACAGAAACCATATTCAATGTCAAATCATTTGCATGGCTACCCCTTTTGAGAAAGGGAAGATACTTCTCCCTACCTGTAATAGGCTTTGTTTAGCTTTCTTTCTCTCTAGTTAGTGTAGGAGTAGGAGTAGACTTTGGTTTCAGTAGAAGAAGTGCTTGTGCACACTCTCCATGTCTCATTTGAGGCATGTATGATTCTTGTCTTTGTACATAGGTTTTGTTCACATTGATCCAGAGCTACCAAGGCCAAGCCCTTCAGTATTCACGACAGAGGCCCATAGTTTCCTATAACAATTGCTAATTTCAAAATAAAACAAATATAGAGCAACTAAAATCATTTTTGAGACAATCTATTTCTGGGGTAGGCTCAGGGTCAGCAAGTGCAAGCGATCGAGGAGTCCATTTCAGCAAAAAAATCAGTACCAGCTATCATTCATGACTCCATGCCAAATGGATGCTTCAAGGCCACTGGTCTCTTCCTCCAAAATTTCCATTTCATTAATATATGTATTAGGAATAGGATGTTGTTAAGTGTAATTAGTAGTAGCCCGATAGAAGATAACGGCGCCACAAGACGGTGCCGCCAATAATGTGGAGTACGGTAATAAATCAAAGTACAATAGGAATGTTGTAAAAAGTAAATATTTGTCGTAAGTGGTCCGGTAATGTTAAAATGTCAAAGTTTGGGTAATTAGAGAAGTAGGGTCTACATGATTAGGAATTAGAAATATTATATTGGTAATAAGGACAAGGAGTGAGGTCATAAATATTTTGTGTATTTTATTTGTAAAAATTCTAAAAATGTGGAACCCATGTAAAATGATAAGGTTTATCTTATCTTAACAGATAAGCTTACATGTACAGATAAGAGTTAAGGTATGGAATATGATTCGTCCGTAGTGGATTTCTTATCCTATCTTAGAGATAGATGGATAAGCCTGGAAGTTCTATAAATAGAGAGGCCACCCCCATTTAGCATAGAAAGAAGTAGTGAGAAATATTGTAGGAAGTGTGCGAAGGAAGCCATCGCTAAAGGTGTGTTGAAGAAGCCATCGAGAGGTGTAATTGTAAAGTTTCTCCCATAGTCTTGTCAAGAATCTCATGGGTGAGATCAGAATAGCTTTCATGTTAATATTATAATTTATTTTGATATTTCAGATTTTTCGTCATTCTCGTCTTATCATAGTCAATGGTATTCTTGTGTTATGTTGTTGTTTTGTTTCCGATTACGCCCACCAAACTAAAGGTCAGTGCATTAGTAAATAATCATAAAGACGAGGAGTTCCCGTGAAGAATTATCATAAGTGCCGGATTGCTGATGACATTTTGGTTCCGTTGCCGGGACCATTCCTCGTTGGTGGATTTTCTGGAGAGATATTCCCACTAAGTCAAAAATCAATTGGAGGGTAACCTTGTTTTTACTGTGCATAGTAGTTACCATGGTAAAGTCATTTTTACCGTGAATAGTAGTTACCATGTTAAAGGCATTTTTGCCATGAATAGTAGTTACCCTGGTAAAGTCCTTTTTGCTGGGAATAGTAATTACCGCAGTAAGGTCACTTTTTACCATGAATAGTATTTACCGCAGTAACTTCACTTTTTACTGTGAATAGTGTTTACCACAGTAAAGTCAGTTTTTACCGTAGTAAGTCAAGTTTTACCATAGTTTACCGTGGTCATTTCTATTTTACTGTAGAAAGGTGTAAAGTCACTTTCTAGTATAGTGATTCCAATTATTTGTGCACATAAGTCTTGTTAATTGTACTTGTGGGTTGGTATTTCACGAAGTGGTTACTTTTGAAAATGGGAAAGATTCCTGCTTTTTTCAGCTCAATCTAATGAAGATGCTTCTTCTTTCATTCAAGAGTTTAAACGATCTTGTATTTGTAATGGCCTTATAAGAAGGGGAACAATGGACTGAATTTTTCCTACCTTTTTGGATGGTTCAAAGACTTAGGTGGTTCAAACACTAGGTGATAATGTGAAAAATTCATGGGATTTATTAACTAAAGTTTTCAAGAATTTGGTGAACAACAAATATGCAGATCTCATGATCGAGATCACAAAGCTATCCCAAGGAGAGAAGGAGAAGATAAGGGATTATCATGCTCGTGTTCTGTGAGCTAAGGAGGAAGCTCGATGCCCGATCCGGAAGGAAGGACTAGCGGATGGGTTGATGAATGGCGTGGATAATCCTCTCTCGTAAAGCACTTCATTCTTGGGATGAAGCCAGAGATCAGACAACGAGTGAAGTATGACCGCCCAGCCACCATTGAACAAGCAAAGGAGATTGCAAGAAGGCAAGAAGAAAGCATGGAAGAGGAGCCCAAAGAAATTGTTGCTAAAGTAGAGCCTACACCAGCACCTTTGGTCCTGAATCCACAACCACTCCCGGTGAGCACAAATATTTCTCCTAATACATCTACTGAGTATGAAGATCTGCTCAAAAAGATGGGTCAGTTAACTATTAATCTTCTTCAAGGAAAGGAATTTAGTTCTCAGGGAGGAGATAGAGGTCCAAAGAGAAATATTTCTGAAGTTGTTTGTTATGGTTGTTATAAAAAGGGTCATTATAAGTATAATTGTCCAGATAGAGCTTCTACATCTAGTAAGGGAGATAATGATAAAGGAAAAGCACCTGTGAATTCTTTTGATGTAGTAGATAAGAGCAGAAATAATGAAGTAGATGTGTTTGTAACAAAAAGAAAGAAAGAAAAAGATAATCAAGATGGAAATGATCCTAAGAAGATGAAAGAAGAAACTAGTAAGAAACATAGGAGAAGAAAGTTGGGTGTGCAGGATTTTCTGATTTCACAGGGGCAAGGACCATACTCCATCTTGGAAGATCTGTCCAAAAGGCCTGCAAATATTACATATGGTCAACTCTTGGCTATGTCTTCTGAGAAGAGGCGGGAGTTGCGAGGTGGACTCAATGCTCAAGAAGGAAGGAGGTTGAGGTCCCTGTTTTGGAGGCAGAGGCAGATCCCTATGCTCCACAAGCTGAGGTATTATGTAATGGTATTTCAATTCATGATGTCTTAGTTGATGGAGGTGCTGCAGTTAATGTAATGACCGAGTCTGTAATGAATATGTTGGGGTTAAAAATTGATCGCCCTTCAACACTTATGTTAAGGTCATTAAATAAGGGAAAAACTAAACCAGAAGGTGTAATTTCAAATGTGGCAATATCTCATATGGGTGTGGTATGTGTGGTAGACTTTCAGTGATGATGAAAATGGTATGCTGCTATGCACTCCAATGCCGCTGGGAAGACCATGGCTAAGGAGAGTTCATGCAAGAAACTACTGGAATGAAGGTTTCATGACACTTGGACGTGGTAGAGAGAGGGTGAAGATAAACGTGATCCCTCGACATCATAAAGTAGAACCTGTGGATTCAAGTGATGAAACTGATGATTGGACATCCTCTGATTACTCTAGTACCAAAAGAAGTGGACACCGAAGATGAAGAAAGCGAGGTGGATGTTTCAAATCATGGATATCCCGCCACCACACCAACTCATGACCCCATAAAATTATCTGAAGAAGAAGTTGATGATCGTCTCCAACAAATAAAGATTGGTGATGCTGTGATGGAGAGTGAGAAGGAATCCTACCTCCAGCTCTTTCGAAGGTACATACACCTATTCACTTTTGATTACAAGGAACTCCGCCAAGTAAGTTGGGTAGAACATTGTATTGAGCTGGTAGATGGTGCTAAGCCCATAAAGCAAATGCCATATAGAATGAATCCTAATTTTTCCAAGACCGTAAAAGAAGAAATAGATAAGTTGCTTGATGCAGATTCATATTTGTCATGGAGAATTCGTAATGGGTTTCTCCCATTGTGATCTCAATAAAAAGAATGGGAAGCTACGCATTTGTGTTGATTATAGGAAGCTCAATAAGGCAACAAAGAAGGATCATTACCCTCTTCCATTTTCAGATCGATCTTGACGAAGTAGTCTGGCAGAGTGCTATAGTTTTGCCGATGGATATAAAGGCTACAACCAAGTTCGTATAGCAGAGAAAAGATCAATCAAGACCACGCTCACCACTCCTTGGGGAACGCTTGCTTATAGAGTTATGCCTTTGGGTTGTGTAATGCTCCAAAGAACATTCCAAATTTAATGAATAGGGTGTTCGAACCCTACATCGGGACCTTCATCGAGTATTTCGGATGATTTTTACATCTATGGGAGCAAGTCGACCACCTGCACTGATGGAGACAACATTTCAAAGGTTAGATGAAGCACAAGCCTCACTAAACCCTACAAAGTGTGTCTTTGGATGTTCTAAAGGCGTTTTGTTAGGGCATGTCAGATCCAGAGATGGTATTGGTACGATCCCGATAAAGTTTCAAAATCAAAGATTTACCATTTCCTATAAATAGAAGTAAGTTGAGATCATTTTTAGGCCATGTGGGTTACTATAGAAGGTTCATCAAGAATTTCTCAAAGATCGCATGCCACTAACCCAGCTTCTTGAAGAAGGATGTTGCTTATGAACCAGAACAAGGCGCATGAAGCTTTTGGACAATCAAGGAAGCCCCGGTGTCTTCACCGCTTTGAAGAATCCAGATTGAGCAAGCCATTCATTGTGTACACGATGCCTCGATGCAGCACTAGGTAGTACTTTGAGCCAAAAGGATGAAAATGGGAATGAACATCCAATTTACTTTGGGAGCGCATAAATGAGCAAAGGCTGAGGTAAACTATACCAGAATCAAAAAGAGGCTCTAGCTATCATTTTTGCTAGAAAGAAGTTTAGAAATTACTTGCTAGGGCAGAAATTTATAGTTGTAACGGATCATCAGGCTCTGAAATATATTGTCAATAAGCCTAACCCATCAGGGAGGATAGCAAGATGGATAATTTTGCTACAAGAATTTGAATTTGATATTATAGATAGGCCAGGAAAGAAGCATGTCAATGCAGATGCACTCTCTCGAGCCTATGATGGTTTAGGATCATCTTGTGATGATGATGATTTTCCCGATGCAGCATTGTTCTCCCTTGACACAATCCCTAGTGAATACATAGATATTTGGAATTATCTGAATGAATTCAAGTTTCCGGATGGTGCCAATGCAAAGACTAAGAGAAAGATTACTCAAGCCAGTCGTCCATACTCTATTCTGCATGGAGCATTATTTCGAATAGGACCTGATGGACAGTACAAGAGGGCAGTTGGACGTGATCAAGGAAAAGAGCTTCTAGAAGAATTCCACAATGGTACATGTGGAGGGCACTTCTCTGGACAACTTACAAAGCAAGAAGGATCTTGGATGCAGTTATCACCGCCCACTCTTTTTAAAGATCAAGTTATAATTATTGTAAGACATGTGATATTTGTCAAACACATGGTAACCGTAAGACTTCATCACTCCATTATGTCCTATTCTTCCCTTGGTCCCTTTGAAAATGGGGAATAGACATTGTAGGTCCACTTCCAACTACATCACGTCAAAATAAGTATATTGTAGTTGCCATACGCATTATTTAACCAAGTGGGTCAAGCTAGCCATCAAAGCAAATTTCTTCCATGGATGAAGTGGCAAGGTTCATATATGAACGCATTGTCACCGATTTGGTTGTCCATTAGAAATTGTAATGATCAAGGAAGCCACTTCATTAATGAGGTGGTAGAAGCCCTAGTCAATAAGTTTTCTATCAAGCACAGTGAAGGCAACAACATACAAGCCAAGCACAAATGGACAGTGGAACGAACAAATTTTGTGTCAGGTCAAATTCTAGCAAAAGATGCAGCCTTGCAGTACATAAATGGGATAAAAGGATTCATGCAAATTGTGGGCATATAGGGCAACATCAAAGTCAAAGCAACAGGATACTCCCCATTTCAAATTTGGCCTATGGCATTGATCCAGCTTCTTCCTATTGAGTTTGATATTCCCACCGTGAGAGTTATGAAAATGAAAGGATGGATGAAAGTGATTCAAGAAAAGAAAGGTTGGTACATCTTCATTTGCTAGAGGAAATGAGGGAAATAGCAAAGGATACAAGCCATAAGAAGAAAATGAAGCGTATGGAGTACTTTGATCAAAAGATCCGGTGGTCTCCATTTCAAGTAAATGACTTGGTTCTAGTATATGATTCCGTATACAAAAAAAGAAGACAGAGAAAATTTCTTCCAAAATGGATGGGGCCCTACAAAATAAAGAAATTGTGCATGAAAATGGTACGTACCGACCGGAGGAATTGATGGCACTCCCATTACGAAATGGGTCAACCACGACAAGTCAAGATTTTCCAAGCACTGTATTAGTCTACTCCGAGGACGGAGTAGAAGCTAGGAAGGGGGAAGATGTCGACACTAAAATTTTCCTCCAAAATTTCCATTTCATTAATATATGTATTAGGAATAGGATGTTGTTAAGTGTAATTAGTAGTAGCGTCCGATAGAAGATAACGGCGCCACAAGACGGCCACCAATAATGTGGAGTACGGTAATACCAAAGTACAATAGGAATGTTGTAAAAAGTAAATATTTGTCGTAAGTGGTCCGGTAATGTTAAAATGTCAAAGTTTGGGTAATTAGAGAAGTAGGGTCTACATGATTAGGAATTAGAAATATTATATTGGTAATAAGGACAAGGAGTGAGGTCATAAATATTTTGTGTATTTTATTTGTAAAAATTCTAAAAATGTGGAACCCATGTAAAATGATAAGGTTTATCTTATCTTAATGTATAAGCTTACATGTACAGATAAGAGTTAAGGTATGGAATATGATTCGTCGTAGTGGATTTCTTATCCTATCTTAGAGATAGGATGGATAAGCCTGGAAGTTCTATAAATAGAGAGGCCACCCCCTCATTTAGCATAGAAAGAAGTAGTGAGAAATATCAGTAGGAAGTGTGCGAAGGAAGCCATCGCTTAAAGGTGTGTCAAGAAGCCATCGAGAGGTGTAATTGTAAAGTTTCTCCCATAGTCTTGTTGAAGAATCTCATGGGTGAGATTGTAATAGTTTCATGTTAATATTATAATTTATTTTGATATTTCAGATTTTTCGTCATTCTGTCTTATCATAGTCAATGGTATTCTTGTGTTATGTTGTTGTTTTGTTTCCAGATTACGCCCACCAAACTAAAGGTCAGGCATTAGTAAATAATCATAAGCACGAGGAGTTCCCGTGAAATGCTACTTCAAAAGTAAAATTTGGGGCGGGTTTCCAAACAAGTTCCAAGCCTCCATGTGTCTAGGGTTAGACTTTTGGCCCCGCCAAGAAAAGAAACTTAGGCAAATTACAAAGAAGCCCAAGGAGCTCACAGAGGCCACCATGTGTCAACCCAACGCAATTTTAATAGCATAAGGAAGGAGCCGAATCTCCAAGATGCGTGAGACACGTGGACTCGGACGAGATAGACCCTTAAGACATGGCGCGCCCTCGACCCTAATCTTCAGATGGCCATATCTTTTGACTGGAAACTCATATTTGGGTGAGAAGACTTTTTGGAAACGTATCGACACCCTCTACACCATGGAAACATAAAATATCATTCTTACTAGGATTTAGTGGGTGAAAATGGGAAAACGTCTTCAAGGCTATTAATACAGAATCCAATTTCTTCAACTACCAAATTGATTTTATTTGATCCACCGTTCTTCTTCCTTAGCACACCAAATAGACATAGGGAACCAGAATTGATAGGTTGTAGGTGGATTTGAAAGGGGGCATTGATTGATGGTGGTTGAGCTTTCAAAGCAGGATTCAATGCATATCTCAAGGTGGTTGAAGTAGGATTCAAATTCTTCCCTCCTCTCTCTCGTTCTTCCTATATATTGTAATGAAGGGGCATATTCAAAGTGGTTGGTTATTGTTTCTCCTCTTCCCCCTCTCTCTTTCTTCCTTAGGGTAGAATGAGGAGTCTAAGCCTCCTCTCATGGCTTTGTAATGGCATTTTCTTGCCTCTTGCCCACTGATGATGTACCGTGTAACATTTTGGAGCAATAAAATCTGTTTCATGATGCATCTGTCCATCCTTGGCTTATTTTGTTCTCTTCTTACCTCTCATCATTACAGGGAATATTGTGCATACTCTGATGTTTGTTTCAGGTTCTGGGAGCTATGCCTAATGGGTTTTGAAGTGGTGTTTAGTGTGAAATCTATATGTGGTCCGTGGTGCATTCTGTCCACCCTCTCATCTGCTCACCTCTCTCCACTTCACGAAGTTGGATCTGATCCAACCACTTCCTTTTCTGGTGTATCACCACTTAATGTAGGCTCTTTCACCCTCTCTCTCTCCCTGTCCCATTGGAATAGTTGGATTATGATAGAATAGGTTCTTCTGCACTGGAGTAGCTTGTGGCAGGTAGATTAGGAAGCAAGAACCAACTTTCTCTAGAGGTCCATCTCAAGTTTTGCAAGTCCCACAACTTGAGAGATGGTCCCATGTTGTGTAATCACACCGAATGCCCCACTTCACACCCGGGCCATTCGGGGGTGCTATGATTCTACACTAACAATACCCACTTACAATTTCAACATTTCCTCTATAACTAATAGATGTATCTTCCATGCTCTAACATGTCATGAACAATATGTAAGAATTTGAAAATAATTATGAAATATTTTATGAATTTTTAGGTGAATCTACAATCCACCCAAAAGAACAAACTTCATCATTTGCGGAAACTTTTCCAAATATAGAAAATAAGGTTTTACATGCAATATGAACCGAGTAGATCCATATATGTCATTGAATGGTCACACATATTGATTCGTATTTGATCAATGAGTATAATGTTAGCTTAATACATTGCGTGCTTATCATTCGGCTGGTTCAGTTCGTTGGTAACCAACTGGTCTAACCGGCTTTTGCCGTATATATTCGACAGATTTTACATTGAAGAATCAACAAATACTTTCGTTTTCTTATACTTCTACCGTGTATATATTCTTTCTCGATGCGTGGAAGCGTGGTGAAGACTGGCAGAGCAAACAACAATCCCTAGTAAAGGAGGATTCGGCATGATTCGACAGATTTTACATTGAAGAATCAACAAATACTTTCGTTGTCTTATACTTCTACCGTGTATATATTCTTGCTCGATGCGTGGAAGCGTGGTGAAGACTGTGAGCAAACAACAATCCTGGTAAAGGAGGACTCGGCGCAGGAGGTTGACATCTTGTTTAGACGTGGCAGAAGTTTGACATAGGAACTTCTGTGGAAAGACTTGTTCTTGCTAGGAATTCATGTCACCAGAAACATGATATTGGCGTTGTTTAAGCATGGAGTTGAAATTACTTGCGTTAAGAAGTTGTTGTTCCCTATTCTGGCATGTAATTGTTTCTTGACGTGACAAGTCAACCAGCGTGGAGTTTTGGTGCATTGTGAGTGCCATTCATAAGACCATTGTTTGGTGCTAGAAGTAGACCAAGGATGATAGACTATTTCATTTTTGCATGTTAAGACCAGGAAATGACGCGAGTGTGTCGCAAAACTACTTGATACTGACTCAAATAGGTTTTGAATTCCCTTCTCATGGAGCACAACCTTGAAGAAAGAAAGCGTGACTTGCATACGAAAGATCACCATTGCTCAAGTACGAGGTGATATAAGCCATGTCCCCTCTTGAAAGGACCAAATTATGTTGCCTGGAGAACGAATATGTGCACAATTCTCCAATTCGAGGAGCTATGGGGAATCATCACTGGACAAAACAATGTGTCCCATTGGTGTAGATGAGCATACAAAGTATGACAAGGCCAATGCAAAAGCCTTGTTGTCGATCACACTCAACATCTCTGACGAGGTTCAACCACATGTACGGGATGTGAGGACTTCAAAGGTGATGGGATGCTTTATCCACAATCTACAAGATGAAGAACCAAAAAGATCCTCCATCTCCAGTCAAAGATTCATACACTCAGTATAAAAGATGATGATAAAATAGAGGAGTTCTTGCGTCGTGTGGCAGAACTATGAGTGGAGCTTATAGCGCTTGGAGAGAAGGTAGAGGACTAGATGTTGGTCCCTATCACATTTAGAGCTCTTCTTTCCCAGTTCAGGGATTTCATCACATAATTGAACATCACAAAACAAATGGTGACCTTTGAAGAAATGGTGAATTTTCTCCAATAGGAAGAAACCATCTAGACAATACACAAGGAGTTTGAAGACAAGGCACTGATCTCAAGACAACAACATAGTCATAAGTCTCGAAAGGGACAACAACAAAAGCAGTCCCGGAAGTAGCCCCAAAAGCAACCACAACAACAGAAGTCTCAGAAAGTGAGTCGATGGTGTTACATATACACTACAAATACGCATGACACTACTAACTATTGGTATAATCACCTAACTCAAGGTAATTCTAGTGAAGAAAGCACATCTAGTCGCAATGATTTTATACAATCTAGATGACATCCTCACCACACGAAGCACAAAGGACATGTCACGGCCCACCAAGATGATGAATCAAATGAGGAAGTACCCGACTTAGCCAATTGTGGTGCACACCAAAATATTGTTCTAGTCTCCCAAACTTTGCAGCTCTCACAAGAATGTTTGGTAGATTGACTCTAGTGCCAGGAAGCATATGACAGGTGATATGAAGGTTTTGATTCATTGAGTGATCAACCCACTAGAGATCAGGTTTGAATTGCAGACAACAAGGAGTATGTTGCAAAAGGAATAGGCAATGTCACCATTCCTCTGGGATGAGAAGTCGTACCCTCACAAAGGTGCTCTATGTTCCACGCTTGACCATAAATCTCTTGTCTGTATTTCAACTCTTGAATCACAAGCTCAAGGTGGACTTCATGGTCCAGAAAGACATTAAATCATGTTTCATTTCATGAGAAGGTATGATACTTGCTAGATCTTTTTTGAAGGATCATCTATTTGCACTAGATGCATTTTCAACCTCTGTAGTTGCTCTATCTGCCTCTATGGTGGAGTCTACTGTACTTTAGCATTATCAATATGGGCACCTTTCTATCAGATCCCTCTATGAACTCAGTTCTAAGGAGATGGTACAAGGACTTCCTCCACTCTCCCACTCCTTTCCTATCTATTCTGGATGTTTGGTGGGAAAACAACACTGGGAACCATTCGAGTTGAGTACCTTCCATGCCAATGATTGTCTTGAGGTCGTACATACCGATTTGTGCATACCCTTGTCTTCCACCTTTCAGGGATTTCAGTACTTTCAGTTGTTGATAGATGACTATTCTTACAAGACATGGGTGTTCTTTCTTCAGAATAAGAGTTAGCTTTTTCCAATTTTTAGGCCTCATATCAGCAAGTTGTTCAACACACCGAGTAGCCCATTCTTGTCCTCTGTTTAGATTGAAAGAAAAAATTCACATCAAATAAATTCTTGGCATTCCTGAAGGAGCATGACATCACACAACATTTGACTTCCCTCATATGCCCCAATAGACTAACATTGAAGAACATCACAATCGGACCGTCATGGAGATCACTCGTTGCATGTTTACCAAGTTGGAGAACATATTTTGGGTAGAAGTAGTCTAGAAAACTGTATATCTTCTAAATCATGCACCTACAAATATATTTCAAGACAAGACACTAGAAGAGGTATGGATTAATCACAAGGACTCTCACCTGAACTCTCTCCTAGATGTTTCATTAAGAGTTAGAATGAGAAGACATGTGAGAAATTAGGTAAATATTTCACTAATAAGTTTAGTTGTTGATAGCATCGAACCTGATACAGTTTGAGAGGCACTCAGTAAACTACATTAAAAGAAGGGCATGGATGCCGAATATGACTCCTTAATTTAGAATCAGACATGGGAACTTGTTGATCTTCTTGCATGAAAGAAATCTATAGGCTGCAAATGGATTTTGAAAACAAAATTCAAGGTAGATGGATCTATCAACAAGTTGTAAAGGGATATGCTCAACAAAAAGGAATTGACTATGAGGAGACCTTTGCACCCACTACAAAAATCAAAACCATCAGAGTTTTCTGCACTGGCACTTAAAAAAAGGATGGAAACTTCAGCAGATGGACGTAAAAAGTGCTTTCTTGAATGATGATCTCAAAGAAGAAGAATATATGACCCATCCAGAAGGATTTGTTGACGAGCAACATCCTAACAAGGTATGTCGTCTAATTAAGTCTCTTTATGGACTTAAACAAGCAACCAAGGCATGATACATTAAAATAGACAATCACTTATTGAAGCATGGATTCATGCACACCCCCTCAAATTTAAATTTTTATATTAAGAAGATAGGCACATAGATTATCATTTTTTTGTATATGGATGATCTTGTGATCACAGGGAGCTCAGAAAATCTCGTCGAAGATGTTAAGAATGATATGAAGAAATCCTTTAACATGACATATTTGTGGCCTCTTCACTACTTGTCTTGGCTTGGAGATATGGCAAAAGAAGCATCACATTTTGATCTCAAAGAAAAAATATGCCAAGACACTTCTTGAAAAGTATTGAATGTTTGATTGTAAACTTGTGTTCACTCTAATGGAGAAAGGTTTGTAACTTTCTAGATTCCAGGATTCACCTCAAGTTTGTTGGGAGTCTCATTTACGTGACTTATACCATATTAGACCTATGGTTTACTCATTTAGCAGCCAAAGAAATGTCACTGGGTAGTAGTGAAACATGTTCTTAGATGTGTTCGAGGTACAATTGATTATGGTTTGGAATATTAGAAGAACACTCAGTTCTTCTTGTAGGGATATACCAACTCGAACTATGCCAGATTTGTTGATGATAGGAAATCAACTACATGACATGTTTTTCATCTCGAATCTAGACCTATCTCATGGATTAACAAGAAGAAAATTGTTGTTTCTCTCTCATCCACTAAGGCAGAATATTGTGTCACATGAGGAGTTATGTGCAAAGCAATTTGGTTATGTCACATTTTGGTTGATATGGACATTCCTAAAGAAAAGCCACCTATCATTCATTGTGACAATAAGTGTTTGTTGAAGCTTGTAAAGAATCTAGTGTTCCATGAAATAACTAAGAATATTAAGGTTGATTGTCATTACATTTGAGAACAAGTCTTAAACCACCACATCTAGCTCCAACACTGCCCCACAAATTCTCAGGTAGGTAATATACTCACCAAGTCTCTTGGCAAGGTGAAATTTGAGTTGTTTCGAGGGTAATGATGAATGAGAAGGTAAAAGTGTTTGATGATTTTATTCAATGCAGGAGAAAAAAATATATACAAGGAGAATAGACAGTTAATCAGTTAGATTGCATGTCAGTTTAGTCACTGAATGTCATGTCGAATGTCCTATGTGTAACCAACAGGTTGGTGGAACAACTGACAGACAAAAGACAATGTAATACAAACAAAGTTTACACTAACATATAACACAAAGGGGGTATTTTTCTATGTCCATTCTTACATTATTCCCCTCAAGAAATGTCTTGTTCAAACAAACAAAAACTAAATAAGTCCAAATGCATGAATATGATTTCCACTTAATTAAGTATATTGACAATAAATTTGGAAACCATAATAGATTTGTTTTTTTCTAAATATTATGATGTGTCATCATACTTAGTCAACATCAATAGTGTTTGTGAAGATAAATATTGGAGACAACTTTCTAATAAATATCGAGAACATGTGCTACCAAACTATATACATTCCTAATAGGAGGTTAACAAAAGAACTCATATGTTTTGGTTCAAACCTTCTTGGTTGAACAAGATCATTTTAAATCAAATATATGAATGAGATTAAAAAATAATAATGTAGCTTTGGTTTCCTATCTTTATTCTTCACACTTAATTCCAAAACACCAAATAGCCTAACCCACACCAAAAAATTCGACGAAAAATGTTGGTTGATCCTATTCATAACCATTAATAGAGAATAGAAGATATTATTACTATTACTAAAACAAATATTTCATCTCTTTATATGAATCATAGATTCACACTACTACATATAGTACAAATAATGTCATGAATTGTGTCGATTCTGTGTCATTTTGTATGTGCATTTGATAATTGGTTTCCAACGTAAAAATGACACCAATATGTGGTATAAATGTGGTGCAATGTTTGCGCCATATACACAAAAAAATTGCTTCACATTTCCTATTTCCAATTAACACTAAATTATGTCACATCTTTTTTTCCCTTATTGTAAAATTCTTCCTATATGAAATCAAAACATCTTTACACACATCAGGGAAAATTTTAAGACCCCTTACCAAAATCCAACTTGGATTTTTTTGGCAAATTTGTAATAATGGATTTCATGTTGATGGCAAACAAGACCAAAATGTATATAGTGATGTGGGTGAATAAGTTTTCGGGAGAAGGCACATCAGTAAGTAATTAGCTGCACCAACTGCAGACGAGTGTCCAAAAAACTCTACAGATGGGTCAATTGTATGGAAACTGATGCAGAAGGGGCATTTGTATGGAGGTCTATGCAGTTGGGTGTCTGCATATGCAGACACTTGGTTGTACATGTTGGCTGGCGTCTGTATATGCAGATGCCAGTTGTGGCATGCATTTGGGCGTCTACATATACAGATCATGCAGTCAGGCATCTGTATATGTAGATGTCTAGTTGTACATGCGGATGGGTGTCTACGTATATACATACATGTAGCCAGTAGTCTGTATATGTAGACGTCTGGTTGTACATGTGGTTGGGCGTCTACATATATACATATAAAGAGTTGGGTGCTAGGACAAAACTTAATTTTCTCATCATATATACATAACAAAAACTATAGGAGAATTTTTAAACATGTTATTTCAATAAGTTTTTAATTAATATTTCTAAGTGTTATTGAGAATATATAATAATTTTTAAGGTGAATGATTGGGAGTCCTCTAAAGTAAAATTTTCACTCCCAATCATTCACCTCACAAATTATTATATATTCTCAATAACACTGACTTAGAAATAATAATTAAAAACTTATTGAAATAAAAAATTTAATATATAACACACGTGTCAAATAATATAGGTAAATCTTAGTTTGGAAGAAATGTAATTTACCATGTATAATATGATGTGTGGTCTTAATTATACCAATAGGATTACAATGGAACAAACAACCTGCAACTATGTGTAAGAGTGCATCATTAATGGTTTATCATTTTTTCATACATTTTTATTTCTCACAACCATGAAATGAATATAAACCATCCATATCTAAGTTTCCTAGCTATAATTTGATTTGCAATGTGGGAGATTTGTCTCTAAAGTCGTTGGTAAAATAGTGCAACATGATGAAATGAATGAATTCTCATTAGGGAGAATGTTATATGTTTATTGACGGTGTTTAGACAAAACTTGAAATGGAATATTACCTACCTAATGTAAAACACACAATAAAGAGACATAAAAAGTCAGTTTGATGCATCCATTATTTAGAGCAAAAATATGCCATATATATGTAGAGTAGAGAAATACAAAATAATATGAATATGTATCACATGCCTTTGTTTCCTAAGGATTATAGCTTCCCCAAAACATCAATTGTAAATACCTACACCATAAAAATATTAGTTTGTTATTCATTGTATATTTAGCATAGAAGCACAATATCATGGGATCTACTACACAATTCCCCTATGGAATACCAACTATTACTACTCACTCTTTTACAAATGAGGACATTGATACTCAATTTATTTCTAGCACACAAATTACACATGGTTGACCATTCTAATACTCATATTATTTGTATCCAAGTACCTATTGTGCAACATGAAGTTCATAGATTAAACATCATCGTACCACATTATATCTTTTGTGTGAGGATAGAATAACTCTCAACAATGAGCATATGTTCCATTCACAAGTAATCGTATCCAAGCATTTTAAAGATTAGACTATTCTAAGGAAACCATGTTTGTTGCAGATATCTAGTTTAAAATAATAATCACCACTTCTCTAAATGGAATAATATGGACCCTAGAAAATAACCCCATATCTTAAGTGTGCTTACTCAAGTTTAATAAATTCTAGTAGTAAGAGTAAATCTGATGTTACTAGTGTCTCATACACATGATGACTGATACAAAGATAATGGCCAAACTATTAGCTCCTTGTAAGACATTATACACTTACCAAATGTCACCTCAGTCACATAGAACAATCAAATATATTTATTGTTATAAGGTATGGATTAAAAACAAATCATTTCATGCAAGGCTTGGAACACAAGAAAGTAAATTATCTATAATATACAAGTACGTACAACTTGATCTACTTACAATTTAAACATTTCCTATGCAACTAATGGATGCATCTTCCATGCTCTAACATGTCATGAACAATATGCCAAAATTTAAAAATAATTATGAGGTATTTTATGAATTTTTAGGTGAATATACCATCCACCAAGAAAAACAAGCTTCATCATTTGCGGTAACTTTTCCTAATGAAAGGATATAAATATAGGAAATATGGTAATATGGACCTAGTAGATCCATATATGCCATTGAATGACAACATATTGATTTGTATATGATCAATGAGTATAACACAAAGGGGTATTTTGCTATGTCCATTCTTAATTCCACATAAGAAATACCTTGTTCAAACAAACACAAACTAAAGAAGTCCAAATGCATGAATACGATTTCCACTTAGTTCAATATATTGACAATAAATTTGGAAACAATCACATATTCAATTTTTCTGGTTAAATATTATGATGTGTCATCATACTTAGTCAATTTGTGAAGATAAACATTTTAGACAATTTTCGAGTAAATATTGAGAACATGTGCTGCCAAACTATAGGTCTGTCTAATAAGAGGTTAACATAACAAGTCATATGTTTTGGTTCAAACCTTCTTAGAATAAGATCATTTTAAACCAAATATATGAATGAAATATCAGACACAATCATGTAGTTTAATTTCCCATCTTTATTCTTCACACTTAATGCCAAAAACACCAAATGGACTAAACTATAAAAAAAAATGAAAAATGTTGGTCAATCCTAGTCATAACCATTAATTGAGAATAGAATATATTGTTACACAAATATTGCATCTCTTTATATGAATCATAGATTCACACTACAACATATAGTACAAATAACATCATTGATTGTGTGTTGTCTTGTTTTTGTGTTTCATAATCGATTTCCAATTAAAAATGATTACAATATGTGGGATAAATATGGCACAATGTTTGCACCACATACACAACAAAAAGGTGTTTCACATTTCCTATTTCAATTTAATACTACATTATGTCACATCTCTTGTTTTCCCTTATTGTAAAATTCTTCCTATATGAAATTAAAACATCTTTATGCACATAATAAGAAATTAGGGTTTGTGGCAATCCATTTTACTCTTGAATCACACATTATATTTTTATAGAGGAAAGATACTATTGAAATTCAAATTGGAAAGTGGAGGGCTATTTTTTTACAAGAAGGTGAGGAAGTTATTGTTTTAGCATGATTTCTTAAAGAAAATATTCTTCCAAAGATTACAAATTTATTCTTTCAAGTTTGTTTTCTAGATTGTGCATAAAATTTTGAGGTTATTAGATTCTTTGTATACAAAATTACTTCCTTAGGTTCATAATGTATGAATTTGGGGCTCCTTTGGAAAAAATATGGAGACAATAGAAAATGTTAGGCACTTATTAGACTTGCATGCATATCCCATTCTAACCAAACAATACTTGAAAATCATGGAGATAGGGATTGGTGTTCTCCCTTGGCAACTATTTTTACAAATTTCTCTTATTTTCCTATTTGTATTTAATATTAAATTATGGCACATCCATTTTTTTGTTATTATAAAATCGTACAATATAAAATTAAAGCATATTTAAATACATTATTAGAAATAAGGGTTTGTAGAAAACTCAATTTTTCTCTTACTATCACACTTTGCATTTTTGCCTAAAACTATAATTGTTTAAACAAGTGGTTTACTATTTTGAAGATACTATGTCATCATCCAATAGGTATAAATTATCTCCTATATTAATTTCTACTTCTGTAGATCTATGTTCTTCATCTATATTGAGATTTACTTCCCCAAAACATAGTTCTTCATCAACAAGTATAGATGTTACATATGAAGTGGTAAGTAATTGTAATTTTGCATAGAAAATTTTAATTTTATGTTAATATAAGTTATTTTATTTTAATTTTATGTATAGGGAGAGTCATCACAATCTCGTGTTCGAGGTATGGATCGAAATAAAAGAAGCGGAAGAGAAGGGGGACATATTGGCCAAGTGATTACGAAGCCAAACAATTCTTTCTTTGAAGTAAATTTAGTTTTTGATACATTGAATTCAAATGAAATTTTCATAACATTGATGAATTCTATATGGATATTGCACTAATATTAAGTTAATATGCATCAAAATGAGACTGAAAATTTAATTAGTGACTCTGATGTTGGATGGGTTTGACCAAATAAAATTCCAAAGCATAACTTCCCATTTTGTCATTCTGATGATGAAATGTATCCTAACAACATCACAAGGGCTCATAAAGCTCATCTAAAAAGAATTTATTCAAAGAAAATGATGTTCTGCTGGGAAAACAAACACCTTTTCCTAGAACTTCAGATGAAGATGTTGATCCAATGGAAGATGAGTTGCAATGCCATATCAAACTTAGGGAGAACTTGAGTTTAAGATCCAACTAAGGAGACTTTTCCGATACCCTTATTCATCAAATAATATTGAGTCATAATCGTGTTTTCACATTAATGGACCATTAATAAGTGTTTTGCGCAATATCATTCAGATAATATTGAGTTTGGAATACTATGCTCAAGTTGAACCATTGCATGTACTCTTCTGTGGTTTCATTCCACAAACATTGATAAATGGCTTAATACCTTTGTGTGGGCTAGTTACCAATCACAAGAATGACATCGGTTAGATTTTAATGTTTTTGATAGAGCTCTACATTGGTTGTGGGAAGAAAGAGAGTGCAATTTGAAATTGGTTTTCCGGACATGAAGTTTGAAGTTACATTTGACAAGTATGACGAGATGTGTGAAATTTGAAGTTAATCAATTAAAAAACATACAATCAATTAAACTTACTTGAATTTCTGGAATAATTCTAGTTCCATAGGTGGTAGCAATTATGGAGAGGGTAAGTGCACGAAGTTGGGGGCCAAAAAGTGGACAAAAATCTGAAAAAAGAAAAACGCGTGTGTTCTATTATAACGTGATCGCATTTTAAATTATCAGGTTTGGGATTTACCGAGGCATAACGTGTATGCATTATAACACGTACATGTTACATAACATGTACATGTTATGCCTACTATAGAGAAAAAATATGCCCGAGCCTCTATCATTTTATCTCCCTCAAACGTGAGTTTCAGAGCTTAACCGTGCCCTAGTGTTTTTTCATGCAACTGGATCTCAAGATCAAAGGATCGTTTCTGGATCGCCGGAAGATCTGAATCGACGATGGTGCCACGGAGAAGAGGTAAGAATAATTCTTTTCTCAAAATTGCATTGAAATATGATAATTATAGATTAAAATTTGAATTGAATACATATTTTTTTATTTTTACAGTTAGAGGTCGAGGGAATCAACCACAATCAAACTCTACTATTCCTATCATCCCTCCCAACACTCCCATAATTTCTCAACATCCCCCTGGTAGTCAAGAAGATTTAGCAGCCCACATAGTTGAAAACAAAATTAAAATTGAGGATATAATCAAAACAATGAGGGATTCACAATCTACAAACCCCCACCGTGCCTCTCTTGTAAACACATTGGAGGAATTACTTTTTCAAGTTGACATGAAAATGGGGTAAATTGATCATTGGAAAACTTACAGAGAGGGTTGTAGGGTTTATTATTCCAAAAATTGTCATATGTGGATGTAAAGAAAAAATAAATTTCAAAAGACCTCATATGCGCCTTATTCATGGACCCCCGCACTAATTTTCTTGTTCCGTTGTCATGTAAATGGTTTCCCTTCCATTTGGTGCAATAATAATTTGATTAAATTTTTTTTTAGGACCGATGGTGGATGGTGTTTGATTTTCCACCTTGTAATAACAACGAGGTGCCACTATACTTTCTGAGGAAACTCTATTGTGAGTTTATCCTCAATGAGATCCCAAATTATTTTGATTTCCGAGATTTCTAGGGCTGAGGAAAGGATCTACATAGGATCAACCAAGTGCACAATGTGCACCTATTCAACAGGGTAGATTCCCCACACAAGCCCACTCACCCTGAGATTGTCCCTCAAGCAGTGAAGGAGACAGTAGAGATTGATACACTCCACGTGCTTCAGGGCTATCTTGCGACCCTTGTTCGACATACGAGGGAGATTTTTGAGCTAGATGCTCGCGGAGGTACACAAAGTATTCCCTCAAGGAGTACTAGCATGAGGCCACATCTTTTCTCATCATGTGGTAGCATATGTTTGGGGCTCGAGGAGGACAAAATTTTCATGCGTATTGATTTTGGTGCACTTGGTGCTAGGGGTGCACATGATAATGTCACTATGTCAGATTTCCTTTTGAGTGAGACATTTGGATTGCATTCATCAGCATCACCTTTGTAGGTAAATTTGTTATGTTTTGTTATGTATGCTACAAAATTTTTGGAGTACTTGATTTACTTATATATGTTAAATTTTTGAAATAATTTTATGTGTACATGTATACGCATTGAATTTACGATGTACATGTATACGCATTGATATTACAACATACGGGAGGCACATCTTCATCCCGACCACAAGCGTAAAGCACCATACGTACACATACATTCACAGAGGTAATTTAGAATGTTAATTATGTAAAATTTTCACATACATGTGTGTGTGTGTATTAGTTTTGAAGTCAAATATATGTATGATCTTGTATGTCCATCTAACTCACGTGATATACATGTTTGATAAAGATGTTGACTTCACTAGACACCCCACCATCTCTGTGAAAAGTAGATAAAGGTGTTGCTGTTGCGATTTCATCTACGTAGCAACTCACTGAGGTATTCAAACAACACGTAAATTTTGTTAAATTTCTCGTGTAATTCATATTATGTTAAATTACATGTTATTAATGTCTTTCATTGTAGAATTATTAAATTATGTTAATAATGTCCTTCATTGTGTATATGCATGAGTTACGTGAAACAAGTAGCAGACTTGTTCATTTGATTCACAGGTGTGGCAGGGTAAAAAAATAGTTCTATATTGATAAAATTAGTTAAAATATTGTCATTATGTACATACATGTACTTAGTTCTATTTTCGCTAATTCTGATGTTAGATTTTATGATCTTATGTGTATGTAGGGAACTTCAACCCCTCCATTTTGACTTCGAGGGCATGGAATCCTCCATCTCGTCATCTTCGTACCCCCATTTGTACTGTAGGAGCTCCCAATGACTCATTTGAGCATGAGATGCAAATTCGGCATGATCAAAAAATTGCGGTAAGTTTGTGTATTTATGTAAATACTTTCATTCTAGCATGGTCTTAAATACATGTTGAAAACATATATAAATTAAGTTTTGACAAAAACATTGTTTGCATTTACAGGATCATCTACAAGTGAGTATTCAACAGAAGAGGACTCAAAGCATGGGCTCGACGATCCAAAGTCATCTCATGGATCTCCATCTTCATCTAAGGGAGGCCTTCTTCGAGCAAGGCCAAGAGAGGGATAGATTTTGATGAGTAGGAAATATATATGTCTTACATGACATTGTTTTTGTATGCCTATGTGCATGACATTGTATGTACGCCTATATGGCATTTGAACTTGATGGTATATGACCTATTTGGGCATTTTTGTATTTATTATGCACATTAAAATACTATTTGGAACTTGATAATTTTGTATGAGACCTTACATTTCTGAGATTATTTTTGCATGAAACTAATATGATGTGCACTTGACAATATTTAAGACATTATGGATGATTTTTTCATTTATTGGTGATGTACATGTACTAGCATTTTCAATGTATAATATGCATCAAAATGCTGAAATCAATATTTATATATAATGTATGTATATATAGAGTTACCTAATCGATTAATTATTCATTCAATTTATCAATGTGTATATGTGTATTTAGCTTACTTTCGTTTCTTCTTTCTCATGGTCTCTTTGTATTGGTTCCTATCTTATCATACACTTACTACATTATTATATGCTTCTTAGTCTTCTCCTTGTTAAAACACCTAAGAGTCGTCACAATATGAGGCCTTTCATCTGTTGATATTTTGAGAATGTCTCTCCATATACATTACTCCAATGCTTGAGAATGTCTCCAAATGTAATGACATTCTGATTCAGACACTCAATGATTCTTGATTGTCTAATCCTATCCAATTTGTGTTATTACCTTTAAATATGTAGGCATTTCAAGTTATTTGGAAATCACATCACACCCTTCACTAGGCTTGATGACTACCCCTATCCTTTTAAAAAACTTTTGAAAGCATCCATGGGTTTATCATAGCATAAATTATCAATGAATGGAAGGTCACTAAGCCAGTAGGCTAGCTGACTCCCATCCATAACTAAACAAGAAATATTTACTAGGTGATTGATAACTCCTATGTGTTCTTAGACATACACCTATCAAATTCATTCTTAAGCCAATCTAGTCATTCAGGGCTCTCAAGGGACTATGCCAAAACAAGGTATCCCGAAAGTACGGGTAGCGTAGGGAACCAAAACAAAGCCTCCAATAGCGTTCACCTGGCCACCTCGACTTGTTGGCGTAGTTGGTTCAGTCCCACAAGCTTCCGTTTGAAAACTACAGTGTCTAGGAGTCCTTCACTGACTTAGACTATAGTATTTTACACGTTTTATAACAATAGGACATCGAGAGAACCGAATGGAGATGGAGAAAATTGCAAGAGGATTTCGTAGAGGGTTTCAACGTGGAGGTTTCGGATCTAACGAGACATCTATAGGTTTCATGGAGTCCGATAAATCACATGTCGAAGATATAACATGTTTTGGCCTCAGGGATCTTAAGGGACTACACCCGGAAAGGTATCCTGAAAGCATGGGCAGCGTAGGGAACCAAAAAAAATCCTCTACTAGCATTCACCAGGCCATCTAGACGTGTTGGCGTAGTTGGTTTGGTCCCACAAGCTACAGTTTACAAAATAGCATCTAGCAGCCTTACATTGACTCAGACTACACTATTTCACGTGTGAATGCTAGTGGAGGCTTTGTTTTGGTTCCCTATGCTACCCTTGCTTTCGGGCTACCTCGTCAGGCGTAGTCCCTTAAGAGCCCTGAGGCCAAAACATGTTATATCTTCGATGGGTGATTTCTCAAACTCTGTGGCACCTAGAGATGTCTCGTTAGATCCAAAACCTCCATGTTGAAGCCCTCTACGAAATCCTCTAGCGGTTTTCCATATCCATTTGGTTCTCTCGCTATCCTATTGTTTGCAAACGCTCCAAATAGTGTAGTTTGAGTCAGTGTAAGGCTGCTAGATGTTGTATTTTGCAAACAGTAGCTTATGGGACCGAATGTCTAGGCCAACATGTCTGGATGGCCTGGTGAACGCTAATAGAGGATTTGTTTTGGTTCCCTATGCTACCCGTGCTTTCGGGCTACCTTGTCCGGGCGTAGTCCCTTAAGAGTCGTGAGGCCAAAACACACTATATCTTTGATGGGTGATTTCTCAGACTCTGTGGCACCTAGAGACATCTTGTCAGATCTAAAACCTCCATGTTGAAGCCCTCTATAAAAGGCTCTCGTGTTTTTATCCATCTCCACTTGGTTCTCTCGCTGTCCTATTATTTGCAAAGGCACGAAATACTGCAGTCTAAGTTAGTGTAGGGCTGCCAAACGCTATAGTTTGCAAACGGAAGCTCATGAGACCGAACACGTCTAGGACAACATGTCTAGATGGCTTGGTGAATGCTATTGGAGGATTTTTTGGTTCCCTACGTTGCTTGTGCTTTCGGGCTACCTCGTCCGGGCGTAGTCCCTTAAGAGCCCTAAGGTCAAAATATGCTATATCTTTGATGGGTGATTTCTCAGACTCCATGGTACCTAGAGATGTCTCTTTAGATCAAAACCTCCATATTGAAGCCCTCTATGAAATCCTATAGCGGTTTTCTCCATCTCTATTTGGTTCTCTCGTTGTCATATTGTTTGCAAACACTCCAAATAGTGTAGTCTGAGTTAGTGTAAGGCTGCTAGATGCTGTATTTTGCAAACGGTAGCTTGTGGGACCAAACCATCCAGGCCAACAAGTCCAGATGTCCTGTGAATGCCAATGCAGGATTTTTTTTGGTTCCCTACGCTACCCGTGCTTTTGGGCTACCTCGTCCGGGTGTAGTCCCTTAAGAGCCATGAGGCCAAAACATGCTATATCTTTGACGGGTGATTTCTCAGACTCCATGGCATCTAGAGACATCTCATCAGATCTAAAACCTCCATGTTGAATCCCTCTACGAAATCCTCTCATGGTTTTATCCATCTCCACTCGGTTCTCTTGCTGTCTTATTGTTTGCAAAGGCACGAAACATTGTAGTCTGAGTCAGTGTAGGGCTGCCAAACACTATAGTTTGCAAACGGAAGCTCGTGGGACCAAACCGTCTGGGCCAACATGTCTGGATGTCCTAGTGAATACTATTAGAGTCTTTATTTTTTTCCCTACACTACCCGTGCTTCCGGCTACCTCTCTCCGGCCGTAGTCCCTTAAGAGCATTGAGGTCAAAACATGATATATCTTCGACGAGTGATATCTCATACTTCGTGGCACGTAGAGACGTCTTGTCGATCTAAAACCTCTATGTTAAAGCCTTCTACGAAATATTGTAGCATTTTTTTCCATATCCATTTGGTTCTTTCGTTGTCCTATTGTTTGTAAATGCTCTAAATAGTGTAGTTTGAGTCAGTGTAAGGCTGTTAGATGTTGTATTTTGCAAACGATAGCTTGTGGGACCAAACCATCTATGCCAACACATCGGGGTGGCTAGGTGAATGTTAATGGAGGCTTTGTTTTTGTTTCTTATGCTCCCTATGCTTTCGAGCTACCTCATTCAGGCGTAGTCTCTTGAGATCCATGAGGCCAAAACACGTTATATCTTTGACATGTGATTGCTCAGAATTTGTGGCACCTAGAGATGTCTCGTCAGATCCAAAACCTCCATGTTGAAGCCCTCTACGAAAGCCTCTCCTAGTTTTCTCCATCTCCATTCATACTGAGTTAGTGTAAGGTTGTACATTTCCAATCACCTAAATAATATAGGTGGTTCATACAATATAAGTGGTGAAATGAGAATTTTAATAAGATATTTTTACAATATAGGTGGTGAAATGTGAATTTCTATTTATTATTATTTTCTAATATTTGATTTCTCTTAGCTTCACTTGTCTTTGAGAATAATAAATTCTCTACTGACAGTGCCAACCACGTGAAGGTGGAAGCTTTTTTTTGACACCACTAACCTACATAAACATATTAGTCACTATTAAATAGAATTTTAAACCATACAAAATTTAAACAAAATCATTTAAGTAAATATTCAAATTAAATTCATGAAGAACATAACTTTGCAAATTCAATCCAATGAACCGCAAAGATCAACTCTATTATTGATAGTAGCAATAATTGATTCATGATCTAATTCACAAACCTTCTGATGATTCTTGTTTGATGGCCGACCTCAATATTTGATCAATTTAATATTTGTTGTAAGGACCAAATGTGAATAGTGAAGTATCTTCCGATGTAATTCATAGTCTTCAAACAACCAAATGTTTTATTTTTTGATAGGATATCGTCGGCGAAGTTAAAGTGACTACCACCACCGACCCACGTGGGATACTCAAGGTCTTCACCATCAATGATTGTGGAAGTCAATTTTTTCCCCTCTACACAACAAGACAAGAACTAGTTTGTTCCCTCTTCGTTAAATTCTGTCACAATAACTTGTAAAAACATGCCTTATGTATCACAAAGTAAAACTGCATTTCTGTTAATTTAAAAATACATTAAGAGCTGACCATTTAATAATTTATAAATCTAAAACATGGCATGTACATATATGTATGTACCTTGTTGCACTAAATCAGAGACATGGTCAAAGTCAGGTGATGTTTTCATTTGATCTGAAGACCCTACAAGTTATAATGCTCGTGGAACTTGATGTGTGTCAAGTGGAATTAGAGATCTACAAGTCCATTCATCCACCCACTGTTGTGACTCACATTCATTCCATGCAAAATCAATGCATGATATACAAAAACATGTCATGCACCTAGTATAAATAGTCCAAGCATTTGCATCTGAAAAACATGTCATGCACACTTAGTATCAATACAATTTTTCCATGTTAGTATTGAAGAGCTTCAAACTTTTGACCCCTGCATTACAACATTCTCATCTCTTCTTTCAAGGACACATAATTATTGCATCTTATTAGATGTTTGAGACCATTTCTTATGTATGTAATCATCTCATGATTCATTATATGAGAAAATATGAATAATTAAAGTTTCAATCCTCCATATCACACCAAAATGCTCAGTCACCTTGCAAGGAATCAAAGTTACCAAGTTGATATAAATCCCATAAAAAGATGTCATAAGTGGTCACCTACATCAAGCCATAAATTTCTTGTCATGACCACAACAGCCAACAATTCATCCTCCCTCTACTTTTCTACTTCTACAGCTATCAAATACATAAATATACCTAGTAGTACATACATACCATAGTCATAAGTATGATTCCAAGCAACATGTATCCAAGCCATTTTTTTTAAATTGAGCTGGTGAGGCTCATAGCTGAATCACACACATCATGTTTTTTGCATTCGTCCAGGTTACTACTCCAAGCTACCATCACAGTTTTTGATCCTTGATGTGTGTTTATTGAAACTCCTTTTCTCCTTTTCCATGCCCTGCCTCGGTAAAACTCCAAATATGTTGTACATTTGTTTCTTTGTGCATCCTTCTTAGCCAATAAAACATCCATGCATTTTTGAGTTTTGATGTGCATTTTTCCAACCAAATGTAATGTTGATCGAAACTAATGTTCCTCTTATTCAAGTTCACATAAAACACTGAAACACCCTTGTACATATTCTTCAGTAGAATGTGTCCGATCATCACCGATGTAGAAATGATACTCTCTTAATATTTTTAATCTTTCTCGGTCAAGCTTTTAGGAGAGTGCATGAATGTTATATGCATGAAAATAGAAACTTGCACTAAGTTATAATATTGAGACTGAACCTCCATTTTCAGCTGCAGTGTGTAATTCTCTGTGAAGTCAACTCCTAAAAAAATAGTACCAAGTGGAAATGTGTCCTTTCTTAACTTGAATTGTTCATCCAACCATCGAGCTCTATGTGTGTGCCTCGCATACTCATAAAAAATTTCCTCTCTAAATTTGACCATATATTCGATCATGACTAATTGTTTTCTAACAAGCTCACACCTCTTAGATTATTTTCCATCTCTTAATTGATATGCCACCAATTTATATTTAGTGAAATCAACTAATTCTTTTCCTATTGAATATGTACTCTCCTCATGGATACAACTTTTCAAATTTGGCAAGCCACCGCATACATTGCACATTCCATCCAAACATGCTTTGTTATTAAAAAATTGTCTTGTTGATTTTTCACAAAATATTGTCGGAATAAATTCCCTTGAAGATTTTTGTGGGACATTTATTCCACACTCCTGCAACATGATGTCAATATGCAAAACACGACATATTTGACAAAAACATCATAATGCATTGAAAATTCAGCATGATGCCTGCAACAACAAGTGGTACGTGAGTGATTGATTTTCACATAAAAGGGTTTGCTCATTTCAAATAATCTTTGGCTAATGTTAATTTGTGGATTTTCATTCTTAAACTTAGAGAGCAATTGTGTTTGAGTCATATCTAAGAAATTTTTACACACGATTCACGATTACAAGAACCTATTATTATTTTTACTGTATCTCTTCTATTTGGTGACACCCTTGTGTTCTCATTCCAAAATTTTACAATTAATTCTTTTAGAATATCAGATGTATTCTTGTCTTTTTAGAAAGTCCAATAGTCGGTGTTATTGACTGACTCAAGACGTTTACGTCTCTCTATTGCTTTCATTAGTGTTTTTCTGTTTAGCTTCAAAGCACTACTTGTTTTTCTAATCAAGCATTTATTAATTATTTTATCACTTACTATACAATTAGTAAGTGCATGCCGTGTAACATTACTATCTTTGGTGCATCTTTTTCCACCTACAGTTTGGTATGCTTTATGTATGTTTTCAATAATTGACGCATTTTGATCAACAACATCAGATGTTCTTAACCCTAGGGTCTTCATTATAGGTCTCATCTTAATTAATTTCATCAATGTAACAAATAATTGACATCTTTGTGTGTCATTTAAATTCTCAAAGTAATTATCCCAAATTCCACTAGCTTTTCTTCTCACATTTCTTTCAGACATTTTGTTAGGCATTGGTTTTATAATGTTTTCATCAATTTCAATTAAGTGAATTGGTTTTCCTCACAAAATGGAAGGAGGTGTTCTCGAGAGGTGAAGATTCGTTTACAAGGTTACTTTCTTCATTCGGTGTTTTCATACAAATTTTGTGGTTAACATTTGGATTCTCGGGTAAAAGTTCTAGAATTGGCTTCATATCAATTTCTTCATCCATACCAACATTATCATTTAATTCAATATCATTATTCATTGCAAAATCATTATTCTCTACATTTTCATTATGTATCCTCCCTCTACTTTTCTACTTCTATAACTATCAAATACATAAATATACCTAGTAGTACATACATACCATAGTCACAAGTATGATTCTAAGTAACATGTATCAAATCCTTTTTTAAATTGAGCTGGTGAGGCCCATAGCTGAATCACACACAACATTTTTTTCGCATTCGTCCTGTGTTACTACTCCAAGCTCTCATGAGTTTGTGATACTTGATGTGTGTTTATTGAAACTCCTTTTCTCCTTTTCCATGCCCTGCCTTAGTAAAAATCCATATATGTTGTACATTTATTTCTTTATGCATCCCGCTTGCCAATAAAACATCTATGCATTCTTGAATTGTGATGAGCAGCTTGTCTAACCAAATGTAATGTTGATTGAAACTGATGTTCATCTCATTCAAGTTCACATAAAACACCTGAAACACCCTTATACATATTATGTAGAACGTGTCCAATCATCACTAATGTAAAAATGATAATCTCTTTATATTTTTCAATCTTTCTCAAGAGTGCTTTCGGAGAGTGCATGAATGCTATATGCACAAAAATAGAACTTGCACTTTGAGTTATAATATTGAGACCGAACCTCCATTTGTGGGTCTGCAATGTGTAATTCTTTGTGAAGTTAACTACTAAAGCAATAGTACCAAGTGGGAATGTGTTCTTTCTTAACTTGAATTGTTCATCCAACCATCAAGCTCTATGTGTGTGCCTTGCATACTCATAAAATATTTTCTCTCTGAATTTGACCATATAATCTGATACAGGTAATTATTTTGTAACAAGCTCATACATCTTAGATTCTTTTCCATCTTTTAATTGATATGCCACTGATTTATATTTGGTGAAATCAACCAATTATTTTCCTATTGAATTTGTATTCTCCTCATGGCTACAACTTTTCAGATTTGGCAAGCCACCACATACATTAAAAGTTCTATCCAAACATGCTTTGTTATAAAAAAAAATTAGCTGATTTTTCACAAAATATTGTCGGAATAAATTCCCTTGAATATTTTGGTGGGACATTTAATCCACACTCCTACAACATGATGTCAATATGCAAAACACGACGTATTTGGAAAAAAACATCATAATGCATTGAAAATTCAACATGATGCCTGCAACAACAAGTGGTACGCGAGTGATTGATTTTCACATAAAAGGGTTTACTCATTTCAAATAATCTTTGGCTAATGTTAATTTTTGGATTTTCATTCTTAAACTTAGAGAATAATTGAGTTTGAGTCATATCTAAGAAATGTTTTGCACATGATTCACGGTTACGAGAACCTATTCTTCTTTTTACTGTATCTCTTCTATTCGGTGACACTCTTGTGTTCTCATACCAAAATTTTACAATTAATTATTTTAGAATATCAAATGTATTCTTGTCTTTTTATAGAATTCTACTAGAGAAATCCCAATAGTCAGTGTTATTGACTGATTCAAGACGTTTACGTCTCTCTATTGCTTTCATTAGTGTTTTTCTGTTTAGCTTCAAAGCACTGCTTGTTTTTCTAATCAAGCATTTATTAATTATTTGATCAAATACTATACAATTAGTAAGTGCACGTTGTGTATCATTACTATCTTTGGCGCATCTTTTTCCACCTACAGTTTGGTATGATTTATGCATGTTTACAATAATTAACGCATTTTGATCAACAACATTAGATATTCTTAACCCCAAGGTCTTCATTATAGGTCTCATATTAATTAATTTCATCAATGTAACAAATAATTTACATCTTTGTGTGTCATTTAAATTCTCAAAGTAATTATCCCAAATTCCACTAGCTTTTCTTCTCGCATTTCTTTTAGACATTTTGTTAGGCATTGTTTTTATAATGTTTTCATCAATTTCAATTAAGTGAATTGGTTTTCTTCGCAAAATGGAAGGAGAGGTTCTTAGAGGTGAAGATTTGTTTACAAGGTTAATTTCTTCATTCAGTGTTTTCATACAAATTTCGGGGTTAACATTTGGATTCTAAGGTAAGGGTTCAACAATTGGATTCATTTCAATTTCTTCATCCATACCAACATTATCATTCAATTCAATATCATTATTCATTGCAAAATCATTATTCTCTACATTTTCATTATGTATTTCATCCCCATTTTCTAGTACATTAGCTACATTTGATATAGCAGATGTACCTTGCCCTACACGAAGTTTTTACATTCTCTTCAATTTATTTATTTTCATCTCTTCCAATTGCTTCGGTGTCTTGTTCTTGACTTTCCTCTTTTCCTTAGCTCAAATTTTATCACCCATGATTAGAAAAAATCAACTAGTGGGGTAGGGGACAAAATGAACTACTAAAAATCATGCAAGAATGTAGAGAAAATTGCAAACCAAACAAAATGTATGTAGAATTCCTATGAAAGAGATGAAAGAGACGTTGGGGGCCACAATATATAAACAAAGCATAACACGTATGCATTATGCTTTTTACCTTTTCCAGCACATGCCTCAAGGCTTGGGATCCGGTTTGGATCCCCAACCCTGAGGCATGGACATGCAAAAATACAACAAACAACGTGTTTTTGCAAGAAAATGTAAAAATGCCACTTCCTCTATGATAAATCAAAATAAAACAATCGATTCATTTAAACAAAATCATACCACGACGTAGAGCAGAGTTTCTTCTTTCTAAAAATATAATTTTTCAAATTTTCTGACTAATATAAGGTTTCCATATTATTTATTTTATAACTATGCATTTTATAGCTATTTTTTAAAGTTTAAATATGTCTATCTTTCATCATGTATCTTTTGTTTGGGTCATCTAAAATGAAAAAAATTATACTAGCACAAACTAGGCATAATTCTATACATATTAAAAAAATTAATTTTCGATATTTTTTGAGGTAGTTGGGGGAGTGGGCACGGTCGAGTCTGTTATTTTTCAAAACATAAAATTTATGTACTAGAAAAATCATAAATAAAAAATACTTGTTAAAAAAATCTAACACAAACTAGATGCTCCTAGCTATCTTTCTACCAAAGGGTTTTCAAAAATACTCAATGGTGCTCAAAAAATGGTGGGGGGCACAAAAGTCACTCTATTATGTTTTTTAATAAAAACAGGAGAACCTATTGGTATTTTAGTTGTTTGACCCACTTAAACTTATCCGTTTTCAATAAAATTTAGTAGCTTAGAAACTATACTCAAAATGCTACGATTCATATTTATACTACATCTTCCAATTTCGAGTGTAACTATTTTGAACAACTCATACAAGTTGAAGTTTTTTATTTTTCACAAAAATGCGTCTACTTAAGACCCCCTTTTGGCCCCCCAACTTGGTGCACTTACCCCACAATAAACTCATTTGGTCATCTTTGTCAATAAGGTTGAGGAAAAACACTACCTAGGACAAATATTACTTCAACCAATCAGTCAAAAAATTAGGTTCTACATGCATCAAGCAATGCCATTTGGAGATCCAACTACCGTTTCCCGTACCATTATTCATCATAAGGAAAATGGTGTTTTCTACCATTAATAAGTGTTCTGCACAATATCATTTAAATAATATTGAGTTTGGAATACTATGTTCAAGTTGAACCATTGCATGCAATCTTCCATGGTTTCATTCCACAAACATTGATAAATGGCTTAATACCTTTGAGTGGGCTAGTTGTCAATCACAAGAATGACATCAGTCAGATTTTAATGTTTTTGATAGAGCTCTACATTGGTTGTGGGAAGAAAGAGAGTGCAATTTGAAATTGGTTTTCCGGACTTGAAGTTTGAAGTTACATTTGACAGTATGACAAGATGTGTGAAATTTGAAGTTAATTAATTAAAAAGACATACAATAAATTAAACTTGCTTGAATTTCTAGAATAATTCCATTTCCATAGGTGGTAGCAATTATGGAGAAAGAGTTTAAAGTTGAAAATACTTTGCTTGTTCTACTGTCAACCAAAGAATTATCTTTCTCAGATTCTTCTATTGAATTTCCTGTTATATGAAATAAATTTTTATCAACTTCTACAAAATACCTTAAATTCAAACACCTAATACTTTAGAAACTATTAAAGTATGTGGTCTAGATGGTTCAATTGTTGTGGTTTAATGAAAATGGGAGCTTTGATAATTAAGAGCTTGGCCCATGCACAACCACCTAATGGAAATGGGGAACAATTGAAAGATTGTGGTCCATGTTCAAATTCTTCAACAACAATAAGTTGGACCATAACTACAATGGTCATGTGGATAGATTGTGGATGACACAATTTCTCGAGAATAAATGATCTAATTTCATATTGGAACAAGTGAGAAGATAACAGGTTGCGAAATTTTTCATATATTCAGTTCAAGCGGGATCGACAATATATAGGCTAAGTAGAGAGCTAGAAGGGAGGTTAGCCAACTTGAAAGAGTTAGTAAATAAAAGAGAGAGAAAGAGAAAGAGGCGAGTAAACCAGTCAGAAAGGTCCATAAGGATTACACCATAGTTTTTTATGAGTATGTGAGCTTTGTAGTCAAGCCACGCTTTTATTGTAGATGTCGTAGGACTTTGAGATACATAAAAATATCTATTTTTATGTGTGGGTATCTACTATGTACTATGAGAAATGGCACAGATGCCTTAAAACCGCATCCTCTTGTAGTCAAATTGGTATCATAGATAGGGAATAACTCTGGGGGAGATAAATTGAGGGAGTTGTAAAAGAGAAGGCTAGCAAAATGCCAAACATAAGGTATCTCGTAGACTATTGTTCTCCACTATGAGAAAGTGGGTAAAGGACATCAAATAAATGAACTAAGAATCCCTGAGGATATAATGATTAGGGGAGTTGTGTTTGTGTGCACAAAAGAGAGAATCATGCCTAGACAAGTTGGTTCAGAAGATGTAGTGGGTACAATAGTAGCGAGAGTGTTGGAAAGGATATTGAGTGAACTTTAGGGTGTAAGGACCAAACTAGAAGTTGAGGAAGATCATAAAAGATGTATTCAGGCTCTGAGGGCTCAAAGAGATGATGAAGGAGAAACTATCTCTCAGGAGAAACAAATGCTATAGATAGAGGTTATATTCTCTATTGGAAAGTCCAATACAAAAGAGATGAGGTGTAGGAGGGATACATAGGAGAAAAGAAGAAGACTCGACTCATAAATGAAATCAAAACGAGAGAGATTACGTAAAGATTGCACAAATAACATTCAATGTAAGGAGTAGAAGAGGAGTCTCTTGGTACAAAGATACTAACAAATCATGTTTAGGGGGTGCTACTATAAATGCAGAAGCAAAGGAAATCACACAGTTGAATGTTTGCGGATGCAACAAAAAGAAAGAAGGAAAGAAATTATATGAATGCCCACAAATGACAAACGATAGATCAATGGGACTAAAGGATACAACCATTAACAATAGAAAGTTCTAGGCATAGATAATTGAAGAGGTGAACTGATGAAGTAAAGTACAAAGAAAAAATAGAGCAATGCACCACTAAAACAAGTGGAAAGGTTACCGATATAAATAGTAATGACGGGTGAACAAAATCCCTAAGAGAGTGCAAGATCTATAGAAGAGAGCACACAAAAACTACATAAAAGATAAAGTGTGAAAAATAAAAGCACTTGACGGAGGGTAAGATGCTGAAGATTATGAAGACACCATCACAAGAGGAGATGTGATAGATATTTTGCACAAGGTACAAGACCAACAGAATGTGTTGCTTTGTCGTGGTGGATACCGGAAGAACTAAACACTTTGTATTGGAAGAGATGGTGTATAAGTTGGGATTAGATCACAAGAGGAATACCTACCCATACAAAGTGACCTACTTAGTGGAAGGCCAAGAAGGCATTGCACAGAGAAATTTGAGGTGAATAAGAAGATAAGATGATTCAATGATTGCATGAGGTGTTATATCTTGACGATGGATGTTTGTCATGTCTTGCTAGGGAGACCATGACAATGACTGTGAAATGATCTAAGATGGGAGGGAAAATATAGTGAGGGTGCATAAGAATGGTAAGAATTTCCATATTTTACCATTATAAGAGGAAGGCACAGAGCAGTGGAGTCATATTGCAATGCATAAAGAAAGTAGAGAGGTATAATACACAACAAAGAAAAAAAATGTTGTACTGAGGACCATAGAAGAAAATATCAAAAGTTGAGAAATGGGTGAAAGAGGAAGATGACATCAATTGAGAGTGCATTGTGATTTATAAAAAAATGTGAGGAAAAGGCCAAAGAGTGCAATTCAACCTGATGATAGTTTGGAAGAGTATTGCACCTAAAATAGAGGATGAAGGAAAGATGTGAAGGTCAAGGAAGATGACCTAAGATAACAGATAAAGGTGATAGGGTAGGAATGGATAAAGTTGTGTGGAACCCATGTGATAGAAACGATAAGAGAGATTACATAGCTAAGTGAAGAAGAGGGAACAAGATTGAAAACCCTAGTTGAGGGAAATGAAGAATATGTAGATAAAGGAGAGCGTAACAGTGGGGACACATTGCCAAAGGGAGAAGGATAAAAATAAGATTCCCTAAAGGTGATAAAGGAAGTGTTGTTAGTGATGGAAGTTGCAGTGTTGCACAATGAGAAAAACACAAAAGGAGAAGATATTCATACATATCCTGAAGGAAAACATGGAGAGGAGTGCACAAGTGATGGTTGCACATTATTTGGAAGGAACAGTAATAGGTAGACGAGATTTCCTTGCAGGCAACAAGTGAGGAGCAACCAATGGTGAAGGTTATGGAATTGCATGGAAGAGATAGTACAATAGGAGGGATGATGGAGGAAGAGATCTACATACATCTACCTAGGAAAACACTACCTAGGAAAAATATTACTTCAACCAATCAGTCAAAAAATTAGGATCTACATGCATCAAGCAATGCCATATCAAACTTAGGGAGAACTTGAGTTTAAGATCCAGCTAAGGAGACTTTGTCTATACCCTTATTCATCATATAATATTGAGTCATAATGGTGTTTTCACATTAATGGACCATTAATAAGTGTTTTGCACAATATCATTCAAATAATATTGAGTTTGGAATACTATGTTCAAGTTGAACCATTGCATGCACTCTTCCGTGGTTTCATTCCAAAAACATTGATAAATGGCTTAATACCTTTGAGTGGGCTAGTTTCCAATCACAAGAATGACATCAGTCAAATTTTAATGTTTTTGATAGAGCTCTACATTGGTTGTGGGAAGAAAGAGAGTGCAATTTGAAATTGGTTTTCTAGACCCGAAGTTTGAAGTTACATTTGACAGTATGACGAGATGTGTGAAATTTGAAGTTAATCAATTAAAAACACATACAATCAATTAAACTTACTTGAATTTCTAGAATAATTCCATTCCCATAGGTGGTAGCAATTATGGAGAAAGATTTTAAAGTTGAAAATAATTTTTGTTCTACTGCCAACCAAAGAATTATCTTTCTCAGATTCTTCTATTGAATTCCTTATTATATGAAATAAATTTTTATCAACTTCTACAAAATACCTTAAATTCAAACACCTGATACTTTAGAAACTGTTAAAGTATGTGGGCTGGATGGTTCAATTGTTGTGGTTTAATGGCAATGGGAGCTCTGATCATTAAGAGCTTGGCCCATGTACAACCACCTAATGGAAATGGGGAACAATTGAAGAGGATTCATTTGACCTGTAAAGATTACATAAAGATTGCACAAATAACATGCAATGTATGGAGTAGAAGAGGAGTCTCTTGGTACAAAGAGACTAACACATCATGTTTAGGGGGTGCTACTATAATTGCGGAAGTAAAGGACATCACACAGTTGAATGTTCGTGGATGCAACAAAAAGAAAGAAGGAAAGAAATTATATGAATGTCTACAAATGACCAACAACAGGTCAATGGGACTGAAGGATACAACCATTAAAAATAGAAAGTTCTAGGTAGAGATAATTGAAGAGGTGAACCAATGAAGTAAAGTACAAAGAAAAAATAGAGCAATGCACCACTAAAATAAAAGCACTCGACGGAGGGTAAGGTGCTAAAGATTATGAAGACACCATCGCAAGAGGAGATGCGATAAATATTTTGCACAAGGTACAAGTCCAACGGAATGTGTTTCTTGGTCATGGTGGATAGTGGAAGAACTAAACACTTTGTATTGGAAGATGTGGTGTATAAGTTGGGATAAGATCACAAGAGGAATACCTACCCATACAAAGTGACGTACTTAGTGGAAGGTCAAGAAGGCATTGCATAGGAGAAATGTGAGGTGAATACGAAGATAAGAGGATTCAATGATTGCGTGAGGTGCTATATCTTGACGATGGATGCTTGTCATGTCTTACTAGGGAGACCATGACAATGACTGTGAAATGCTCTAAGATGGGAGGGAAAATATAGTGAGGGTGCATAAGAATGGTAAAAATTTCCATCTTTTACCATTGCAAGAGGAAGGTGCAGAGTAGTGGAGTCATATGGAAATGCATAAAGAAAGTAGAGAGGAATAATACACAACAAATAAACAAAATGTTGTGTTGAGGACCATAGAAGAAAATCTCAAAAGTTGAGAAATGGGTGAAAGAGGAAGATGACATCAATTGAGAGTGTGTTGTGATTCAAAAAAGAAATGTGAGAAAAGGCCAAAGAGTGCAATTCAACCTGATGATAGTTTGGAAGAGTATTCTGCCTAAAATAGAGGATGAAGGAAAAGATGTGAAGGTCAAGGAAGATGACCTAAGATCATAAATAAAGATGATAGTGTAGGAATGGATAAAGTTGTGTCAAACCCATGTGATAGAAACGATAAGAGAGATTACATAGCTAAGTGGAGAAGAGGGCAAAAGATTGGAAACCCCAGTTGAGGGAAATGAAGAATACATAGATAAAGGAGAGTGCAACAGTGGGGACACATTGCCAAAGGGAGAAGGATAAAAAGAAGGTTCCCTAAAGGTGATAAGGGAAGTGTTGTTCGTGAAGGAAGTTGTGGTTTTACACAATGAGAATAGCACAAAAGGAGAAGATATTCATACATATCTTGAAGGAAATTATGGAGAGGAGTGCACGAGTGATGGTTGCACATTATTTGGAAGGAATAGTGATAGGTAGATGAGATTTCCTTGCAGGAAACAAGTGAGGAGCAACCAATGGTGAAGGTTATGGAATTGCATGGAAGAGATAGTTCAAAAGGAGGGATGATAGAGGAATAGATCTACGTACATCTCATAAAAGGAGGTGAAGAGGAGGTCACCAAGGGAAATACACACAGAAGAAGAAGTTTTCAAAGCTAACGGAAGAAAATAGAAGGTCCGTGATTGGAAAGGAGGCCATGGTGCAGAAAAATGAATATGCAAAGAGGAAGAGGATGAGCTTGTAGAATAGAAGTCATATAAGGAGTGTGTTGAAGAAATAAGGGATATGATGCACAAGATAGTTAAAGATGGCCAAATATCCATAAAGGAAGAAAGGGATGTCTAGAGACTAGCTGATCATGACCTAGTGTTGCGTAGGTCAAGTAAAATTGGAAAGAAATCCTACAAAGGAAAAATGGGCTAGAGGACAAGTAGCACGTAGAAGAGTAGATGTGCCGAAAGTGCTAGCCCATGGAAGAGAAAGGCCACAGACAAAAGGATGTTAACCTTGGGAAGGATGGTTGGTTGAAGGTGGGAATAAACCCACAAATGAGTGAAAGATATTACAAAAGAGTCGTAGAAATATATGGATGGCATAACAGATCAGAGAATAAAATGAGTCAATTTTAAATTGGAATAAGAGGGAACAAATCCCATTGGGAAAGTCACCATCCAAATAGTTTGATCGAGATTGACTATATGTAGGCTGAGTATACAGTAGGAAGAGATGTTATCTTACTCGAAAGAGTTAGTAAAGTAAAGAAAACAGAGAGAGAGATGAGAAAACTAATTGGAGATAGGTCCACAGGGATTACACCATATTTTTATATGAGTCTCTGAGCTATGTGGTCAAACCACACTTCTATTGAAGATGTCGTAAGGATTTGAGATAAATAAATAAAAAATATTTTTGTGTGTGGTTCTAGTAGATGTTGTAAAGCTTTGAGATAAATTTAAAAACTTCGTTTTTGTGTGTGGGTATCCATTGTGTACTCGAGAAATGCCCTAGGTGCCTTAAAACTACATCTACTTGTCATCCATTACAATAGATTGGTCTCCCCTCATCTTAAGTGCTCCATCTCTAAGATCTCCAATGGTTATCATTTCATCTACTAGTGTTTCCTCAATTGTTCCACCACCTTCCACACTTTTTCTTCTTGTTGTCCCAATTTCCATCCATTACCCTAGATTAGTCTCGCCTCATCTCAAGTGCTCCATCTACAAGATCTCTAATGGTTAGCAGTTCATCTACTAGTGTTTCCTCTATTGTTCCACCACCTTCCACACTTTTTCCTCTTGTTGTCCCAGTTTCCATCCATTCACCCTCTCATTCTTCTCACTTTAATCATATTTACCAAACGATATCTCTAATTGTTGGTGTTTCAGTTCTCCCACCTGTGATAGCTGATTCTCCATTTGTTACTAGTGTTTCTCCTTCTCCCAACATTTCCATCATTATTGTCCCCAATCCCTTCCCCCATTGTCACTTCATCCTCTACCTTGGTGAATCTAGTACCTAGCATGTTAGAGGGAACACCATAGACACAAACAGTGATAACATCTATACAAGATATCTCTAATATGACCAGGGAAGGGTGCATCAATATGTAGTTAGTAGAGGTCCATAAATCAATATATGCTCCCACAGAGGTCACTTTTAGATTTTGACAAGCCATGTAGGAACTTGATAAAAGTAACCACAAGGAAACTACAACATGGTAGTGATACTACCCTCTTACATAATGAAGAAAGTATCATCCCCTTGGACACTAGGTAGAGAAAGAGGGATCCTGTTGGTACACAATCATAAAGCACCAAGCTAAGGGAATACCTTATTTCCATGGTCAAATCTATAAACAAAATGACAAAGGATGTGCTAGAAAGATGAAAGAGGAGATTGATCAAGCTCAAAATACCTCCTACTATCTATGTAGAAGTGCAAAAAATGTTGAGGGACCTCTTCTAGTTAGTGGACAATTTTGAGAACACCAAGCCTAAAGAAGAGAATTCACATTAATGGCCAATCCCTCTTTATGCAAATCACCAACTGGGAAGGCCGATTATCCACATTGTGGAAAGTAGCTATGAGAAACTAGATCCCCAACACATCATTGATCACTCTAGAAGAGGTCATAAATTGTGTGAATTTGTTAGCCAAGGGAAAACGAAAGTTTGAAGAGATTGGTAACTTATTGACCCTATCTAAAATAGAGAGATGTATTTACACCCAACATCATCCTTTTTGTTAACAAGTGCAAGGTTTCCATCAGTGTATTGGCTGATAATTCTATGTGATTTGGGACAAAAGTTGAAGTGATGATTCAGAAGGTTGTTAGCAATTTGGAAATAAAGGTAGAGGCACAAGAAAAATAGGGTAATAAAGTTATTCTTAACTTCATGGTTGATATTGAAAAGAAAATAGGAAGAGCTAGGTGTTTCAGAGAGTGTCTACACGTAGCATTGGCTTGGTATATTAAAACTATCAACTCAACATCCACAAAAGTTGGGCATCCCATCATTGATACAAAGTGCGTTAAGAAAGATTATGAGATTTGTGTGGCAGTAGGGCAGCGAGGGAAGCAACCTATAGCTTAATTGCATGTGTTTATGGTCTATATTTGGACATAGTGTTGTGTTCACAAATGATCATAGTTGAGTTTGGTGATCATGCAACAAGTTGTAATCTTGAGTTTTGACTATAGTGGCTATTTTAGGACACCTAGACACAACTCCTTGGCCCATAAATAGCACCTACAATCAAAACTCAAGATTACAACTTCTAGCATGATCACCAAACTCAACAATAGCATGCAGACTAAAACAATTTTTGGATCTTTAGAATAAGTGTTTTTCTATATTAGTTGCATGTACGGCTTAGTATGACCTTGTCCCACTACTGAGGGTTATAAATACTTTTGTAAATCTATTTATTATGTATTGTGTTCATCTTGAAAATTTTTAAGCTATGTATTGTGTTTACTTAATTATTTAGATTTTTATTATGTTTTTATTCCAATTAAGAGTTGACATTGAAACTTATGATAAATTAAAGAATGAAAGTTGAATAAATACATATGTATGATATAAGAAGGCAGTTTGATCTAATTTTATGTGTGTTAAATTAGACGTGCTTGGGAAATATATGAAACATTGCATGAATTGAAAGTTAAATTGTAATTTTGGATTAAATTCTATGAATTCGATTGGATTGAACACACCATTATCTCAGTCATTCTTGTGATTCCTAAATTCTAAGGAACAAAATTAATTTGTGATTATAGTTTAATCTTATGTATACAATAATTTTCATCCCCTTAGACTTTTGGCTAGGATTTGTGAGAATTTAAGTTGTGTGCCAAGTTTTTCTGAATTTTGTTTTCTATCATATAAGGTTGTTGTGTTTTCTCAAGTTTTTCTAAATTTTGTTTTCTACGATATAAGGTTGTCCCAATTTTTGTAGTGTTTTCTATGTCCGACAACCAAAACATGACCAAACACATTAAAATGACAAACATGCATTTTTAGAGGGCTATAAATACCACGAGGGCATCCAGAATTTGACATTCTTGTTTTATAGTATTTTTTTATTATTTATTTACTACCTTTTAAAATATTTATGGCCACCACACTTCTTTAACCCTCTCTCCTTTAGAGTTTATTCATCGGGTATAATTTAGTGTAGGTTATCTTATCCAAAGTCTACTTGTCCCTAAAGAGGTAACAAAATTCACTTAGTTCCCATTGAACTATACGGTCAAAGTTTTCCATACCTTGGGTCCTATTTCCAGCAAGGGTCTTAAAATGAGTGGGATTATGCAACATTCCTTATTTTTTGGTCTCGACACAGGGTGTATTGATCAAGTTGAGTGAAGCCTGGGAGATCGAAAATTTATTGGGATGATAGTGCGAAGGTTTTTGAAGATCAACCTTCCTTAAAGTCCTTACTTTCGTAGGCTAGATCAACTTTGTAGTAGTGCAGATTCTACGATGGACCATTGAAATAACATAAGAGTGATACCAATGTTGTTGATCTAGGGAATGCCTATTAGATTGTGCAAATGTGCTGATGTATAATCCGTATGTGACCAAAAACAAACAAGAGTGCCACAATGAAAAGGTAATCTTGAGGGACTCTGCTTGGATTCATCAAAGTGTCAATCTACACACATAACCCTATCTGAAGCTTAGAAGAGTGAAACTTCCAAGTTACACTGATAGAAGTGTCCAAAGGGAAAAAATGAAGAATAGAAACTCCTCAATCATTTCTTGATAAATATACTGAATTGGATTTACTTCCAAAATCCTTGCATCATGTGGTTGATATTGTCGTCAGACATGTTGAGTGATTATCCAAGTGTGCAAATCATCATTATTTGCATGTATTCAAACCCCAACTCCACATATTTTTTGAGAGGAACTATTATTTCTCATTGCCCGATTTTGGACATATAAATTTTCTCGTAAATGTTCCAAGGGGAGATTGAGTTTGACTAAGAAAGTGGGCTCAAATGAAACTATTGTTCTCATATAATTGGAAAAATAAGTTTTGATGTATAGACATATATCAACTTCAGCAATTAAAAGATGAGAACCCTTGCCTACATGGGATAGCCAATGTATAGAGGAGATGTGACATGCGGCCAACCTATTTTTTAAAGGATGTGGGTGGTAGTTGGTGACAACGTTTGATGACTCCCTAATACACCTACAAAGTCACACAACAAGATGAAAATTGTTAGTGTTTCATCTATTTTTTCAATGATCTTAATGGCATCTATATGCAACTTCTCTCTAAGAGTTTACAACTGACTAATGGAGTATTACAGAATTCTATGGTGTCTCCCTACAGACCTATCCTAGACTAGACTGTGTGCTCATAAGTACATTCAACAACCTCGGTTGGGGCTCTACTTCATTGTTTCTTAACTTCCCACACTTTTCTCTACCACCTTTTCCTCTCTTTTAACTTTGATAAACTCATCCTTATCATATGTGACACCTCCCCGCTTCTCTCTTTGTGTTGGCTCTTTCTTCCTGCTTAAATTTGAATTTTGAACTTGAGTTAATTAATGGTATGAGCCATAGAGACATGAGACCAAGCAACATTAAATACACTCATATAAGCACAAAAGAACTTTGTGAAGAAAAATAGAAATAAGGATGCCAAGACATTGAGGTACTTTCAAAATGCAATAACTGATTCAATTTTTCCAAGGATAGCAGCAACAACTACACATTCCAAAGAAGTATGGAATATTTTACAAAATTTCTATCAAGGTCATGTCAAGATGAAGCTAGTTAGATTACAGATGTTAAGGAGAGATTTTGAAACTCTGCTGATGAAGTGTAATGCCCCTCCCATTACCACCTCTTGATTGTAGTTGCGTGGGCTCGAGTTGGCCCTTGCTTTGAGTGAGTTTGTTGTTCTAACGTCGTGCTTATGATATGGATAATTCGTAAAATGAAACAATTAAATGCAGTGTAAGAAAAATAGTACTACCTTTCTAAAATTAGAATATTAGACGTTGATGAAGGATAAAAGTAATTGTATGGAGATCTATCTTTGTATCTCATCACTCCTTTAAGGTCAAGAGTACAATCATCTATATTTAAGAAAGCTCTAAAATTCAAGCTTCCGTGACACTTTATTTCTGGTAGGAGTCAAGCCTCAGTGCAACATGAGTTAACACCACCTCCGTGGATGAAGAGACTCCCCTTCATCATGTTATCGTTTTCATCCTGTCATCACCAACTGCACTATGATAATTCTCCACCAGAAACTCCTCATACTATGATTATTTATTGATTCACAACCTTTAGTTTGGTGGATGTAATCTGGAACACAACAACAAACATAACAAAAGAATACCATAGAATATGATACGAAGGAATGATGAAAAATCTAAAAATAGGTGTAAATTATAATATCAACATGAAATTGTTACAATCTCACCCATGAGGTACTTCAAGTGTTACTGACTTCACTTGCCTTCCAACAATAACTGTGGGAGAAACTTCACAATGGATTCTTTAACACACCTTCAAAATGATGGCTTCCTTTACACACTTACTCATACAATATTTCTCACTACTTCCCTCTATGCTAAATGAGGGAAGGTGACCTCTTTATTTATAGGAATTCAGGCTTATCCACCCTATCTCTAAGATAGGATAGGAAATCTCTTCCAGCCAATCATATTCCATGCCTAAACTCTTGCCTTTACATGTAGGCTTATCTTCTAAGATAAGATAAACCTTATCATCTCACATGGGTTCCACCTTTTTAGTCTTTTCCAAAAATAAAATACACAAAATATTTATGACATCACTCTTTTTCCTTATTACAAATATAATATTTCTAATTCCTAATCATGTAGACCCTACTTCTCTACTTACCCCAACTTTGACATTTTAACATTACCGGACCACTTACAACAAATATTTACTTTTACCACAACATTCCTATTGTACTTTGATCAAGCTACCATACTCTACTTTATTGGTGGCACTGTCATCGACGGCACCGTTATCTTCTATCAGACACCACTACTAATCATACTTAACAACATCATTTTCTTAATACATACATAATAAAATAGAAATTACGGAGGAAAATTTTAATGTCGCATAGCCCTAATGCGGAGGGCTCGATGGACGTTCATAACCTCTTTCCATGATTGTAAAATATTGGTAGCATTTAAATTAATCATTTGCAATAATAAAATAATAAGGGTAGTTTTGAAGTGTGCTTTCACGAAGAAATAATAATAACCCTTTGGAACTCTTGAGGTGCCTTCGGCTTGTGTGGTGACATCATTATTCTTACGATCCTTTAAACTCGAGAGTATTTATGAATCTTGAAGTTTGAAATATATATATGTATAGGCGTGTATAATGTTAAACATCGATCTAACTAAATTTCATTCCAATATCAATAAAAGGACTCCGCATAATTTCCAAATGAGGAAACTAACGCATTAGGCGAGTGCTTTAACAGGAACGTGTAAGGTTTTGGTTAAAGTGAATTTTAAAATAATAAAACAATAACGACAATAAGTTATTTTAAATGTTTGAGAAAATTGAATGATTTAAATCATTTGAAATTTAAGATGTTAACAACAAAGCAAAAATGAAAAGAAATAAATTATCAAATACTCTTAAATCCCTCAAAGTTTTGTTGGAGCGAGTGCCAACCTCAAATAAAGAAAGAATCAATAAAAAAATTGGTTAATATGAGATTTCATCGGTGAGAGAATTTTTGGTCTGTGTGTTGATGAATAAAGAAGGATTCTAGGCAAAGGATGGTTTTGACAAACTCATTGGTTTTGTTTGAAGTTTTCATGGTGAGAAAGCTGAGTGGAGTAGCAGACTTGGATGCAATTTGGCTTTCCTATTTTTCTCCAACAAATTAAGCACAAACCTTATGAAAGAAGATGCACCTGGATGTCTCATATAGGCTTTAGCTTTGTCATAGTCCTTGTGGTCATGAAACTCTCTTACGACTTTCTCTTCACCATTTTGGGCCTGGTTCGATTGATTTCAAGTGCCAATAGTGAGGTATGGTTTTTTTCAGCAAATTCATAGTATAGTCTTCAACTAGATATTTAGATAATTCGAATGCCTCGAGAAGATTGGTTCAACCCCTGCACCAAGCGTGGAAACTATTTGATAAAATGCTTGAAAGCATGTGGTTTCATGGACAACTTGGACTGCTAGAAGAGCACCAACGGTTTTGTTGAAAATGGCTTGGAAAACCTCATACAAAACAAATGTAATTATTAGGTGTAAAAGTAGATGCCCCTCCTTTGTTTGTTTGCTACCAGCCCGTGCCAAATTGGGGATGTGGAGTTGGGTATGCACAAAACAGATTTTTTTGTTTAAAAAAAAGAGCGTTGGAAGTTTAAAAGAAAATGCATTTTGAACATGTGTAAAGCTGCACCCCATAACTTGTTGTTGGTTTACCATCCTGTGCCAAAATGGGAATTGGACAAGGCATGTGACTTGTTTGACAAATTGTCTAAGAGAAATGAGTCCTTGGGGATGCTTTTATTGGGTGATGTGGCAATTTTGGTATGAATAATGTGGAAGCACAAACAAGGCACGTGCACAGTTGAAAAAATGTCTCAAAAAAATGGAGTGGTTGAAGTTGGTTGCTGTCATGTTTGACAAAGTATGCAAATGTGGGACTTCACGCTATGCATGAGAACTATTTGCTAAAATTCCAAAAAAAGTGGGTTCATGGATAGTAATGATTGTTGAATGAGCACAAGAGGTATCTATTGAAAATGCATTGGAGGCCCTTGACATTACCAATAATCCCATCAAGAACTCTATTTTGTTTTGTTTTGTTTTAATGGCATGGTGAATAGACATTTGACTAAGAGCATACGCTGCAGGGGTAGGGGTTTTGAAATAGTGAACGGGCAACCAACAAAGCATAAAAAATAGTGGAATTTGGTCCGTTGTCAGTAGCCTCGGGAAAAATGAGAGCTTTGGAATAGTTACAGACAACCATCAAACTATGAATAAAAGTAGTGTTTGTTAGATGTAAGAATGGGGAAAACTTCGCTATGCTCGTAACCCGGTCAACGAATGCTCTGGTTGTGGACTCATATCTTGTGCACGTGTAATTGACTTGGAGTCCCTCGTACCACTTTGTTTCCCACACATGCATGGTCATCTCAATTTATCCTTGCACAATTTAAGTGTTCTAGTTTTCTTAATTTGAATGGATTTGTAAATCAAACTAAAGAAGAGTAAATTTTGGGTATAGCAAATTGTACCTCTATTTGGTATGCACTTGAAGAGAATCCATGAATGTAAACACTACTCTCTCCTTTACCTTGTAAGATGGATGGATAAACTACGATTCTAGTTTTGGATTTGGAAACCATGTGGTTGGTGGGATAAACAAGTAACTTAGTAAAACTCCTTGACGACTTTGTGTAATGTTAATAAAAACTTGTTTTCATGCAGGCGCAAAATATCCTTATAAACCCCGAATTGAGAAAAGCAAACTTTAGTTGTGTACCTTGTCATGTGGAGTGTCCAATTGAATCCTGGGTTGTTCATTGGATGTCCATTTAACCTTGTTTCGTAATGCATTTAGGAGCCTAGTGGGTTAGTTTGCAGCTTTAAACAACTGTTGAAAGTTAAAAATATAGTTTGGTTTTGACCCGCCATTTTGGCCTTGGGTGTGGAAACAGATTTTGGCTTCCACATACCTCTAATATTTCTATGAGACAATCACAACAAACCCTCTATTTGGAGAAAAACATCCCACAAACTAGTTTTCCTGATAGGTTTTATAGGCCTTCGGTCATTGGGGGACAAGGCTGCTTAGGTGCATTTACGATCGGTAGCTCCGGAAGGATGAGCACCATTTTAATCATGTTTTTCAGTTTGGGGTTCCATTAGCTCTGAGTGTTTCCCTGTATATATGGGAATAGGTAGGAATTTGTTCCCTTGTGTGTTTGAGTCTCGAAGATGGTTTTCAAATGTTGATTTCGAGCAACTTGTCTAAATTTGACGTTTTTGGAAACTTGTGTCTAATTGGTGAAAATTGTCATATGACCTTATCCAAGCAAAATAACGATAGGGAAACTTTGTAAAAATGAATACATGACTTTCAAAATTTTTTGTTGACACTTGCTTGTAAAGAAATTGATTGTGGAAAAATGGTGTTTTCTCTCTCCTTTATCTCTCTCATTGGCTTTGCAAATGAATTGAAATGGCATTGCATTTCTTACTCTCCTTTGAAGTGTGTTGAATATAGTTTCATTATTGTTAGAAAACTCCAAAAATCGTAAATTGTGCATGATTGTAGTTTGATGACATGCCAGATGTTGTGCTGACCATGCGGTGGTTATGGTACGTGAAACAAAAAACAAATGGTAGCATTACTGGAATTTTTGTAATATTAAATAGATGTATCAACACTATGTTTATAATCATGAATGTTATTTATGGATTATGTTGTGATGAGTGAGATATTGTAGTGTATTGGTATCCTGGGGAAAATGGGCATTCTATTTTAGGGATGATTTTGATTATAGGTATATATCTTGCTAATGGTGTAGATGTACATTTTAACTAGAAATGAAATGAACATGTTATAATTGTGCTCCTATGAGAATGGTTATGGTTGACCACTTTTAGGAGGTTATTATTTTAAAAGTCACCCAACTGACCCCAATTTATCAACCCTTGATCCATAAACTTATACTTTAGAACTCTACGAATCACACAAGTATGTTGTTCTACTTTCAACTTTGCAAAATGATAGTTTTTCTTGAAAAATTAGAGCTCATGTGATTGATTATCTAGTGCTATAGAAAGGAAATTGCAGAGAAGGAAAGAATTCAAAACTTCAACACCAAAATTTTATCCTGAAACCTCTAATGGAGGAAAACCAATGGGAAGGGCAAATCGCTCTTTCTTCCCACTTTTATTGGTCTAATATAGACAATTACTATTTACAATAAGTATGAAAAGAAGAAACAATGTAAACCTTCTCTCCAATTACTTTCTTGCTTTGTTTTTACTCCTTTCTCCTACAATTCCACTCCAACACTGAAGATCTTGCTCACTACTCTCGTTAAACTCTGATTCTCAATCTCTCTGGATCTTTGAATGTCATTCTCTTGCTCCTTTCAAGCATTTATAGGCCTTCCTATTTCCTCCTATGCATTAGAGGATGTGAAAGGTCATGGAAGGGAAGAGACACAGATGGGCACTTCAAGTTCGTGTCCATTTGTGTTCCATTCTTCTTTTCTCTTCGAAGGTGATAGGACCGCCACCCTGAGTAGACCGGTGGTCTCAAGACCGCCACCTTGGCTAGCCAGAAGGTTCGGACTGTCACCCTTTCAAGGTGATGGTTCTTAAACCGGCGTTTTGCACAGAGTGGCGCTTCCTTCCTAACTTTTTTTACCTCATTTTATTCACTTTTCTTTTTCTCCTTCTTGGTGCTGATGGAACTAATGAAGTGGTGCATTTTTCCTGATCCCTATGGATCATACCTCCCCTACTTAGGAGGATTTTGGTCCCATAAAATCTTATTGGGGAGTGGTAGAGGAATCAACTCCTCTCATGCTCATTCAAGTACCACTGGTCTCGCCTTGGTGTCTTCTCTTGCCCAACCTACCAAAACTCCTGTGGATCTCTCGGTTTGTTGCTCAATGCTCATCGTCCTCCAAGTAGCCTCAAGTACAATCCTATTTGGAAGGTAAATTCTATATCTTTCCTTCTTTATCATGCATAGATGGCGTTAGTGGATGAGATCTCTTACAACTTGTTATCGTGTGCATCTGCATGAAGTATGGCTTGAAGGTTTCTTCTCCAACCTGCTCAAGTATGGCGAAGGTCCCATATTGTAGTGGCTCAGTCCTTTCCTATCTTTGTCTCTCTTGAGATGGATTGTTGAATCCTCTCCAAGTATGTTGCTTCCATAGTCACCACCATTCCTTATATCTCCTCTTATTCTTACTACCCCACGGTCAGATCTAGTGAATCCGTAGGTAGATATGGTGATTGCATAGCGGAAGTTTGTTTTTCTCCTTGAATGAGTAGTTCCTATGGTGGCTTCTTCTACAAAAATTGACAAGTGCTATCCAAATTCTCCATCCTTTGGTCAAGAATTATCCGTGCTCTCACATCTATTTTGTTTTTCTTCCAATGAAAACAAACAAAACTGATGATTTTCTTGAATAAGTCTTGGTGCTTGGTTGGCACTTACCATAGCCTTCTTTGATTTGCTCTGGTGTGCCCAGATGTTAAAACTGACTCATCCTTGATCCATCTATATCGGTTCTCCCTCCTTATGAACACAACATCCCTGGCATATAAGTAAGGACTTCCAAAGACAACGTCAAATGCATCAAGTGGAATAATATCAACCTCTAATACATCTATGTATTGGGTATTTATCCCCAACTAAAACATACACTTCCTTGTAACTTGTATTTCTACACACTTCTTCACCCATCCAAGTGGGTATGGATGTGGATGCGTGTAAGTATCTCGACCAAGTTTCTCTACAACCGCATCAGAAATAAAATTTTGCTAAGAACCAAAATCTACTAAAGTGTTTACCTTAGTCTTCTTGATTTGGATTCTGATTTAAAATAGCTTACTCATCTCTTCTTCTTCTATTTCCCATACATGTTAGTGGCCATGCATCCCAGCCTCTCGTCTACATCTGAATCATCCTCAATCTCCACCTCTCTTTCTGTCTTCACAGTGGCCATGGATTTCTTGGAATCCTTGGTTTGGTGCTTTGGGTGCAATTCTGGATGCAACTTCCAACATGTGGCATCAATATGTCCATTTACATCACAATTATTACATAAATTCTTAGGATATTTACAAGTATGCAAAGCAGTAGCGACATGTTTACCTTTTCATTTACCTTTGTTACTTGTCTTCCCTTGTTCTTTGTCCTGTTATTTTGTTGACTGATCTCCCTTTAGCTCTATTTCTCCTTGCTTCTTCTCATCAATGTAGTATGCTTGTATACAAGCTTCATTGAGATCCTTGGGATTTGTGGAGATTACCTTCCTCCGAAAGGTGAGTGTGAAGTCCTCCCAAATACTTGGTCAGAATGTCCTCATCCTCCAAGTCCATATTAAGCAACATGGCTTGTCTCTGAAATTCCATAGTGTAGTCTTGCACGCTTTGACACGCCTTGTCTAAAGTACTGCCACTTAATCATCATGTCAGTATTATGGCCAATAGGATAGAAGTTAGCTCTAATCAATTCTTTAAAACCTTTCCAAGTACTTGACAATAGGATGTTTCTTCTTCTCACAAGTGGCTAGATGGGTTTCCCACCAAACCAGAGCATGACCTTCCATTTTGAGATGTGCAAAGGTGATCCTTTGTGCCTTAGTGACATTATGCACACTAAAGTAGACTTCCAACTATTTTAGCCATTTATCCAGTAATTTTGCATCTACTTGTCCTTCAAAATTCTTTATTTCCACTTTTGTTTCAACTTTAAAAGGTGTATGTGCAGATTTTACCTTCTCGCTTACAATTGGCATCTCTTCATGCTCTTCCCATTCTTCCTCTTCATGGCTCTTTCTGATACCAATTTTTTTGGCTAGTGCTCAAACCACTGAGTCCATGGAATCTTGCTTAACCAAAGCCATCTTTTGTAGATCTGAAAATCTTCTTGTTTTCTATATAATCTATCCATCATGGTCTCTAGCATCTCGACTCTATGGACCAAGTTCTCTTCCTCCATTTGAGCTCGAACTCTTTTTTTCCACTTCTTTATAGAAATATCTAGCTCGCAAGGTAAAACTTCTCCACCTTTGGACCTTGTCACTGTCATACAAAATCACAAGAAATATTTGAATACCACAGTCCTGGATATATAATCAACTCTGATACTAAAATGATCCGTAAACTTCTACTTTGGAACTCTACGAATCACACAATTATGTTGTTCTACTTTCGACTTTGGAAAATGACAATTTTTCTTGAAAAATTAGATCTTCATGACTGATTATATAGTGCTATAGAAAGGAAATTTTAGAGAAGGAAATAATTCAAAACTTCATCACTAACAATTTTATCTTGGAAACCTCCAATGGAGGAAAACCAGTTGGGAATGGAAACTACTCTTTCTTCCCACTTTTATTGTTCTAATATAGACAATTACAGATTACATTAAGTATAAAAAGAAGCAACAATTTAAACCTTCTCTCCAATTACTTGCTTTCTCTATTTCTACTCCTTGCTCTTACAATTCCACTCCAGCACTAAAGATCTTGCTCACTGCTCTCATTAACTCTGCTTCTCGATCTCTCTGGATCTTTGAATGGCATTCTCTTTCTCCTTTCATGCATTTATAGGCCTTCACATGTCCTCATGTGCACTGGAGGATGTGAAATGGCATGGAAGGGAAGAGACATGGATGGGCGCTTCAAGTTTGCATCCATTCACGTTCCATTCTTCTTTTCTATTCGATAGAACGCCACCCCGAGCAAACTGATGGTCTTAGGACCGCTGCTCTAAAGAGTAGCGGTTCCTTCTAGAACCTCCGTTTACCTCATTTTATTCACTTTTCTTTTTTCTCCTTCTTGGTGCTGATGGAACAAATGAAGTGGTGTGTTTTTCTAGATCCCTATGGATCAACCCTTGAGAAGGTTACCCAACTGAGCATTGGGTTATTTGTGTTTCATTCACCTTGTTGGGTTTAAGTGAAGTTTCGATCTCTAGATGTTTCTCAAAGGGATTGTCTTATTAATATGCATCTTAGTGTTAGATACCACCTGATCTTTTCTTTGAGATATGCCTTGAAACAAATCTTCTCATGTGTTCCTAGAGGCTTAGTAGTACTTTTTAGGCATGTGTGTCAAAAGGATTTCTTATGTTCATGGAAGTATGCATGTTATTATAGTTAAGGATGCAATACCCCTTTGTGACATGATTGATGTATTGTATATCAACATTTTTAGATGGTTTCCTTTTATGTTAAGTCTCTCAGAAGGACCAATCTTTGTACGTGTATGGGATCATAAGAGCAATAAGGAAAGTAATGTTGATTCTTGAAATGTGATCAAGTTTACTTTGGCAGACCATAAAGTTAGGTGGTATCTCACTTAGTACCTCTAATAAAATCCTAACCCTTTTACATGCAAGCAATATAAAAACAGACAAGTGAAACTTAGAATTACCTTATACTTAGTTAGGCCTTCTTTTGTTGTTGAAAGTTCTTATGAATTGCTCCACGTGAGTTCGAGTATTCAAGCAACTTAATCTCTTGTCTAAAAACAAAACTTATGGCACATAACTATTTTGGAAACGATACTAATCGATTATTGAACCATAACAACTAAAAGTGTAGGGAAAATGTGAGTTTAGCTGATACAAAAACTCTAGTTGGAGACCGAGAGCTAAGAGACTTTCACATGTGAGTTATCGAAATGATAGTAATAGAGAAAAGAACCCAAATAAGTGTATTTGTTATAAGTTAATTCTAAAATGAAATGAATAATTTGTAGCCTTGTGAATGAGATTATATATTTGCATGTTAAGTGCTCTACAAACCATTAAAGCTAAAAATGGAAAAATGAATACGACAAAGATTTAACCATGAAAATGTAATATTGTGAAAAGTTCCAATTCGTGAAGCTCATGTTGTGGTTGGGTCACGGTTTCATTATTGCTCATGTATATAAGTGTGGCATTGGTTTGCATCCTATGTCATCTTGCTAATTACATGTCCTTCATGTTCATGTAAATGTTGCAAGTGGTGTCGTACAATCTCTTGTGAGTCTTCTTGGTGTCGCATAGTTGTATCAAGCAAAATGAATGTAAAAAAATTAACCTTGGTATTTTGGTCATGTGTTTGAGTCCCACATGGGTGGGCACTACATGAAGTAATCAAAATCCATCAGTGATTGCTCATAACGACAATGACCATAGTAAATAAAATTAGGATAAATGGAGACGTTACTGAAGATCATAGGATCATAAAGAGGGTATTGAGGAGTCTCCCAATCATATTTTATCATGTTTTTGTAGCAATGTAAGATTCCAAGGACTTGAAACAAATAATAGATGATGAATTTATGGGTTCTTTGCAAACTCATGAACAAAGAATGAGTAGGTCATTCAGTTCTTCCAATGAACAAGCCTTCAAGAAAAACATGAATGTGAGATGTAGGGGGAGAGGAGCCTACAATAGAGGGAGAGGCAGAGTTTGCAACAACCAAGAATGTAGAAGGCACAATCATCAAGAGCCACATGGAAGAGGAAGAGGAAGGAGCAACAACACTTCTAGAGGTGGTTCCACCTAAACGTATGATAAATCAAACATCCAATGCTATTATTGTAAGAAGCATGGACACTATACTAGTGAATGTAGGAAGAAAGAGTATGATATGAAATCTCATAATGCAAGTTATACTAATGCAAAAGAGGTTGAACCTAAAAAACATGGAAAGGGTGGAAACTTGTTTTTAACTTGCAATGTAGCTGAGAAAAGCAAAAAAATATGGTATTTAGATAGTGCATGTAGTAACCATATGTGTGGCAACAAAGGAATGATCAACAATATAGATGAAGCAATCAAATCTAAAGTAAATATGGGAACAAATGAAAAGTTCCATGTAATAGGAAAAGGCAACATATCCATACTCACCAAGCAAGGTGATAAGAGACAAACTCATGATGTTTTTTGTATGTCAGGGTTGAAGTATAACCTTCTAAGCATTAGGCAGATAGTCTAGAAAGGATATAAGGTGATATTTGAAGATGGAGAATGCATAATCTATGATAGAAGTGGAAGCAATAAGCAACTTGAAATAGTGAAGATGACACAAAATAAGATGTTTCCTTTGAGTATGCAAAGTGAGATAACAACAACATTTAAAATAGTGCAATTGATTGATCGACTATATGGCATCTCAAGTATAGAGATTTGAGTTTTAGTGGGTTGAATATTCTTTATAGGAAGAAAATGGTAAGAGAGATACCCCTAATTGAATAACTAGATAAAGTATGCGAGGGTTGCATATTGGGAAAGCAACATAGAAATGTTTTTCCCTCAAGTAAGTCTTGGAGAAAAAGTACACCACTCGAGTTGATACAATCAGACCTATGTGGTCCCATAAAGACTCCTTATCTAAGAATTTGTATTTTATTACATTCATAGATGACTTCAACAAAAGGAAATAGGTGTATTTTTAAAAAAAATCATAGACATTTGAATTATTTAGACAATTCAAGGCCATGGTTGAGAAGCACATTACATAAAAACATTGAGAATGGACAGAGGGGTAGAATACATGTCAAATCATTTTTTGATTTTTTACAAAAGAACATGGGATTAAGAAGCAATTTACAGTGAAGTATACACCATAGCAAAATGGTGTAGATGAGAGGAAAAATTAAACTATTCAAGAGATGGAAAGAAGCGTGATTAAAGTCAAAGGATTTCTTGATGAGTATTGGGTTGAAGCAGTTGGAACAACAGTCTATCTGTTAAATAAATGTCCTACTAAGAGTGTTTAAAACATGATACATCAAGAGGCATGGAGTGGAAGGTGTAGACACAAAATCATAAACTTATTATTTACATCACACCTCTAAATATGTCATTATATGCATGTTTCTTAAGCAAGAAAACTAGACATTAATAACACTTGTTTTTCTTTTACATTGTTTTATCCTTTTCATACTCTTATCATTTAATTTTTTCAAATGACTACTTTACTTTTGCATATTGGACAACATGTAACCCAACTTTTTATTTACCATTATATCCTCCAAGCATCGTGGACAGTACCTCCCATTAGGAACAAAAGTGCCCAAGCACTACTATCCCCTTTGGGCGCTTCTGCCATTTTCTCTCCTTTTATCAAATTCGAAATCCCACATCATTTTTTATCTTTTCTAATCACTTTGGGTCAGAATTTTTAGTTTTTAATGATGAAATTCAAAAAAATGTTATGACTTACTATTATTAAGGGTTGGATAATTGGGGGCTATTACTTACTATCTACTACTTGGGAAAATAACAACATTCAAAGACTGCATTTGAGTTGAATTATTCACTGCATAAGAGGGCCAATTTCTGAATTTCATCTCACACATTCATCTTGGGGGAAAAGTAGTTGTAGCCCACTATCTTGGTGTGAATGGCACAAGGGAAACCTAGTTTCATGGGACACAATTCAATCACACACAAACACAATAGAACTACATAGAGTATGAAATGTAGTGCAACGCTTTGTGAGAATTACATTGGGGTAACCACCGAGATCAATCTAACTCAAACATATGCATTATTTCTTTTATCTAATGTTTGTTTGAGCCTTATGCGGGTATCTAGGGTTTGTTTTGCAAGTTTGGTGTGATAGAAAAACCCTACAACGAAGCTAGAATGATAAAGAGCGAAAGGAAGAAGACCTTGTCGGACCCTGAGAAGATTAGATCCAAAATGTAGTGCCCACTTCCTTTCGACACATTTTGATATTGATCATGATATTGGTAACTATATTATGGAAATTATTATAGTTTTGATTTAGTATGGTGTTAGATGTTAGATTATGGATTATTATTGACTTTGATTTAGATATGATGCATGTGGATTATTAGACACATTTATATGGATATTAACATATTGTTGACATATTTATATTTATGGATGTTGTTCGGACATGTGATATTTTGATATGTTGAGTAGACCTAGAAAATTGAATTAAATGTGATGATCATATAGTTATTGATGAGATTGAAAATGATATTGTTGTTGCCTTGATGATGTTGTGATTTATATGTATGGATGATTTTGGAATTTTAATGTATATTTATTTTGGATGATTTAATGCGGCCACGAGGCCGAAGGAGGTATTGTGTTTTGTAGGTGAAAATATCACAACAAACATCGGGGGATTGGAGACCAACCACATTGGAATTCTAGTTGAATTCAACAAGGTCACCATGGAAACTTGTATTGTTCGTATGTGTGTGTGTGTGTGTGTGTGTGTGTGTGTTTGTTTGTTGTTAGGGGTTCCTATGGGGGTCACCTTTAAATGTGACCAAGGGTTATGTGTAATTATTTATTTATTTGGTTCCTTTTATTGATGTTTGTATGTGTTTATTAAGTGATGTGTTTACCCCTTTCATTATTTATTAATTGTTTTAAATTAATGTGAGTAATCATATTGTTAAGAATTAATTAATTAAATCGGGACATAAGAAAGTAATTATTGGAGTTTTGGCTCTTGAATTAAATGTTGTAAGAGATGTGTAAATAAATTTGGAGTATGCAACACTCCATCTTTCTTGAAATCCGAATTTTCCTTGGAGGTTGATTTTGGAGGCTTGTGGGACAAGTTAAACTTGTCCCATACCTCTTAAATTTGCATACCAACCTTACCTATGGTTGGATATTTTAATTCTAGCCTTCATTATGCATTTTTGTAAGTCAAGGTGTATGCTTTAATTACACTTTCTTACATGCTTTCAATTTCAGGAACTTTGGGGTGTGGGCTTGATTTGAGTATGTAAGTAACACCGTCATATTATTCACCTACTTTTTGTTTTGCATTGGAGAATGAAGTCGACCTTGGGTGTTGGAGTTGAGGATGTCTGAAGTGGAATCCTACATGGATCCACCTCATCCTATTCTCTTCCCTCATCTATATATTCAAATTCCTTGGCTTATTTTTGGGTTGCTTCACTTCTATCACTTCAATTTTGGCGACTTGCTTTTGGTTTTGGAGATCTTGCAAATTGGGAGAAAGTTGAGACTGTTGCATGCTTGAGATTGTTGATCTTGGATTGTGTTGCATTGGAAATCTTATTGTGTTTGAACCTTGGAACAAACTCCATTGTGGAGAGGTAAGAGCTTAGCTCTTGAAATGCTCTCCTTTCATTTTTATGCATATGTGAATGGTCAAATGTTTGAATGTGCTATATTATTTGTTGGCTTATTGGGTAGATGGTGTAGGAATGGTGTAGGAGAAGACTATGGGGTATTCTTGTGGGGAGGTATAAGTGCGGAGGGAGTTGGTATTTGGGTTCCACCTTGTAAAAATAAATAGCTTGCATTTCTTTACTCATTATTTGGTGCCATAAGAGGTTGGGGAGGCATAAGGAAATGAGATGAATAAGGGGTACTTGGAGGAGGCATAAGGGCATGTCAGGGATTTGAAATGATATATATATTTCGGCAGTTTGTTCTCAAGTGGTGATACCCATTTCCCCTTTGGGAGGCATAAACAACATCCCCCATAGTTTCTTGCTCCTTTGGCTTGCATGATGAAGCCTGAGTATTGTTTTTTTTTGTTTATGTGGTTGCAAACTATAGTTTTGTTTTAGACTGTGTTTTGAATGAGAAATGTGTCTTTGTGTTGTGGAAGCCTTTTGTTTCCATGTGTTGAAAAGCATTTCTAATTGCAATATGGTTAGGGCTCAGGGGCCAATGAAGAAGGATGACTTATCCTTTTCATTGGATGTCTTGGCCTTTTCATTGGATGTCTTGGTTGGGTGGAGAGCGTTGTCTTTCCCTCTGTTCTATCGTGATAAAATTGAAATAAAGAAAATGGAGGATATTCATGTTCCTGTTGCTTCGGAGCAGAGGAAAAAGAAAATTTTCACATTCTTGTTGAGGTTACTCTTATTGTAACCATTTTCCCACCTTGAAGTGGATGATCTTGTATATTATTGTGTTGGAAAGACCACTCTGTTTTAGCTATGAAAGTTGTAATTGATTATGGAAGAAATATATCTTATATTATGTTCAAGTGAGCGTAAAAGAAAGATATGCATTGGTATGTTGTATTTTGAAAATAAATGGGAAAGAAGTTGTAAGAGATTCCTTTGAATTAGTAGAAGTGTTTGCCTTGTTCATATTATATTATTTCCATTGGAAATTTGTATTTAATATATATTAGGAAACATCTGTTTGTAAAAGTGAAAAGGAAGCACGTAGGAAGAAATATTGCACTACTCGTCTCATTTGAAATGTAAAATTTTAAGAAGAAAAAAATAAGAGAAGTTGCATTCTTGTCTCTATCATTTGATTGAAGGAAGAAAACTATTTGAAACTAGCATGAAATAAATTCAACGTTTTTATTGCATGGCAAAAGATATAGTTTAATCTATGTTCTTGAAATGTACAAACTTCATTTTTACTTCATTGTAAGCTTTGCAAATTCCTTTTTATCAAATGTCCAAAACAACCCTACAAACCTATAAGAGATAAATGAAATATTTAATTAGACTTAATGAGATCAAAATGATCCCGAACAAAACTACAACACTCAATTTTTTTCTAAGGAACCCTTCGAATTGAGTAAAGGCGAAATCACAGGGCTTTCTATTGTGTAAACATTGGTAATTTTTGAAATGAAAATAAATCAAACAAATTGACCTCTGCTTTTCTTCCCCAAATTATTCCAATGCAAACCTCCATGTCTATTTGACATGTCAAGGAGATAGAATGACAAATTTGAACAAAATTCATAAGTTAAAATGTCCAGTTCACTTTTAAGTGACATAAAGACCTTTACTCAAAATTTACCCTTATAAATTTATCAAAATTAAATCCTTAATGTTTCTATGCAAAGAGAACATCGAGATCTTTCCAGAAATTCCTCGTTTGCCAAAAATTGAGATCCCTATCAAAAGTTATGGCCTTCTGAAGTTTTTACTTCATTTGGCTTCAAAATAATCTAATCACAAATTTAATTGAATAAAATATCCTCGGGTTGACCCGCGGGCTAAAACTTTCTTTTTCACTTTTGTCCAAAAGTGCAAAGTCATGAAGTTTCCCACCGCTCCGCTAACCCGCAAGCCTTCATTTTGTCTAAAAATAATCTAAGTTTGAAAAAGGAAAATTTGGAAAATTTTCCCACGTCCCCGCCACCCCACCCTTTGCTTTTGGAAACATTTCCACGGGCACGTAGGCCCGCAACCCTTAACTTAACCTTTCAAAATTTTGGCAAAAATTCCTACTTTTCTCCGCATCCCCACCCTTGCCTTGAAAAGCACTTCCACGGAGCGTTGGCCTACATTCTAAAACTAATTTTTTAAAAAAATTTGGGAAAATTTCTAAAAGTTTCTCTACCGACCCACCTCCCCGTAGCCAATGATTGGCTGACATGTGGCTTCATGGGATGACGATGGAGGAGTGGTTGATTCTCAACCTTAATATTTTAAAATTATTTTGGCGAAAATTTAAAAGTTTCTTCGCCACCCATAGTCAATGAGAGCCTGACACGTGGCATTGTCCAATGTCGGTGAAGGCACGTGTTAATTTTTAGCCCTTGCACTTTTTATCACAAAAGTATTAAATTCTTAAGTTTCCCCACAAGCCCATTTTCTTTGCGCACGAATCAGGGCTTGACACATGGTGCCTTGGGTGACAACGGAGGCGCGGATCATTTTGACCCCTAAGTTTCTCCTGACTAAATGTCTTTTTCTCCTGACTCAACTTTCTGCTGAAGCTGGGAAATGTTGACACATGTCCCTTATGGGCTCACGGGTGTGTGGAGATAGATTACGCATTTGTCCCAGAAGGGGAAAAGCGCTAAAGTTCTTCCCCGCTCCACCGGCCTGCACATGGGAAAAATTTACCTCCCTGCTCCGCTAGTCTACTTTCCTTCTCTGGGTGAAATTTCTCTCCGAGGACCATAGGCCGCGTTGGGGAAAATTTTCTTCCCAAGCCTCGGCAGGACCACTCTTGGGGAAAATTTTCATCCCAAAGCCCGCCGGCTCATATCTTGAAAAATATGAGGAGTTAGAAGGACTTCTTTATATAACTGGAAATGTGAGGAAATTTCCTATCTAATGGGAATGTTTTCAGGAGTTTTGAGTGTGTTAAATATGAGAAAAATTAGGTTGAATATTTTAAGAGAGTTCTGGGAGTGGGTAAGTGAGAATTTACCCTGTTAGTTTAAATGTGTATTCTCCCCCTTACAATTAGACCTTGTTAATTGTTGAAACCTTGTAGAATTAAATACCTAGGGTATTTAATTGTTTTGGCTCTTCTTACCCTCTGAGTTTAATTAAGAATTATTTGGCTTAGTGTTAATCTAATTTTAAATGGTTAGATTATCACCTAAGGGAAATTTAATTGTGCTCGGATAACTTTCTCTCTCTTAGTGTTTTGTAAGGTGATTTGATAATTGTTGTAATGGACTCTGAAAATTTTGTTGTGAACACCTTTAAAAAAAAATTATTCCATAATTTTTCTAACTAAACCTAGGTTGTTCTTGGGTCTCAAGTGGGATATTTTAGAGGGTGTTACACAAAACTATTTCCAAGACGCTAAGAACTACTTCAAACACTAGTTCCCGGGTGGTTCTGTCTCAAGGAGTTTTGTTGGTCCGAAAACTCGCTTGATAGGAAGGTGGTGGGGAAACAGGCCAACAAAGCAGCAGGGCATAGCCCCTCTTTGAGACATCAAAGAAAAATTTGTTTATTACTAATCTATCAAGCAAGAATCATGAAAATCTACACTATTCTAACTTTAGGGGTTTTGGGATATCATCCCAAGACGGGTAGTTCCAACTATGAACAAAAAGGTAGGAGTGAAGGAACGGACGAGGGTAGATTCAAGGAAGAAAAGAAATGAATTCCAAGACGGAAAGGTCGAAGGTTTATGCTTTAGGCTGGTAGTAGAAACAGAGCCAAACTTACTTGCATAAACGATTAGAGCAATACTTGATGAACATATGACGATCATAGGAATGAATCCAATAGAATAAAACATAGATCTAACTTAAGAAAGATCTGATGCAAATAACACATATATTAAGCATGAAGTCTCGAACATATGTATTAATATTTCTTCTGTTACAAGAAAACACAAAGTCTTTCTCTCCTCACTTCTTTTTCATACAAAAATGTCCACCTGGAATACAACAAGTATTCTAGTATTTATAGAAGGAGAAGAGGAAAGAAGACAAAAACAAACCAACCACTACTTACAAAATATCTTACAAAATATTTACAAAATATCTAAAAAGTCAAAAGTTGACTTTGGGCAAGTTTTTGGATGACAACATCCCATGGTGCAACATGGATGAGGTCATCATAAATGCCAACATGTTTTTAAATTTTTTTTTTACAAAAATGATCAAATTATACACAAGAGGAGAAACTACTCCTCAACATCCCTTTTCTTGAACTTGTGTCTTGCTTTTGATCAGAGAGTCAATGTGACACAAGGCTCTATATTTCATAAACTTTCTGATCATTGTTTGAAGTTGATCATGATCTGGACCTTTGAAATGGTTGCCAATGACTTCACAAGTTTCTTTTTCATTCTTGAGCTTGTCAGGTAACTCGGTGAAATTTTCGCATGCATCGATCAAAAATCCAATGAAGTCATGGCAAGCCAGGAGGTTATTGATTGACTCTCAGTTGAAAGTGACCTCTAACACCAAACCTTGAGTGACGATAGCTTTGAAGCACTAGAATGTATCATCTGCTTTCCTCAAGGTGTATGATTCACTGAGCATCCCTGGAGACATCTTTGTAACTATCTACTCCATGTTGTATCGTGCGTCCAGGGCTTCATCTTTGATTTTATCTATCCTCTCCAGGATATATTCCATTTGATCAACCCGGTAATCTAAAGCAATGAGAGCTTTGTTATGTGCACGTGGGTGATCGATAATGCCGACCTTCAATAGGTCATCAACGATGGGCAGTCAACCATGGCTTGAAATGTTTCATGTTGCAACCTGGTGTTATCCAACTCCTCGGAGAGGGAACCTACTACTGTTTGTAGCTCCTTATTTTCTTGGGTTATATCCTGATAAAGCACTGTGAATTTCCCAATCATTTCATGACCATCTCTGAGGATCTCGCTCGATCCAGATGATATCTTGCTTCGCCTTGTTCACCAACCTTGACATATTCATTTATTTAATCCTCGAATGAGAACTTCAATGGGTTCGGTGGTAGTTATCAAGGAGCGTTGCCCATTTTCTATAATGCTTGTAGGAGATGTTTTTTTCATTCTTTGAGTATTCTCTCGCTCTCTCTTTTGCTTCTTGGAGCTTCTTGCAGAGAGCATCCACTTCGCAAAAGACTTTTCCTTGAAGACTTTCATATGAGGTCCCCATTGTGACTTGAGTCACTGCGAAGTCCGTGGGGGACAGATCCTCCTTTTCCTTGGTGGGGTCTGGGTAAGCAATCTCCATGACTCTCTCCCCCGAAATGCTCTTATAAAATCAAGTCATCACTTTATGCTTATTGGGTCCCTTCTTCGAATGACGGAGAAGTCCATGGGAGCGATGGGAACTTTCCTATTATTCTAACCTGTGGTCGTCGAAATCCAACTAGGACTTATGGGAGTGGGAGTAGAGGAAATAGAAGAAACAGGAGTGTGAGGGGGAGCCACTATAGAGGCCTCAGGGAAGAATGTTGAAACACTTCGTGGTGGCATCGACAAGGAGTCCAATGCACTGCTGGTTGTGGGGCCTAGAGTTACTATAGGAGAAGAGAAGGGCATGGAAACAAAAAGGATCTACAATTGGATGGAGAGAATACTAGGTGAAAATCCATGAGAGAGGAGAAGATGGAAGAGGTGGGAGATGGAAGGGAGGAAGGGAGAGGAGAAGACACATCCATAAGAGTAGACGCTTGAATGATGGGAGGAGGAGAAGAAATAGAAGAAGGAATGCTAGTACCTCTTTCGTAGTTGTAGTTGTGATAACACTCTCGGCAGATATATCCACCGAAACCTCTTTGCTTCTTCTTCTTTTCTTGAGACACTGTGTTGACTACTTACTTCTCAGAAGTAGAAGGAAGGCCTTTAGGAGCTTCTTCTTGTTTGCTTGATTCACCCTCCTTATCTTTCCCTTTTCCTTTCAACACATGGGCTGGTCTTGGAGGTGCTCTTCCTAAAGGAGAAGTAGTGAAATCAACTCCAAGGTAGGTGAGACCATTCTGTTTGCACCAATATTCGGTGCACTACAACGCGGCTTTAACCCTTTCCCCGAATGGTTTTCAATGCTTTGCTCTGTCGATCTCCACGAATGACCAGTCATCCCCATATGTGTCAAGGTAAACCTAATCAATTTCTTGATCAATATCTCGAATTCCTTTAGGACGATGGCTACGCCATAGTGGATGATCTCCTCCAGATCCAAATGTCAGAATGATCCTTTCACTTGATGTCTATCTCATGTGTCGGAGTCGATCCAGATTTCCTCGATCTCAGGAACATGGATGGGATCAATTTTTACCTTTGGGAGGAAACTCCGGCAGTCGAAGGTCAGCCTTGCTGGGAAGTTGTGCTTCAAATTTAGCAACTCTAGCTCAGCATACATCTCCCGTGCTTTGGCCAGTGTGGTGTAGGTGTATCAGCCAACTGTAAGGGGGAATGGAGTTCCTCCTTTCTTTCTTTTCATGCACTTCTCATGATACGTGATTAGTTGCCTTGACAATTGTAGTAGGATTAGCTTTGGCCCTACAAACCTTGGCAGCTTCGTTGGCTCTCCCTCGAAATTCACAGCTCTGAGGTATGTGAATGTGGGGAATTGTGTGAACAATGCTCCCCATTTCTTTGTAGCAGCAATCACACTCAGCCGGTCAAACTGTGTCTCATGTTTGGCCTCAGCAAGCAGATTATCTCATAGAAGAAGGCATCATTGATTTTAGAGAACTGGGAGATGTTGGCTTCAAGCTTTAGCTCTGGGTAGAACTCATATATCTTGACTTGGGGCCATACCCCATTGAGCTAACCTTACAAAATCTCTTGTTGATGCAATGGTGTATACAACGTAGGAATTCATGTAGAACTTCCCAGTTGTTAGAACTTGTTGAAGCTACTGGGAGATGGTGTCACTAATGATTTCGCCCCATCCAAAATGCTGATCAAGCGCATTCTTTCTCATGGTCTCCAGGTACCTCAGCATCCATTTGTGGAAATAATGGGTATCAGAGAGCCAAAATACTCTGTTTAAGAAGGTGATTGTATCACTCAACTCTTCATTGAAGTCACTACGGTGGATGGTTGTGGCCATCTTCTCACCAACTTCTTGTTATTTAGGTAAAGCTCATTCATCATCTGCATGCATTTATCCTCATTGTCGTCCTAGGCCTTCTTGCAGTCTTCGATGCTTATTTCTACATATTGCCTGTGGTGAGGAATGCCCAGGGTCAGTTCAAAGTGACAAGATGTGAGGTCAATGATTGTCTTGTGTTCTTTGTCTTTGACACATCTAGTGTCTTTGTTATAGCACCGAGTAACCAACATGATGAACTCATTATTTATAGCGCTGACTGGAAGCCCAGCTGCAAAGTGTAATCCACTGCCCACTAGTTTGTTCATCCACGGGCCACTGCTTGCTTGAGTGGTCCTCGCCCAAAAGTCATCCATATCAATATGGCCTAGCTCAGAGTCTCTGATGTCAAGGCTGCACTCTACATATGAGTCAGGCATTCTGACTCTCTGATACTTATACTTCATCTCTTGTTTCAACTGCTTAGCTTTAGCTTTGGATTTGGTTGGTTTCTTGCTTGATGAAGACATGTGTGAGCTCAAGGATGGATGTTGTTGTTCTATAAGAAGAATCAAGGAGGTCCAACACAGAAGAGCCATGTCAACCGTCATGTTATTCATAATGAAAGCTTGTAGAATGAAGAACAAGCAATAATAAGGCTTAGGGCGTAAGGCATAGGTTTACAGCGCAGGGGCTTAAAATTGTTGGGCGCACTTTCTGGGGTGTTGACATGAGTAAAAATGCGCTCAATGTTTATAGGAGAAAAGTTGCACCAAGCAGAAAGGGCGTAGTTTTTTGGATGTTAACATGCAAATTTTGGTGCCAAAGGGTAAAGCGCATTTAGGAAGGTGTCAACATGAGGAAAATTGCGCTTGGTGTTGACCTGGGAAAAGTTGCGCCAAGTTTAGAAAGGGCACAATTTTGCAAGGTGTTGCATGAAAAGTTTCAGTGCCAAGGATAAGGCATGGGGTGCTTTTACAACACACAACATGGCATGTTGATGTTATGGAAGTGGCGCCAGCGCCTCATGAAAATCTGCTAAGTGCTCTTTTTGGCTAGGTGCGAAAAGGTCTTGTTACATGGTTTTAAAATGTGCCTCAGCGTAGCTTTGGAATGTGTAACGTGGAAAAATAGTGCGCCAAGGAGTTTTTACATATTAACAGCCCATGGATTTCTTGATTTGGATTTGATGGCAAGAGAGACATTTTTGGTAAGGCAACACGCAGATAAAGATGATTTTTTTGGTTTCTTCAGAGGCAGGGGTCTTCCAGATTTGTAGATCTGGAAGGAGAGGCAAAAGGGCTTTCAGCTGGTTTGATAATTTATTAGGTGTGTTTCTTTAGATTTTATCTTTTCTACACCAACCCTAATACCTAACACAACAAAAACAAAAACAAGAAGAAGGAGAGGAGCCACTTACCTGGATTTATAAAAGACAAAGAATGACGTTGGGGTCCATGATCTCAAAAAACGGCACATGGGGGTGACAAGGGATGGGTGATGACATAGAGAAAAAACTTTTCACAATTTTCAATTCGTTAAAATGACAGGTGTCAAAGCGCATATTTATAGAAAAATGTCATTTATTACCTCACCAACCACCTTTAGCGCACTTTTGGGAGTGTCGATACGAGAAAGAGTGCACCTTAGTGCAACTTTTGGGACGTCAACACAACATTTCCAGCGCCTAAGAAAAATACTTAGTGCATGTTTTATGATGTTGACATGATATTTTCAAAGGTGCGGGACCAAAGGGGCACAACTTTTGGGATGTTGACATAATAATGAGCGCGCCAAGATTTAAAGAGGGGCACAAATTTAGGTGAGTCGACACTACAAAAAGTGCGCCTAGTGCAAAAAGGGGCACAATTTCAGTCATGTCAACATGAAGATGGGTGCGCAAAAAGATTTAGCAAAAGCGACTAAGTCTTACAACATTCTAATTTTTGAAAGGAAGTTTTGGGCTTCCTCAAACATTGTCAAACTCCTTTGGGGGCCAAAACAGAATTTTCGGTATGGTTACCTAGCAAATTGCCCTTGTCAATTTCAGTAGTATAACAAGTTTTAGGTTCCAATTTCCTGCACAAAGCTTGTTTGGTCTAGATCCGTCATGTTCTATTTAGTTTCCAACCCAAAATTAGCCTAGATCTCTGAATACAAGCTAAGTCACTTCTATTTGACTATTGCTTATACTTTCTTATTTCTCGCATGATAGATTTCCCTTGTTACTGTTGTATTCATTTGATTTCAGTCCTCTAATTAAAATTTAATTTCTATTAATTCATAAGGAACCAAGTGTTGAGCACTTAAGAGTTTTTGGATGTGTCGCATACACACTTGTTCCCAAGAAAATAAGATAAAAGTGGGATAACATAGGAGAAAAATGCATCTTCATTGGGTATAGTAAACAATACAAAGCTTATAGATTGTACAATCCAATCACAAAAGATCTAATAATCACTCTAGATGTTCAATTCATAGAAGAAGCATCATGGGGAGATGTACAAAAAGTGCAAAAATCACAATAAAAGGTAAGTGGAACTTTTATTGAAGCAGAAACAACAGATAGTACAATCAATAATGCACCGAGTTGGAGCCTTATCTCACAAAGGGGTGAGTCGTCAAGTGGCAACAACTAACAAGTTACACAAGGAGCTACTCATGAGGCAACTTCATCATCTTTCGACTCAAATCAGCACCAAGTGAGAACAAGGAGTGTACAAGAGATCTATGAGCAGCCAAGGTATGATGAAAATGAAGATGAAACAATCAATTTTCCTCTATATCCAATAGTTGATCCTATTTATTTTGAAGAAGTAGTAAAGGAAAAAAGTGGTATGAAGCAATGGATGAAGAAATGCATACAATAGAGAAGAATAAAACATGAGAACTAGTTGACCTTCTAATAAGAAAAGAAGTCATTGGAGTCAACTAGATTTACAAAACATAAACTACTCTTGAATGCAAAATTGAAATACATACGAAAAGACTAGTTATCAAAGGCTACAAGAAAAGGTTTGGACGTGATTATAATGAGACATTTGCTTCAGTAGTAAGGCTGGAAGCTGTGAGAAAAATTATTCAACACAAGTGAAAAGTACATCAAATGGATGTCAAGTTAGCTTTCTTGAATGACATGTTAGAAGAAGAAGTTTTTGTGGGACAACCACATGGTTATGAGATGCCAAGGCATGTGGAACAAGGTGTATAAGCTCGATAAAGTGTTGTATGGGCTCAAACAAGAACCAAGGGCCTGGTACAACCGTATAGACTCTTATTTGATAAGAAATGGCTTTAGCAATAGTGGTAGTGAACCTACACTCTACATCAAAGTAAACAAAGAAGGTGATATTTTGATTATAGTCATATATGTAGTTGATCTAATCTTTACTACAAATGCAAAAAAGTCCATAGAAGAATTCAAATCAGCCATGAAGGAGTTTGTGATGACTGATTTAGATTTTTTGAAGTAATTTTTAGGATTGAAGTCAAACAAATGGAACATGGAATTTTTGTGTCACAAGATAAGTATGCAAGGAATATTATGGAGAGATTTAGAATGTTGGATAGAAAACCAACATCTACACCAACTGAAACAAGTTTGAAAGTGCACAAGGAAGATTGCACTAGCAATGTAGATCCCACATGGTACAAAATCTTGGTAGGAAGCTTGATGTATTGGACTGCAACTAGATTGGACATCATGTATGCAGTCAACCTGATTTCTAGATTCATGGAGAATCCAAATGAGACACATTGACAAGAAGGTAAAATAATTTTAAGGTATATTAATGGCACAAGAAATTACGAAATTTTGTATATTGTAAATAATTTTCAGTTAGTTGGATATACACGTAGTGATTGGGAAGGTAGCCTTGATGATAGAAAGAGGACATCTGGATATGTGTTTCATATAGGGTCAGGAGACTTTTAATGGCCTTCAAAGAAAAAATTAGTTGTTTCACTTTCCACAATTTAAGCCAAGTATACGTGAAAATTCACCCACATTGCTCTTCTCGTTTGTTGAGCCCCCTCATTGGGATGAGTATCTGCCGACCTTAGTCGTCTTTTCGTAGAGTACACTTGTGATGTACTACAGGTTCCTCATCCATCTACAAGTATTTTAGAGGAGTTCATCATCTCCGTTGTTGGGAGTGCCCCTTCTGGGACTCTTACCACTTCCACTTTTCCAGAGACCTTCATTGATCCACCCTTGTTTGTGGATCCATTTTCTATTGTGGGGGTTCTGCTACCTTCACATCACTTGACATCCTTTCTGCGAGTGTTCACTCTTCATGCTCGCAGCTTCTCGCACTAGTGACATTACCTTTGGTTGCTTCACACTCACTTGCTAGATGTATGTCACACTTTCGTGGACCGTACTCGAGTTCTTCGTGCTTATGCTACCATCGGTTTCATTCGCAGAGTGGGAAAACTTCTAGTACATTATTTCTATCCTTCCTAAGGAAGGCACACAATTTGATGCGGGTGGCACTTCTTCATCCTAGAGGTAGAGGATCGCATCATCGACATTCTTCTGGGAGACCTCCTAGAGCTGTAAAGTTCAGATCCATACATGGCATCTTCTGCATTCCTCTCGTCTCCCTCTTCTTCTCTCTTCTTCTTCTTTCCGAGAGATTGCCTCTTTGTACATGGGTACCTTTATAGGCTTGTCTATGGGTGGGACCCATATTTAGAATATTTCTTAGATTAGAGAGTGGGCTTGTCTCTCTTTTGGGGGGATTTTTCCCACTGGGTTTTCTCCTTTTACTCCACTTTTCGAGAGCTTCTTGTTCGTGGGTACCTCATCAAGCTTGTTGCTCGGGACCCACTTCTCCTTGTTTTCATCTATGTGTCCACCTAAGCTATGCTTCAGGGGGGTGTTGGTGTAGGATATTTACCATGCATATATTTTATGTACATGGGATTCCTCCACATAGGTGATTCACCATGCTTAGGTGTCCTAGGGTGTCATTATGGCCTTACATGCATCATAGACCATCATAGGAGTTACATTTGACCGGCTATTCCGGGAATGTAACTACCACCTCTTGATGGCTACATTTGTGGGGGAGTTACACACCTCACTACTATATGTACACCCTTTCATATTGAGCAATATGGTGGAATGGAATAGAGTATGGCATTTGAGCCTTTTTTCCCTTAATGCATGCACATTGCTCCCATGGGTGAGTTCTTGCTTGGATCTTGAAACTGCATCATTCCATGGTTGAGTGCAATGTGTTGATGCTCATGAATTCCCTCCAGATCTTCTTCATTCCTCGACATGGTATCAGAGCTCGGGGATCGGAATCATGTCACTCACTTTGGTTGTTTACTACTCACTGCCTTGTAGTTTCATGTGCAAGATCTCAACTTGCTTTGTGCTCTACTTGCATTTTCAAGGTTACATGTACTTGGTTTTATGTCGGTGTGTGTTTTCCTCACTGGTATTTTGTAGTGTTCATGTTTATGCTAAATTTTTGATTTTGAGGTGCAAATTCCTTTGAGTTTTGAAGGGTTAGAAGAGCCAATCCGGGGCTGGTTGGGAACCGAGCTGTCCCTAGCTCATTATACACTTCCCACGAGTTTTCCTTAGCCAGTTGTTTCAACTCGCTGGTCGGTTTTGCATTGGTTGTTCATTGGATCGACACTCTCACCATTTTCATTACTAACCGACTCATGCACTGACTTTTCGGGCTCTCGCACTTTGTCTTGGATCAACTCAGGTTGCTCATTCTTGCATTGAACTGCATGTTCGAGGTCTACTTCTACGTGAACATGATTTTCACCGCTCGATCTTCGACTCATGTTTGAAAGCTATGAACTCACCTGTGAAGGATGCCACTACCCTAACTCGGCATGAGACTCCCACTCGGCTCTGTTTAATTTGATTCCCATTATCTTCCTCGACATAACCATCCACTTTCAACTCTGGATCTGACTTGGGGTTCACTTCTCTCACCTGCAAGGAGAATCTCTGTCATTACTCAGAGTTTTAGAGGCATGTTCATGAGGTCATAATATTCAACTCAAACTGCCATGCATCGAATGGTTTCACCTTGGCATGTGGAACCATTTTGACCCTGCACTATTTTCTCCTCCTGTGTTGGGTCATTTTGGCTTCGAGGGATCACATTATGGCTTGCATTTTGCTCCTTTGTGGATATTTTGCGCTTGGTTTTCATGATTTGCATTGGCTGGTTGGCATATCAAATCCACCTTGGTTTTTTTTGGCCTCGTTGGCCTCCCTCTTGCCGGATCCCCGTGAAGTATTCTTTTGTACTATTGATTTGCATAGTTGTTACCTCACTTTATTCTGTTGTTGTACTAGAAGCGCTTGATCGGGACTGCTTACAGACCTGTCCCAGACACTTCTCCACGTGGTCTTACCAATGCCAGCCATCCATGTGCACTAAAATGTCAGCTACCACACGTGGTTTCTCCAATGGTTACTTAAACGCCGACAACTTTATAACTCAAAACATGCGCAGATCCTCGCAATGAACTTGAAATGCGATTCTGAGGATATGGCATCGCTCCATCAACCTACCTCAGCATTTTCTCTATTAGACTTCCCGATGGCTCAACCTCGACCGCTACCTTGATGCTATTGACTCGCATTCCTGCCACATCAAACTCCAGCTCGAGCCTATCTAACTACTCAAGGTAGAATAGCTCATTGCGTTTGGCTCGGTTCTTGGCATGTAACTGAGGCCTCTCCTTGACACTCAACTCAGTGCATTGGAAATTTGTAAAGCCACAACTCGGCGTGGACAAACAGGTCGTTCAATGACTCAGTGAATCCACTCAGCAGCTTGGTGTCAACTCATGCAAACACCCATCTTCTCAGTCGACACTACCCATCCCTTTTAGAATTGTTTGGAGGTAAAAACAATCCCTATTTTTTGATGTTTTGAGGCAAAAACATTATTTATGGCATTTTGGGCTCTATTTTGCTTGTAATTAAATCCCTTCCTACGCATGTCGAAGACGGAGGGTGAGGTCTGGGGTTGGCAGGAGGCTAATCCCCCCTCACAAGAAAAACAAACCCTGCCTAAAATTTGATGCCATTTCCAATGAGTACCCACACGACACCCTTTGCACCCATTTCGGGCATTTTTTTAATTAGTTTGCATGTTTATTGGCTTTTTCCATCAGTTGTGGGAATCGTAATAATGCCATAACTTTTGACTCACAGCTCATTTTTTAGCGCTTCCTTGGTCAAATTTGCATGATTTCTCACACTTTACGTGATGGCATTGTCATTTTTGTAAACGCACTACTTTATAAAGTGCCGCATTCTGGGGGTTGACTAGTACTCTTGGGTTTTCACACGTAGATGCATTATTAGCCGAGTCTGATGTCTTGCTTTTGTGCACCTTGCACTTTTGATTCCACATCATGAAGAGTGCTCTTTCCGCACTCGAGAGCGCGTTGTAGGATCGCCTTATAGCCTCCGTCACTTCTCACCAGGAGAGGGAACTATTCAGCTTGGCGTGCTTCCATGGAACGTTACTTCACCCACGAGGGTCTTTTACCCTTCTTGCTTGGGCCAGTTCCTGCACCCACTGATCATCGTCATCTGGAGGACTTCCTTGACACTTGTGACCACATATTTGGTCACATGATGATGCACATCTCTCGCTCTCTCTCGGTTTCACGTGGCGCACTCGATCCACCTCACCATGTCTGGAGCATTCTTTAGTCCCTCTATGGAGACCCTTCACATACTACCGCGTTGTTTCTACTGATTCGGTTGTCTCATCTATTTCTTCGTGTGATGATAGTTCCACTAACACAGACTCGATTGGTTCCACTTCGATGACAAGGATTGTGCACCCAGCTCGATGTTGAGAGTACTATAGAGGACTCTTCTCCTCCTTCTCTCACTATTCCAGAGAGTGTTGACACATCCCACATCTCATCAGATATTGAGCAGCCTCCTTCTCATCCTCATACAGTCATCACACTGCGCTCCTTTTCCACTTCTAGTGTGCGAGGCCCCTTCCACTCCTTTACCTTCATTAGATGACTCATACCTATCCGACATCACTCTTCTTTGTTTGTTGAGCCCCCTCATTGGGATGAGTATCTGCCTGACCTTATTCATCTTTTCGCAGAGTACACTTGTGATGTACTACATGTTCTCGCATCCATCTACGGTATTTCGTGAGAGTTCATCATCTCCATTGTTAGGAGTGCCACTTTTGGGACTCTTACGACTTCCACTTTTTGGAGACCTTCATTGATCTACCCTTGTTTGTGGATCCATTTTTGTTGTGGGGATTCTGTTACCTTCACATCACTTGGACATCTTCATGCTTCGCCTTTGGTTTCCTTCGTGGAGTGGGCAGACTTCCAACACGTTATTTCTGTCCTTCCTAAGGGAAGGCACATAGTTTGATGCGGGTGGCTCTTCTTTAGTCTAGAGGTAGAGGATCGCGTCATCGACATTCTTCTGGGAGACCTCCTAGAGCTATAAAGTTCAGATCCATCCATGGCATCTTCTGCATTCCTCTCGTGCTCTCCTCTTCTTTCTCTTCTTCTTCTTTCCGAGAAATTGCCTCTTTGTACATGGGTACTTTTATAGGCTTGTCTATGCGCGGGACCCATCTTTGGCATCTTTCTTAGATTAGAGAGTGGGCTTGTCTCTCTTTTGGGGGGAGTTTTTCCCACTAGGTTTTCTCCTTTTACTCCACTTTTCGAGAGCTTCTTGTTCGTGGGTACCTCATCAAGCTTGTTGTCGGGACCCACTTCTCCTTGTTTTCATCTATGTGTCCACCTAAGCTATGCTTCGGGGGGGTGTTGGTGTAGGATATTTACCATGCATATATTTTATGTACATGGGATTCCTCCACATAGGTGATTCACCATGCTTAGGTGTCCTAGGGTGTCATTATGGCCTTACACGCGTCATAGAGCGTCATAGGAGTTACATTTGACCGGCTATTCCGGGAATGTAACTCCCACCTCTTGATGGCTACATTTGTGGGGGAGTTACACACCCCACTACTATATGTACACCCTTTCATATTGAGCAATATGGTGGAATGGAATAGAGTATGGCATTTGAGCCTTTTTTCCCTTAATGCATGCACATTGCTCCCATGGGTGAGTTCTTGCTTGGATCTTGAAACTGCATCATTTTGTGGTTAAGTGCAACGTGTTGATGCTCATGAATTCTCTCCGGATATTCATCACTCCTCCGACAATTTCACCATCTTAATTATTTGAAGAACTATTGATAAATGATTAAAGCTTGACATTTATAAGGTGATTTGTAATAGGCCTTTAATGACTTCAAACAATCTTTCGAGAGGAAATGCATATTAAAAAAAATTGAGTGAGAAATATAATATATTTTCTGTTTAATATATTAGGGTAGAAATAAAAAGGGGTAAATAAAATTGTAATTGAAAAATGGGTAAGTAAGGTACATGGAAAAAATAGGGGGTATTTTCATTCTAATAATATAACAGGAGGGGGTATTATCAATTGAATAATTAGAGGTAGAAACTAGAATTAAGGGTATTCTTTAATACCCTTCGAATGCACGTGCTATACCATACTTTTACCAAGTGAACGACCCCTCCTCCCCCCACCCCCCACCACCACGGCAATACACAGTGTCTCGGAAGGAAGATTGATCAAATGAAGAAAAAGACCAAAGAACGAAGAAGAAGAAACAGAGAAATCCTCCATAGTCGTGAAATAGAAATTTGGAGAGGTCTTGAAAACCACTTCACAAAAAAATGAATCATCTGTTAATGATTTTTTATCTCTCAAAAACCATCAAAACCACAACTCGCAAACCCTCATTATATGGCATAGAACATTTCCAGCGAAGAAATCCACTTCTTTGCACAACGGAGGAAAAAGCTTAGTTTCTCGTCAAACTGGCAACCCGATCAAGGAGAAATTTCACTGGCGGAATTAAAAGAAAAAACCCACAACGAAAATGTAATTTTTGTTACAAAATAGAGAAGAAAACTAGACGCTCAATTTTGAGGTCCATTAATGGCTTCCGTGTTCGTAAGTCTGCCAGTCAAAATTTGAAACTTTAAAATCTCCCAAACCATTGATCGGGTAGGTCCAAGATTTCAAAGGGGTGATATTGGGCAAAAACCATATCAAAAAAGTTTTTTCCATGACATTCCAATCACCAGAAGCCCACTTTCTAAAAATAGCTAGCTTTTCCACAGGGTTAGTGGAGTGCCCCCGTTGGATCCCCGGCCGAAAGGCCACCAGGATAAAACTCACTTTTTTACTCGCACATGCACATACGGTAGTTCCACTTGTTAAGTAGAGGGACTTAAACTCTCGAAAGCGTTGACGATAAATCCACAAGTTTGTCCCCTAAAATTTTCTCGCCAATAGGATGGCTATAATAAATTTGGTCGTTGATGCACAACCCCATCGCAACCATCCAAAAATGCTATTTTCCACGACCACAGAGCTAAAGTGAATCATCATTAATATATGTTTTATCAATGGCTCTGCTATCAACTTTAATTTATTAAGGAACCTATTTCTTACGTGGAAAAGTAACTCTAAATGACGATACACGGTGGATTTGATGGCCATGAATTTCACTTCATTCACGGGGTTGAGATGAGTTCCTCGAGAAGTTAGAATTTAGAAAAATAATTTATTAAATAAAAATTAAATCAAAATTTCCATTTAGGGTTTTATATGACATGTGTACACATGTACTTCAGTTTTTAAACTAAAAGTTTTTTCCACATCATTTAGAGTATAAATTATCAAAACTTCATGCTATACCTACATTAATTAATAATTTTTTAGCTTTAAATTTGATCGTTGTTTTTATGTTTTTCTCATAGTAATATTTTTAGATTGTAAATTTGAAGTAGGACTTTCACTGTTTATTACACCGAAGGTGTTTGCACTTTTAGAAACCCAAACACATTTTGAAAGTGTGTTAGTGGCCCATTTGATCATATTTTTCTGTACTGTAGCCAAAATCAACGACTTTGAATTAATCTTTGCCATCCAGGTTTACATTTTCAATTGATCACCATTAACTGAGATCATTTATCCTTCTGATAAAGGGGAAGGGTTTCAAGGCGAATGGAGCAGTGGCAAGATCAACATTTCTGGTGACAAAGGCGGAGACAAATGTGTCACAGGGCCATTTCCCAATGCTTAGCAACAGATGCAAAAGTACCACAGAATAGCTTTTGATGCAAAATCCCTATCAATGGTTTTTTGGAAAATTAAGTTCATCATTTTATAATTTTTTGTTTGATTTCATGGACACATGTTACCCAATACTTAGTTAATCATATCTACCTCGATTCTCTCCTTATTTTCTCCTCGATACATTCTATATTTTAACAATCCCTTTGTGCATTGCAAATTATATTCCCAAATTTGTCACCTCTCAAAAAGAATTTAATCAACGTAAACCGATCTATGGTTTCAACTAAATATATTGGATTTTTGGCATTTTTATTTTGGCCATTAAACATAAATTGCACTCAATATGGATAATGTGATTGAGATCGAGCTAATACAATGGAGAACATATAGAAAATTTAATTTTGGTGGGAACAATTTGAGTCGTGGAAAAGGTGCGAGACATTCAGTGGTTTTAATTCTCGCTTTTTTATTTTTAACTTTCAATTTATGTTTTCGCTTTATTTAAAAATTTAAATGTCACGCACTCAAAAAAATTGATGCCATAAAAAAGAATAACGAAATAGAAAATCTCGCTCGATGGATAAATTCTTCCTTTCATGTCCATTCCCTTAAGGGGATGAATTATCGATGAGTGTTCTGCATCACCTAATAACAAATGTTATTTGGGTGGAAACAATCTGAGTCATGGAATAGGTGTGAGACACGTAGGATTTTAATTCCCATCTTTTTATTTCTAACTTTCAATTCAATTCTTCGCCTTACCCGACAAATTAAATGTCGCACGCACTCAAAAATCTTGACACCATAAAAAGTAAAATAACAAAATAGAAAAGCTCGATTGATGGATAAAATCTTCGTTTCATTCAACTAGCTCGGAGATCCTACCGGCTAGCTTAGGAGATTTGATAGTTGGCTCCAGAGATCTAAAATAAGTTTTTTGAGTGAATATAAATGTTTGTAAAGTCTCTTGATGCATAGGGTGGTTTTATATGAGTTTGTAGAGGCTCAAGATTAAGGAGTGTTAAAAATCATTAATCTTGTTTGACATTATTAAATGATTTTTTAATTCATTTCCCTCTTCTCCACCAACACATTTAATGCTTTTGTTTTGGAAGCTCTCATTTTTAAATATTTTTTAGGAGGGAATCCATTTAATATTGTAAGAGATTAAGGGGAAGTGTTAAAAATCATTAATCTTGGCCCATATTATTAAATGATTTTTCTTCTCCACCAACTTTACATTTACATTTAATGCTTTTGTTTTGGGAGCTCTCATTTTGAAATTGTTTTTAGGAGGGAATCCATTTAATATTGTAAGAGATTTTTTTGTAAAATTTTGAAGTGCATAATAGTGTACAACAATAGAACAGAATAGAAAAACTAAGAGCATCTGCTCATTGAAAGTGTGTTCGTGCAAGAAAAAGGCAGAACATTCCAGAATAGAAAAGAACAGAAAAATTAAGAGGTGTGCACAATAGTGTAGAGAAGTAGAGTGAAAAAGAGCATCGATTAGTGATATTATTATGCAAAACCAGAGCATAGTAGAGCAACATAACAAAACACAATCCATATTTTAACAAAGCAGAACAAAACAAAGAATAGTTTTGATTTTTTTTTAATTTTGCAGGAGTATACAGACAAAACAAAGAAGCATTTCAAGAAATTTATGTATTGAATTTCTCTTCTTGGAATTAACATGATCATTTTTGTGTTTTTTATGTTATACTTTGCCTCCATTGTTCTCAATTTTTGTTTTGTTCTCTCCATTTTCCAACACAACATTGAGCATATTCTAAAAGTATTTTGTGGAACTCTACGCTATCTCAAGAGCGTGTGAAGAAAACGAAGGATTGACTATTCATATCTTCTACAATTTCTTCATATTCATCTTCTTCTTTCCGAACGATACTCGAAGAAATGATTATTACTTTCTCCTTTAAGCTCTTTGACTTCAAGTTCGATGTCCCAAAGTTTGGCTCTTCTTTTCAACTTTGACGACCTCGACTTCATCATCGCTTTCTTCAACGACATTACACTTTGAGTTAGTTGCATGGGATTTGCTTCAACAACAAGCCTTGTTGAACACCCGGGATTTTGGATTTGTTGAGAACGTAGCCTTTTCTTTGGATGTCTTTGTAAGGAGCAGCTTTACTACTTTGAGCAACTTGGTTTTTTAAAGCTAGCACATTAATGTAGCCAAATTAAGAACAAACTAGATATGCTACAAATATTATGAACTCCAAAAGAAAATAGATCTCCTTCTTTGTTATCAAATAATGAATTACAATGTTTCCTAAATAGGAAAACAACTCCCAACTCGAGTTGCCAAGTAAACTCTAGCTAACTCTGACTAAATCTACTCTAGGTGGCGAAATTACTATTTTTAGTAGTTTACTAGAACCTACTATTCTTAGTAAGTTCGCATGCTTATTCCTACGGGCACAAAAATTTCCACACATCTTCTACATCCCTAAATTAGAGGAATTGCCAACTTTCTAACTCATAATGAAATTAATAGACTGAAATTAACTAATGCTCAAAAATAGAAAAAAACCGAACTATAACTTAAATCCTAATTTTCGGCCTCAAGATGGTGGATTTAGGGCCCGAAAACGTGTCGAAAACTTTCCCCAACTAGTAGGATGGGTTGCTGCTGCGTTCGTCTCATCGAAACATGTGGTTTCAAAAACGGACTCAAACGGACACCCGAACTCAAGTTATGACCTTGTCAAGTTCCCGCTAATTCGCGCATCATTCTCCCTCATCAACCAATTTAGTGAGTATAGCCTCTGAAGCATTCTGGGTTTATTGACTCTTTCCCTTGAGGGAATTTTTCTTGAATTTTCCTGTCATGATTAAGGCATCCTTAATTTCTATGGCCAAGGATAGAGAAATTTCCAATGTAGCCACTCTATCCCTTCTCAGCTGATAGGACACTTCTGGTTTTTGTGCATTAATGAAGAAACATTTTTGTCTATCAGGGTTCGGGTGAATTCTGGATAGGAACTTTGTTCACCATTTTGTTGAACTTCGCCACGAAATTCCTCATGGGTTATGTTAGTTATTTCTTCACCTAAGATAGTTGGGCAAGAAGGGCATGTTAATCTTCTTCGTCATTTTGAAATGGTATTCAAACTTAGTTTTCATATCATCCCAGTTTGTAATGCATCCATTCAGGAGATGATGAAACCATCTCATGAAATGTCTTGTAATGTTTCAATGAAGAGGTGAACAACAACATCTTCATATTCTACTGACAAAACTACACATGCAACAAAGAAGGTAGAAATGTGGTCATCAAGTGATGTCTTCCCATCTCCATCAAACTTGGGAAGAATCTTCCTTGACCCTCATGGGAGGTCATGTCGAGCTAGTAACACCAATGGGCCTATGGCATTTCCCCATGGTACATTAACTGCCATCTTGGGAAAGGTGGTATGCGAAGGTAAAACAACGTGTGCAAGAACAAGTGCTTGACTTGTAGTGATTCCTCCCTTACTTGCTCTTTTAGGACTTGATGCAAGGCTTACAAATTTATGGGGAGTGTTCCTCCTTGGAGGAGATAACTTGAAACCAAAATTTCCTTGAAAATCAAAAATGGGATCAGATCGACCTTTAGATTTTTCTCCTCATGTAAACCTCTTTCCTGCTAGTTTGAAATCTTTACTAGTGAAGGGATCACTGACACATTCTGATCAGCTCTAACCTTTTCTCTTTTCTCTCTTTATTAATTTCCTTTTGCATGAAAGACTCTAACAAATTTCGTTATCCAATACTAATTTGATGAGATCAAAATGAGAGTCCTTCATGCGCTTTTCCCAAATAACTTGCCTCAAATATGATAATATGTCTTCTTGAGTATCTGTAAAAAGAAGATTTGATTGCAAGATAGGCGAGTTACATGTAATAGTCATAAATATTATTGCCTTGGTGGAAGACGGCCGTGTTGATGAACAACGATCAACATGTGTCCAGGAGGTCTCCTGGCCACAAGTGTTGGTGCTCTTCTTCTAAGGTCTTCAATGTAGATTTCTTTGTCAATGGCTCTATCAACAACCACAAATTGATACAAGATTTCATGGTTTTCCCAAGCTACTATCCAAAGGCTGGCAATAATGTCTCCTTGAAAATATTTTTGGGCACAATATTTGGTTGAACAACTTGAGCTTGTGCAAAGGGGACAACTATAAAGATTTAACCAAGCACTAGTTAACGATTCCTAAATCCCCAAACGAGAGTTACCAAAATTGTTAGTATATGGATTTTCATGCATGCAAATGAGATGCAACATTATGGAAACGAAGTCCCTCCTCAATGAAGGTGAGGATGCTTTATTGAAAACCAAAACTGTATTTACATCTATACATTCCAAATTGTATGTGGAGGTGTTTTGGAACATCAATGGAAAGAAACATGAATGAGGGAGATGGAATGGAAGGAACACACAATAGTTAGGTAAAGACAGAGCCTAATATTATATAAAGAAGAACAAATGAATAACAAACTAAAATAAAATAGCGGAGTTTGAATTAGCTAAACAAGAATAAGTAAAAGGGAACACACATGAGAAAGTAAATCTCATAGCTTGATCACTGTGAACAAGAACAAGAGATTAATAGCGTTGAGAATAAGATCAAAGAAAATATTTGCATACAAGATTTAAATATCTAACATCTAATGAACATAAGAACATCAAATGTTACAAGAGACAATGAATGAGACACAAAGTTCATATTTCATCAACTCCAAAATGTCCTCACAAAAGAACACAGCTTTCTTTCCCAAACAAAGTTTGCACACAAAAGTATTTTATTCTACTCTCTCAAAGTCACCCATTACAAATGATCCACAAGCTTCCTTTTATAACCCAAAATTGTTTACAAAGTAGTTAGGATTTACATGCACATTAAATAGGGCATCTAAGTGACTTTGACTTTTTCAACTAGTGAACTAAAAAATTGAAATCACTTAAGTTATCCAAGGTTTTCCAAAACTAAGTTTAACAATAACCCACTTAAAATACCATTTAAACATATGAAAAAACTAGTGCCTTATCCATTGGGGTGGGGTCCACCTATCTCAAACGTATGAGAAATGGATTCTTCCCACTCCACTAGATACCGAAAAAATATCTCTTCATCCCATCAGTGAAATTAGGATCAGCCGCCTTTGCCAATTGAAAGGATATGAACCTTCCCAATGTTTCAACATATTTTCTTCCTCAGAGGTTCACTTGGTCTAAGCACAGCCTCACAAAACACCTGTAATTCCAAGATCCTACCTGGCATATCATTCAGATTGACCATTTTTTATTGAACATTTTCAAACAAGTTCCTTAATTTGATGCAATATTCCATTGAAGCTGAAGAGAAATTGATGGCAGGAATATACATGTCTTTGAACAATCACGAGAATTGTTCCTCAACATGTTCTGATGAATGTCTCTGATTTTTCTCATTTACAAGATCACAAGGGATCTCAACTATGAACTCCTGAATTGAGGCAAGTGAAGTGAAGGATTCATTGCATACGCTCTCGTAATGGATCATAGAATCCTCGAGAAGTGTCTTTCTTGATTTGAGATGTAGACACCAAAGAAAGCGTGTCCCTCGACATTCGAATTCAAGAATTCCTTCAATGGCTAAAGTTGAAGATTCCATACTTGTCATCTCCTATAGACTAGGCAATACCTCATCCAAATTTGATATGTTAGAAACAAAAGCTTCCTTAAAAGAAAGGATTGGATCCAGATATGCACTAATATCCTCATGGAGCTTAACGACTGCTTTGATCGTCTCTCCACCAAAAATGAGAATCTCTAAAAGCCAAGATTTAGTGACATGGCCCAATGTGTTTATTTCTTTTGACAAATTGAGAGTTTCTTCATCAGGGGCAGCCACTACATCGGGTACTTGGGAAAGTGGATGATATGGGATTTATCAGATGTTGAACATAATCCACCAATTGATTCTTTTCGGCCTTGAGCTGAGAGTTCTGAGATTTATATTTCTCAAGCCTCTTTAGCACAATATCCATTGAATCTCAGGCCATTTCCATGTCACTTTCCAATGTGGACTTCCCAAGTCCAAGTTTGGAAACTTCATAATCAACGATGTCATGGCATCACGTTCCTTGTCAACTTGTGGGATGGCAAGATCTACAAATTTGTTTCCGTCATCATCCACCATTATCCGAGAGAGAACTTTAGGCTTCTTGGGAATGAAATCATTTGAAATATTGAAAAGGGCATCGAATTCAATGTCAATTTCCTTGACAACCCTATTCCTTTTCTTGATCTCACAATCAACCCAAAAAGGAGTATCCTTCACCAATTCCGTATATAAAAGCCTGAAGTCTGAAAAAACATTTACATTGTTCTCAACATCATTAGATTCTACAAGAATCCTTTCCATGACCTCAATCTCTGGAGAAATAACCTCAATATCAACCTCTCGAACATTAGGGAGACCTTGAGAAATCTCTTCGTGAATTATAGGTTGAGAAGCATTCGATATCTGGACTACTTGTAATTGAGTGGACTCTTGTGCAAGACATGACTGAGTGTTTGTTATAAGCTTCTTCAAACTATCAGCAATGTGAGTAGAAGAATCTCTACTTGAAGTGGAAATTCCCGATACCCTTAAATATTTCACCTCGTGACACCTTCTTTGGTGAAGTGGATTTTGGAAACCACTCCTTTCTTATTTGAAGCGTATGGGTAGATGGCACAGAGTTTGACCTCCTAAAGTTGGAATTTTTGTAATCATGAGGTATGAACTTGGATTTATGGTAAATTTACAAGTTCTCTTTCATACAAGGATATGCTTCTTTTGAGGATCGGTTGATTCTTGTTATCAAGAGAAAATTCATCTCTTTTGGTCCAATCAATTTGGGGCAATGGAGTAAAGGAAACAACATCATATGAGGGATCAATAACATTTTCATCATCATCCACCAATGAATCTGAGGGTTTCCGATGCGAAAGGCCTTAATATGAGCAAGGGTTAGACAGGAAAACTCTCACCTTCTCGCCTCATGTTTATCTGAATAGGAAGCCTAGAAATCTTCCATGATAGGATTGTGTTGATAATTTGCTCCTAGAATCTTCTGCATATATCCATTGATATAAAAATGGAATCTCTTCACATATGGATGAATAGTGATGAGAGAAAAATATTTCTCCATGAGTTGTGCACTGAAGAGATTTGGACATTGGTATTCCCCAATTTGGATTGGGAAATGAATGCCTGAACAATGCTTGTCACTGAGGAGACAATGAACTTGGAATAGTTATTGTGCAAGCTCCATCAATGCCCACTTATCACTAACATACTTAGGAAGCTTCCATGGAGTACCTGCAAATCCGCTCACACGAATGTAGGAAAAGGACAAAAATTGAATAAACCATGTTCCCCACTGGGAAATGACATCCATGGCATCTTTAGAGAATCTTTCCTCCATATTCCTATTCAAGTTTCAAATCACGCGGAAAGTGAATGCATCGTTAACTCTCCTGAAATGATGAGAGATATTTTTGAAACTTAACTACGGATAATGATGGAAGACATTATTTGATGGACCCATGACTCCTTTCATTTTTACCCTCGAAAATAGCTTCCTTCTAGCCACTACATAAGTTAGGTATGATGTCATGTAGAAACATCCAACCATCTTCACTTCGATCAATTATTTTCAAAGAGTATCACTAATGATGGTGGCCCAATCCACAAACAATCTCTTGGAAAGGATGATACTAGATAAACTGATACATCCATGGGTGGAAAATCCTGGCAGAGGGTAGACTGAAGAATCGACTCAGAGAGTGATCATGTCCCCAATTTCCTCCACGAACTCAATGCAGTACAATTCCTTAGGAAGTGGACCCATGACTCCTTTCATTTATACCCCCGAAAATAGATTCCTTCTAGCCACTACATACGTCAGGTATCATGTCATGTAGAATTATCTAGTCATCTTCACTTCAATCAATTATTTGTGAAGAGTATCATTGATTATGGTGGCCCAATCCACAAACTCTCTCTTGGCAAGGATGATACAAATAAAATGATACATCCATGGGTGGAAAATCCTGGTAGAGGATAAAATCAAGACTTGACTCAAGAGAGTGATCATTTCCCCATTTTCCTCCATGAAATCAATGCGGTACAGTTCCTTAGGAAGCCGGTCAACTTGAGACCTCTTGGTCACTAACCAGTTGTTATTAACCATCTTGCTCCATTTGAGGGGTTCTTCATCCCAAAATTCTTGTGTTGACTTTCGAGTGATGTCAACATTCTCAAGAAATTCAAGTATGCTGAGAAATTCCTCAATGTGCTCTAGTATGATTAAGAGGAAAGGCTCACGATTATCCTTATAAATCCCTTGCCTCTCGGGATCATAATGTTATGCGTAGGCGATGACTAGCTCCGAGGCATTGCACCGAGACATGAAATGCTACTGCTGGGGTAGACCGCTATGGTAGAGCTTATCCAAGAATATGGTTTTACCTTCAGATTTCACCTGATCAAAAAATAGTTGCACGTTGATGTGGCCAAGATTTGTATCAGTGATATTGTCATATGTAGACTAGATGGAAGTGGGAGGGATGATTCCTTAGAATTCCTACTTGAGTGTAGACTTATTTGATTTCTCCACTAGCTTCCTTAATTTTCCCGCAAATTTATTGGATTTTTCAGCCATTATGAATTTGTAGAAGAGAAATAAGGCTCGTTTAATTTTAATTATTATTATTAGTTTAAAATAATAATAATAATTGATCCTCAATTACAAAATTTTAAAATATTAAAACAAGAAAAATAGCGAGACTAAGCTTGAGTTATAGATCGAGCAACAATAATAATAATTTTTAATTAAATTCTCCCGATTATAATGAATTTGCACAGGATCAACTTTAATCTTTTTAATTCACTATTTATCCATCTTGTCTGATTCAAGTTGCTTCAACATGAAGAATTGCTTTGGTTTTCGGCAATAATTTGAACTTGTAATTTTTCTTTTTGTTGGCGTTTGAATGTGTTGCATAATTATTTCTGAATTTTGGCTTGATTCCTTCCACAACCTACTTGGGACCCTTCTCAAGACAACTGCATGGAAATTATTTCTCTTTATTTTTCGCACGTAGCCACTCCTTCCAATAATGTTTAGGAACTTATCTCTTCTCCCTGGTTGTATGCGTAGAAAAATGTGTGAGAATTACTCTTATTCCTCCTGGAAAATGTGTGAACAACTAGAATGAGTGGAGAATCAATCATCTGTGAAGAATGTGCTATGAAATCTTGCAAACAAAATATTTCTCTCAAAAATGCTTCTATAGGGGAAATAAGAAGAAATTGGAAATAAAATATCTTCGAAGCTTCTTCGCATGACTTTTTCCAACAGTCTTTCACAAAGGAAAAATTAAGAGGATTAAAGAAGCTTCCCCGTAATCGTTTCTTTGTTTCCATTGAAATAACCAATTTCCCTTTCTTCGGGTAGTGGGCATTAATTGTCAGGAAGTATGGGAAATATCTTAATCATTCATTCGTGGCAACGACAAAAGCAAACTAACAATTCCCATTTATTTCCCCATGTGGGAAATTGGGAGATCTTTTGCCATTTTTCCATCCGGTCGGGTTGGCAATTAGCAGGAGAAATTCCACAAGCGGGGAAAAAAGAAGATTTTTCCAGAAAAGGAAATCCAGGAGCGGAAAGCCAATTTGGCATTCCCACAATTGAGGCGGAAACTATATTTCCCATGGTAATGGAAAAACCAACTTGTCAATTGATTTTTATAAATATTAAATAAATTTTTATTTAATTAAAACCTCCAAAATTAACAAAATTAATTTTATTAAATAAAGAGTAATAAATTAACTAAATATTAATTAATTAATAATTAACGCAGCTTCTTGACCTAGTGGGATTTCTCACCCAAAATGAATGAAACAAAAACAAAATGATCACAAGACTAAGATGATCCCTGAGTGAGGGTGATAAATCATGCGAAAAAAAGAAAAATTTATTTTTTTAAAAAAATCACGTTTATTAATTTTGCAAAGTCAAAATTAGCTCATAAAAGAACCAAATGAGACATCTTCGGAAAGGGAATTAAAATCTCTATAAGATGGTGAAATAAAAATTTCCACAAATCCTTGGCGCAACAAGTCTGTAATCAATTTTTTTCACAGCCCAGCGGTGTATAGGTCCAAAAAGAAATTGAACTTTGAGAAGTGATTCCGGGAGCTTTGAATGGAGTTAGGAGCTAAAAACATCATTTTGAAAGTGAATTCAAAGACTTAAAGATGGTGAAATTGTAGTTTTCACAACACCTTTGTGCAATAGGTCTACAGGTAGTTTTACAGTCAAGATCATATAAAATTTCATCAAAAAAGCCCATCGGGAGATCAAGTTATCGCCATTTGAACTTGCCCTCTAGGAGCAAGTTCAAGAGTTAGTCAAATTTTGAACAGACACATGTCACATGTCCCTTATATCCCACAAGGAGCCTACACAATTTCATGTCCCTTATAGGACATGTGTCACACTGGAGAGCCTTCATCCCCTACCGTTGATCAAACACCACATGTCATCTTCTCGACACGCCATGTAATTTTATGTCCCTCATGTCCGTTTGTGTTGGGGATATCGAGGTCAATAAAATGCACCAAGCCCCTCCAAGAACCCTCATGATTCCTCATGTGACCTGCTCCCAACTCCTCGGTGCTTTAAAGCTATTTCTTTGCTCAAATCCTCTATCATTAGATCTCGCCACATGTCGCAACCAAAGCAGTGCCGCATGTGAAATTGATGTCCCTCTCAGACCTTAATGTGTAAGGGAAATCAGGGACATGAAATTTCACCTCAATCCCTTCTTGGATTTTTTTTTGAAATTTTTAAAACACCTCTTGCTTCTCGCTTCTAACTTCTAACTTCTCTGTTCATAGCTTGCTATGTAACTTCTTGTTGTCGCTCCACCATTGATGAACTCCAAACTAGATTCACTACAGGCTACAACAATGAAATCCTCTACCCCATGGAAATACACAGGTCTCATAAGGAATATTGATCAAATGAAGAAAAAAGAACAAATAATGAAGAAGAAGAAACAAAGAAATCCTCCATGGTCATGAAATAGAAATTTGGAGAGATCTTGCAAACCACTTCACAAAACAACAAACCATCTGTTGCTGAGTTTTTGTCTCTCAAAACCATCAAAACCAAAACTTCAAACCCTCCTTCTATGGCATAAAATTTTTGTAGTGAAGAAGTCCACTTCTTTGCACAACAGAGGAAAAATTTTAGTTTCTCGTCAAACCAAGAACCCGATTGAGGAGAAATTTCACCAAAATCAAAAGAAAAACCCACAATAAAAATGTAATTTTTGTTGCAAACAGAGAAGAAAACCAGACCTTCAATTTTGAGGTCCATTAATGGCTTCCATGTTCGTAAGCAATCACAGTCAAAATTTTGAAACTTTAAAATCTCCCAAACCACTGATCAAGTAGGTCCAAGATTTCTAAGGGGCGATATTGGAAAAAAACACATCAAAAAATTTTGTTCCACAACATTCCAATCACTAGAGCTCACTTTCTAAAAATAGATAGCTTTTCCATAGGGTTAGTGGAGTGACCCTGTTGGATGCCCGACCAAAAGGCCACCAAGATAAAACTCACTTTTTACTCGTGCATGCACATACGAACAATTGCACGTATTAAGTAGAGGGACTTAGACTCCTAGAGCATTGGCAAGATATCCACAAGTTTTTCCCCCGACAAATTTTCTCACCAACAAGATGGCTATAATGAATTTGGTCGTTGATGCATGACCCTATCGCAACCATCCAAAATTGCTATTTTCCACGACCACGGAGCTAAAGTGAATCATCATTAATATATGTTTTATCGGCGGCGTTCTGCTATCAACTTTAATTTTTTAAGGCACCTATTTCTTACGTGGACAAGTAACTGTGAATGGTGATACATGGTGGATTTTATGGCCATGAATTTCACTTCATTCATGGGGTTGAGATGAGTTACTTGAGAGGTTAGAATTTAGAAAAAAAGAATTTATTAAGTAATTTTTTTATAAAATTCCATTTAGGGTTTTATATGACATGTGTACACATGTACTTTGGTTTTTAAATTAAAAGTTTTTCCCACATCATTTTGGAAGAAGGGCTAAATTTAGAGTATAAATTATCAAAACTTCATGTTATACCTACATTAACTAATAATTTTCAGCTTTAAATTTGATCGTTGTTTTTATGTTTTTCTCGTAGCAATATTTTTAGATAGTAAATTTCAAGTAGGACTTTAATTTTTATTACATCGAAGGTGTTTGCACTTTTAGAAACCCAAACACATTTTTAAAGTGTGTCAGTGGCCCATTTGATCATATTTGTCTGCATTGTAGCCAATATCAATGACTTTGAATTAATCTTTGCCATTCTAGGTGCACATTTTCAATTGATCACCGTTAACGAGATCGTTTATCCTTCTGATATAGGGAAAGGGTCTCAAGGTGAATGGAGCAGTGGCAAGATCAACATTTCTGTGACAAAGGCGGAGACAAATGTGTCACAGGGCCATTCTGAGGCCAACAAGTCCGGTGTGCCATTTCCCAATGCCAACAAAGTGTCACATCCCCCATGCTTCGCAACATATGCAAAAGTTCCACGAATACTTTTGATGCCCAAATCCTGTCAATAGTTTTTTGAAATTAAATTTCATCAATTTTTTTATTTGATTTCATGGACACATGTTACTCAATACTTATTTAATCATATCCACCTCGATTCTCTCCTTATTTTCTCCTTGATACATTATATATTTTAATAATACCTATGTACATTGCAAAATATATTCCCAAATTTGTTACCTCTCAAAAAGAATTTAATCAAAGTAAACCGATCTATGGTTTCAACCTTTAAATATATTAGATTTTTGGCATTTTTATTTTGGCCATTTTAAACAAAAATTGCACTCAATATGGATAATGCTATTGGGATCGAGCCAATACAATGGAGAGCATATAAAAAATTTAATTTTGGTGGAAATAATTTGAGTCATGGAAAAGGTGCGGGACATTTAAGGTTTTAATTCCCATTTTTTTATTTCTAACTTTCAATTTATTTTTTTGCCTTATCTAATGATTAAATGTCATGCACTCAAAAAACTTGATTCCATAAAAAAGAATAATGAAATATAAAATCTCGCTCGATGGATAAATTCTTCCTTTCATATGTTCATTCCCTTAAGGGGATTAATTATCGATGAGTGTTCCTGCATCACTTGGTAACAAATGTTATTTGGGTGGGAACAATCTGAGCCATGGAATAGGTGCAAGACACACATGGTTTTAATTCCCACCTTTTTATTTCTAATTTTCAATTCAAGTCTTCGCCTTATCTAACAAATTAAATGTCGTGCACTCAAAAAACTTGACAAAAAAAGTAAAATAACAAAATAGAAAAGCTCGATCGATGGATAAAATATTCCTTTCATTCATATGTCCATTCCCTGAAGAGGATCAATTATCAATGAAAATTCTAGCATCACTTGTTTTTCCCTTAAGGGGATTAATTATCAATTATCAATTAGGAAGGATAAATTCTTTCTTTCATATGTTCATTCCCTTAAGGGGATTAATTATCGACGAGTGTTATTGCATCACCTAGTAACAAATGTTATTTGGGTGGGAACAATCTGAGTCATGGAATAAGTGTGAGACATGCATGGTTTTAATTCCCACCTTTTTATTTCTAACTTTCAATTCAAGTCTTCACCTTATCTGGAAAAGTCAATGCCGTGCACTAAAAAAACTTGACACCATAAAAAAGTAAAATAACAAAATAGAAAACCTCGATCGATGGATAAAATCTTCCTTTCATTCATATATCCATTCTATGAAGAGGATCAATTATCGATGAGCGTTCCTACATCACTTGTTTTTCCTACACCGCTTGTTTTCCTACAATTACTTGAGCTTGAAAGTGATAAATATGCTTCAAGAAACAACTAATGTGGTTTGGTTTTGAACTTGGCCCCCTTTGAATTCTCACTATTTTTTATTTTGGTCCCTTTAAGCTCTCATTTCACTCACGTGAATAATGCGGATGAGATTGAGATGATTAAGTGGAGCACAAATGACAAATATTATTTGGGAAGGAACAATCTGCTCCATGGAATAAGTGTGGGGCATGTAATTTCAATTCCTACCTTTTACTTTCCAGCATTCCATCCATGTCTATTGTAACACTCAAACTCAAAATTACAAGAGCTGGAAAATGAGGATTGTTTTTTTAAACATAAAAACAAATTACACAGCTGCAATCATACTATTTATTTAATCAAATTCATTAAATCAAATTGGTTCTTTTGATCTATCTGATAACATCCATGTAAGCCATGTGTGGCTGAGAAGGGTGTATCCAGATCTCCATGATCTCCCTTTGTCACTACTTCGAGTGACAATGCTTACTAGCATTTCAGCTCAACCTTTTAAAGGTCATGGGAACTATGTGAAAGTCCTTGGGTCTACCACGAAGCTAATTTCCTGACTTCGTATTCTGGTATCCGACCATTGTCTACCTCATGTTCAGTGTTCAACTTCCCATGATCAGGTTACAGACAATTTTTATTTTAATTGGAGGACTTAGGTGATCAGATAATGCACAACCATCAATGCATTACTTTGGCCAAAGTTATCCACCGTGCAGTTAACGCTAAACTCAAGACATCACACTAGTCTTATGAGTTTTAAGTCTTCCGCCACCTCACAACTATCCCTTTCATAGTTATCTAGATCTTTATAGTTTTTTTTATTTTATTTCCAATTTAACCTATCTTGCAAGAGTTTATATTTTGATAGATGCCAAAGGCCAACTAGGATCATTATGAGATAAGTACATTCGTTATGCTGAAATGTAACTATATCAACATTCTGCATGTACTTATCCCTTAATATGCCTAATGTATCTTTCCATCTATTTACCATCCCATTTAGTTTCTCATTTCCTGATGTTTGATTCTTTAACTTTAAATTACCTTTTTATAATGATACTCTTCCATTCTATATACAACAGGATTTACAATCTTAACATAATAATACCAAGTTTACTCAAAATGGCTATAATTATATATATATATATATATATATATATATATATATATATATATATATATATATATATATATATATGTATGTATATATATATATATATATATATATATATATATATATATATATATATATATATATATATATATATATGTATATGTGTATATATGTATATATGTACATATATGTATATATATACACATACACATATATACATATACATATATACACATATATATATATATATATATATATATATATATATATATATATATATATATATATATGTATATATATATATATATATATACATATATATGTATATGTATATATATATATATATATATATATATATATATATATATATATATATATATATATGTATATACATATATATGTATATATATATATATATATATATATATATATGTATATGTATATGTATATGTATATATATATACATAGATATATGTATATGTATATGTATATGTATATATGTATATATATATATATATATATATATATATATATATATATATATATATATATATATATATATATATATATATATATATATATATATATATATATATATATATATATATATATATTCCCTTGATTAGCTACGCCACTAAATAGCTATTAAATTTAGAAATTAAAAGACAAATGATTGTTACAATAATTGTCCAATTATCGGCTTCATACATTGATTACTATCAAATAAATATATTTAACAATTTGTGAAAAGTAAGATTTCTCAACTCAAGTATTCATCATTTACTCATTTTGAGACATTATTACACACAAAGTAATAATCTCTTTATTAATATCATAAATTACATATGTCGTTAGGTGAATTATATAACCAAGATAATAACTCTCACATAACGAGGTTTAAATATTTCCAATGGTTCCAAGATCCCAATAAATTCGTACAAAATTCTAGGATTTCATCCTTCTACAAATTGAAATTCAAGTATCTCATTTTGATCCATGCTACGATAAAACTTCACAAAACATAAGTTTCTCACACATCCGAAAGTAACAATGGCTAATGGTCCCGCAAGATTGGAGTAGTGGTATGATGTCAATTCAAAATGAACTGGCATGAATATTAACTTCATTTTCTCGATGCAATTAATTAGTAAAATAAGAAAGGATATACATGTTGTTTTATCAACAAGCATATGGTAATACAACTGAAAATGATTTACCCTGGTTTCTATAAAAATACAACTATGGATGAATACAAATAGAAAAACCAATCTCTATTTCAACATAATCAAACCATAATCACTCAACCTCCGAATTCAATTATGACCACAAGAAAATCATACTTTATTTGATATAGATTTTAATACTATTTCTCTTATCTTCCAAATCAACGAGAAACTTAACAAAAATGTCCAAAAATAATCATTACCAAAACCAATCAAACATATTCTTTCTAGTTAATGAGCAGCTCATCATATTGTCCAAGAACATCATTACCAAGGAAATAAAACTTACTTCTTTTCAGTCAATGAGCAGCTCTACAAATTAGCACAAATATCACCAAATTTACATCACTTTAACATGTTCTATCTAGTAAATGAACAACCCCAACAAAACAATATAGAAGCACCCTGATTACATCATGTAAACATACTCTGTTTAGTAAAAGAACAACTAATTATTTCTTTCATAAGATATCATTATATAAATCCCAATCATGCCACCAATTACTCCTTGGTGCATCTAGGTCAAGTTGTCCTAGCTTTCATGCCCTTACCAAGACAAGCAATTTCTTTTTCACAGTTTTACAAAAATCCAAGTCATATTGCCAGGCTGGAAGTTACAGGTTAAATGCCTTTTTTTTACACATAACAACACACCCTCATTTATACATGATCCGATTTAGATGTCCATAAAGATAAAATTTCTGGAAAAATAGCCCCATGCAAGAGCTTTGACATCCACAAATTATCATTCAAGAGATCACAATAAATTAACAATCAGACCTGCATATAACAGCCAAAAAGAAAAATACAAAACCCCAACCGGTTGCATACCCATATCGATGGGGTTACCCAAATCGATTCATTTATGCAAATCGATTTGTATACCCAAATCGATTTGTTTACAGAAAACACACAACTAAATTTCAGTAAACCAAAATGAAAACCCACAAGCACAAATCGATTTTAAACACATAAATTCACAAAACATTTTCCTTCTTCCAGTACAGGAAAAACCCAACTCTTTTCCTTTGGTTACAATTTATTTTAATGCAAAGAAGGAATTTTTAACCTTTCTTTTACTTTATTTTTGCAGATCAAAACCCAAAACCCCATCTGTGTATTTTTCTGGGTTTAGTTAAAACCACACAAAGAAAACTAAAAAGAATATAGAATTCATCAATTTCCTTTTCAAACTTCATCTCCAAACAATTAAATCAAAAGCTGACCACAAATTCCTTGATTCAATGCAACAAAGAAGGAGAAGATATTCATGCCTGAAATAAACCCAGAATAGAAACCTTCTACTCTTCCAGCTCCAACAAGTTGAATCCTTCTTTCCTCCAAAACTCACGCAGGTATTCCAGAAGGGGAGAATGAAAATAAACAAAGGAGAAATAACAGAAAAAAATATAATGAAAGAACTATAGTTGGGCGGCATATTGAAGAATTTTGGGCTTCCCAATGCTGGTACGTGTACTAGTGCATGCCACACACTTGTGCCATGTGAAGGTGTTTCACTTTATGAAACCCATAAATTTCAATATCTAAATAAAATTGGCTTACATGTCAAATCCCTCTAAAATATATATACTAATTAATATTTCATACACATTTTTTTTACTTTAGTTGTTACCCAACTTAATGGTTAAGTAAAAATTAACCTTCATAATACAAGTCCACATATCTCCCACAATATATTACCATAATAATTAGTTGAATTTCTAGGTTTATATAAAACATTCCAATAACGAAAATCACCAAGTCCGTAAATCATAATTTAAATATTCTCATAAAGTTGGCTTAATATAGCTTAGTCAAATAAAACAGAGGCAATTATCATCGCGGTCATGCAAAAGTTGAACAAAACAAAAGATGACCAAACCGAATAAAATAAAGTAACTGAAATACAAATAACCGAAAGATTCACAATCATTTATGAACCATTTTACCTACGATTAAGGCCTAACCACGTTTTTTAGGAAGGATCATAAAGGTGGGTGTGGGGTTATTCGTTCCGCAGTGTCATGCCGCACAAAAGAAGTTGTGGGTCATGACACGACGAACCAAATGAATTTTACACACAATGATGATCTCGTCTAATCCTGATTAGACTTATCCGTAGTTAATTTAACTTACAAGAAATTTTTGGGATGTTACATCTATGTCTTGCCTATAAACTTATAAGCCATCCAATTGAAATCCTTGGTGTCATGAAATAAATAAATAACAAGTTTGACTAATGGATACAATCTACCTTTCCTTACACATATTGGATTTTTGGCATTTTTTATTTTGGCCACTTTAAGCGTAAATTGCACTCATATGGATAATGTGAGTGAGATTGAGACGATAAATTGGACGTTATTTGGATGGGGTAATTTGGGTTGTAGAATGGGTGCAGGACATATATGGTTTTAATTCCCACCTTTTTGTTTCCTGCATCGCTTGCTTTTCTTGCAATTACTCAAGCTTGAAACTAAAAAGTGTGCCTACAAAGTGCTACAAGAAACAACCAATATGTTTGGGTTTTGAACTTGGGCCCTATTGAATTCTCACTATTTCTATTTATTTTGGACCCTTTACTCTCTCATTTCACTCATGTGAATAATGCGCATGAGATTGAGATGATTAAGTGGAACACAAATAACAAATATTATTTGGATAGGAACAACCTGCTCCATGGAATAAGTATGGGACATGAGAGTATTTAATTCCCATATTTTAATTTCCAACATTCATTACATGTCTATGTTTTTCCTATCAATGTATACACCATCCAATCGAAAGCCTTGGTGTCATGAAATAAAAAATAGCAAGATTGACTTGTGGTTAGAAGATACCTTTCCTCAAACATATTAGATTTTTGGCATTTTTTATTTTGGCCACTTTAAGCGTAAATTGCACTCATGTGGATAATGCAAGTGAGATCGATACAATACATTAGACCACATATAGCAGATGTTATTTTGATGAGAGCAATCTGAGCTGTAGAATAGGTGCAAGACCTACAAGGTTTTAATTCCCACCTTTTTATTTCTCGACTTTCTATTCATGTCATTGCCTTATCTAGAAAATTAAATGTCGTGCACTCAAAAAACATTATGCCATATAAAAGTAAAATAAAAAATCTAAAATCTTGATTGACAGATAAAATATTCCTTTCATTCATATGTCAATTCCTTGAAGGGGCTTGATTATTAATGAGTGTTCCTGCATCACCTACTTTTCCGACAATTATTCGAGCTTGAAACTAAAAAGTGTTCCTGCAAATTCCTACAAGAAGTAACCAATGTGGTTGTGTTTCAAACTTGGACTTGTTGAATTCTCACCAATTTTTTGTTGTGGCACTTTTAAGCTTGCATTTCACTCACATGAATAATGTGCATGATCTTGAGACAATTAAGTGGAGCACAAATAGTAGATATTATTTGGGAAAGAACAATCTGCTATGTGGAATAAGTGTGGGACATGTGAGTATATAATTCCCACCTTTCAATTTCCAACATTCCATTCATGTCTTCATCTTTTCTATCAAATCAATCATTGTCCAATAAAAATCCAATCGAAAACCTTGGTGTCATGAAATTAAAGAAAAATAGCAAGCTTGACTAACATATAGAATCTAACTTTCCTCAAACATATTGGACTTTTGACATTTTATACTTTGGCCACTTTAAGCGTAAATTACACTCATGTGGATAATTTGAACGAGATTGAGACGATACAGTGGAGCACACATATAACAAATAGTATTTGGGTGGGAACAATCCGGTCCATGGAATAGTTACGAGACATACAAGGTTTTAATTCTCACATTTTTATTTTTGAATTTCTATTAAAGCCTTCGCCTTATCTAGTAAATTAAATGTCATGCACTCAAAAAACTTTACACCATATAAAAGTAAATTAACAAAATAAAAAAGATCCTTTTGACGGATAAAATATTCATTTCATTCATGTCTATTCCCTGAAGGGGTTTGATTATTGATGAGTGTCATTGTTCCTACATCGCCTATTTTTCCTGCAATTACTCGAGCTTGAAACTGAAAAACATCCTGCAAAGTGCTACAATAATCAACCAATGTCGTAGGATTTCAAACTTGTCCTATGTTGAATTCTCGCCAAATTTTTATTTTGGCCACTTTAAGTTCGTATTTCACTCACGTGAATCATGTATGAGCTTGAGATGATTAAGTGGAGTGAAGATGGCAAATATTATTTGGGTAGGAACAATCTACTCTATGGAATAAGTGTGGGAAATTCAAGTATTTAATTCCCACGTTTTAATTTCGAACATTCCATTCATGTCTACGTCTTACCTATCAAATTAACCTACGTCCAATTGAAATCCTTAGTGGCAAACAAGATAGAGACGATTAAGTGGACTGTAAATAGTAGATGATATTCGAGTAGGAACAATTTGCTTTGTGAAATAGGTTGTCAAAATGTAGGTCTTTAATTCCCACCTTTTATTTTCAAAGTAATGCCCTCTATTTCTCTCCTTGTGCCCTACAGAGAGGTTTAAAAATTAAAATAAAAAATAAAAACAAATCGCAACAAAAATCTAACTCGACGCTTCAAACTTTTTATATCAGATCTATCTATAAGGGGAATATTGTATTCACTATTTGTAGTCTGAGACACTTGAATGATCGACTCACGAGTCTTAAAGACTCGTACTAGCAAGCAAGTGGAAGTTGTGTCCAAATCGGCATCACCCCTTTGTTCCGCCGTGGTCTCAATGCCTCCATTCTATGTTGTTTAATGGATTTGCGTCTAGATAATTTCAAAGACTCTCTTTTAGCCGCTATACAAACAGGCTTGCACAATGGTCCTATCTCTTTCGAGGTCTACCCAAATTATCCTGTGTCTCTCACAAAGGATGATCTTCTCGCAAGACGCCCTAAAACTTCATCTTGCCACTACTTTGGATTAAACATGTGTCCAGTGCCTGTCCTTTGGCCATCCATTATAAAGTCATCTACCGGTTGGTCAATACTATGTACCCTGCTGTCAAGCACGGTGTCTCAAAAGGCAGCAGCGTGGTGTCACATATAAATCTTGAGAGCCAAAAGATTGAACCAGAGCTTATCTCTTGGTCACAGATCAAAGTTCCCGTGAATGGACCTTGTCAAAAAGTTTATCCAGTCAAGCCAACCCAAATTAGAAAATGCAACTGCTGTGGTTGAAAATAAAAATAATGTAACCCTTAGTTTTAGAAATAATTCTAGATCTAATTCTAAGATTAGCTTTCCCATAACAGCATCAGAAAATCTAATACTTCCTATTTCTCAAGAGGCGAATCATCAAACAATCAAAATCTGCTTGAGAAACAGATGACTAAAGAGAAGACTTTCCTCTGTAGTCATAGTGCTCTAGTACATGATCCATCTACAGATTTTCTCTGGTGTTCTGATTGTGAGAAATTAGTAAGTCAAAAGTATATCCCTAACAATGGCCCTGCTATAAATATGGCCTCCACAAGCTCAGATTCTTTCCCACTCACTCAAGCACATGAATTGATCTCCCCTAGATCAAAGTCGAAAGCGTTTTTGGTATCAAAGAACTATTGATAAGCAAATAGAACCTCAGAGAGTTCTAAAATGATAAATTGGACCAATAAAGTCAGAAAGTCAAATTAGATATGAAAAGGTGTCTTCAAATTTTGAAAAGATAGCTATGATGGAAAGAACTTTAAAGGCAATAGAGCTTAGACAAAATGGGAATACTACGAAGCATTAAGAGTCTTAACTCGATAAGGTTGATTCTTTAAACAAATCATCAAGAAAGTAGAAACGCTGATTCAAAGACAATCATCATGTAATTTCTACGATGTCCCTCGACTTTGAGTCAAAAGATGACAGATATTGTACAACCTCACGGTTGACCATTCAACCAATATAAAGAGTAGTGTTCTTTAGTCATTTAGCCCATACTCATGAATTAGTTGAGGTTAGTTTTAGTCATTTGCATGATAGAATTGAGAAATCTCATCGAAAGCTTGAAGAGATCCAAGAATCGCTGATTGTCTCCCGAAATAACTCCAAAGCTACATGAGTTGTCGAAAAGGTTTCAGAACCACTAAGGAGATTGGTCACAGGCAGTATCTTGGTCCCAAGTTTCGAGCTTGCTAAAGTATCGATAAGCAAAGCGACCGCATAAAGAGCTTTAAGATCAATACGAGACCTTTTTTTTTTATAAAGACAAATCTAAAAGTCTCAGGCATGGTTAAAATAGAAAAGCATCAGGAAGCTGAAGCTATGATTATTGGTGAAACATCTAACACCAATACTAGTCCAGAACCACTTCAAGGTATGGCTAGAGTTCAAACTCTTCAGCCAAATTATTATAAAATTGAGTGTAGAACTATCCCAGAAATCAAAGAAATGATCCATGGAATGATAGGTTGGGCAATACCCAACTTGAAGTATACAGAAAAGACCCAAGAACCATTGCATCTTCAATTGCAAATGGATTTGTTGGGATCATAAAAGAATGGTGGGATTTGTTACCAGGAAAAGAAGAAATTTTAACTAGTGGTTATACTTTGGTCTTCATAGCCATCATCAAAGAGTTCATAGGTAATATTGATGATGATAAAATGTTAAACACTCACTATGTTTCTCAGAGCTCGTCTCTGTGATATGACTAGAGTTAGAGAATATCAATGCTTTATGCAAAAAACTCTATTATAACTCTGAAATATAAATGATGAAACCATGAGGCTTAGATATATTGAATCTTTTCCAACATATTTCTCTACAGAATACAAGAAGGCGATGCATGGTCATACCGCATCTGATCTCGCTTTGGAGCTATTAATCACCTCATTGAACAAGTCAATATCAAGCTCAGAAAGAGAAAATGGAAAGAAAACAGTGCTATCAAGCATCAAAAGGCCCTTGGTAATAAATTGTGTGCTCAATATGTTCTTGACCCCTTTGGTTGTTCTCGATCTTGAAGGTTTTACTGCACGCAGTCCGCTCACAGACAGATCGCTTCTTTTTCAAAAGGGAAGGGGATGCATAAGCATAAAAAAGGTAAATACGAAAGCACTACAACAGTAAATTCAAAAATCTGTATAAAGGTGATTTTGTCAAAAGACCTCGAAGAACCTAGTGTTCAGAAAAAAGAAGTATGTAGGCAAAAGAAGAAAGTTTACACCTATGTGCTTTATATGTAAGGGAGGTCACTATGCTAATAAATGTCCTCAAAGAGACTCAGAGAAAGGAAAGGCAAAGATTAATACATTTTCTGTGAAAGGAGTTACAGAAGAAAATTATATTCTCATTAGTGACTCAGATAGTTTGTCCTCAGATATATCTTACCAGTCTCTTGATGATGTTCATTGTAATCTTGTCCAGCATTCTGACAGTGATAGCACAGATGATGAAGGATATGATACTCTACCATCCTTTGCTAACTTCTCTGTGAATATGGTTTCTAGTTTTGTACATCCTATGATACCTCCATGTGCAGATATACTCAGAAAGCAAATGGAATGTTGCCAAAGTGAGTATGATAGTTGTCCCCCATGGGATACTACCAGAAGATATCCTTGCGAGAAGAGGCTTAGAGATTTGCAAGACAAATACATACGACGAATGCAGCAGAGCGAAAAGATTACAGGAAATGAAAGAAATGGATCTATATCCAGATGATCCATATGACCCTATTCCAATAAGGCCTCCATTTCAGCAACGTGTTCGTCAGAGACAAATTCCTACCAGAGGAAGAGGAGGACCATGGAGAGGAAGAGGTGAAAGAGGCAGAGGAAATACATTTCCTCAAAGGTCGTTTCTCTTTTCATTTCCGTAAGAATATCCACGAACGCCATTGCCAAAGAAACAGCGATTCTGATCACCTGAAGTCTACAGAACATGGAGAAGGAATCGCATAGAATTCCTTGAAAAGGTAATTGCTAAAGCCACAGATGAATTCATGAAACTTCTCAAAGAAGAAGAAGAAGAAAAGAAAGAAGAAACTTCTCAAGAAGACATAGAAGAAGCATATCAGAATATCATGCTTCAAGATACACAAGAAGAATCTTCAAAACAAGCATCTCGAGAGTATGTACGATTAGTTTGTACTTTAACCCAATTGTTGCAATTACTATTTGCATTCGAACATTAAGCCATATTGCTTAGATGCAATGATAGATACAGGAGCAAAATCAGTATGCTCAGAACAATGGCTATACCTCCCGATCACTGGTCTCCAAACTGCATAAAGATAAGGTTTGATAAAAGGGAAGTTGTTTCTAATTATGTGGCTCATATTCCTATCAACATTGAAGGTTTCTCCAAAACTATCATGTTTTATCAACATGACATGGAATCTTATGATTGCCTAATTGGTATGGATTTCTTAAAAGATTGTGATACTTTTAGTATTTCAAAGGATTTTATTTCTTTGTTTAATCCTCGATCCGGATACCAAGAAGGTATACTTTCCAGTCTATCATTGTACCTTTGATGAAGCCAAGAAAGAAAACCAATAATGAGTGGGTACACAAATCTATTGCTGCGTGCAAAACCAGCATAGATGATATTGTAGCAAAGATCAAGAAGGATCTTTGCAGTGACAATCCTCATGCCTTTATTCATAGGAAAAGGCATACCTGTTCTTTAGATTTGCAAATAGTCAAAAATTCAGATGGAAAGGAAGTAATTCCTAAGTTTAAAGCACATCATCGTGGAATGATCCCTTCTGAAAGAAAGGAATGCCACGAAGAAATTCAAAAGCTATTAAAAGGAGGTTTTATTCAAGAATCTAACTCTCCTTGGTCATGTGCAGCATTTTATGTCAATAAAAGGAGTGAGCAAGTCAGACAGAAGAAAAGATTAGTGGTTGATTATAAGCCACTAAACAAATTCATATCAGCAGTACAACATCCTATTCCAGCCAAGGATGATTTACTCAGCAGAATTAAAGGATCCAAAGTCTACAGCAAATTTGATCTTAAAAGTGGATTTTGGCAGATATTTTTGCAACCTCAAGACATGTATAAGACAGCATTTATTGTTCCAGGTGGACAGTATGAATGGAAAGTTCTTCCATTTGGTTTAAAGACAGCACCATCCATATTTCAGAAAATCATGGATAAAATCTTTGGTGAGCTATCTGATTTCCTTCTGGTTTACATTGATGATATTCTCATCTTTTCAAAATCACCAAAGGAACATTTAGAACATTTAGAGAAGTTCTATAATGTTGTGTACCGTAATGGCTTGTGTCTTTCTCCCACTAAGATAGAAGTATTCAAAGATGAAATTGATTTCTTGGGTATAAAGATAAAGGATGGAAGTATTGAAATGCAAAAACATGTTGTTGCAAAAATTCAGGATTTTCCTGATGAAATTCTTGATAAGCAACAGCTACAAAGATTTTTAGGTTGTGTAAATTATGTAGCTGGATTTTATAAGAATATTGCTGCTGATCGAATTCTCTTGAATAAGAGACTTAAGAAGAATGCCCCCATATGGAATATTGAATTGACCAATGTAGTTCAAATGCATCAAGAAACAGGTTTTAGATCTTCCTGCAATGTCACTTCCAGGATCAGGAATGAAGATCATAGAATGTGATGCAAGTGAAAGTTTTTGGGGAGCAGTGCTGAAGGAGAAAGTTGGTGATAAAGAAAAAATATGCAGATATGCTTCTGGTGCGTTTCAAGGCTCAGAGGTAAAATATCACTCCACCCATAAAGAAATCTTAGCTGCCAAAAAGGCTATAAAAGCATTTCTGTTTTTTATACAGAATGAACAATTTTTGCTAAGATCTGATCTAAAAGATTTCCAGAAAAGGCTCAATGGAGGAGATCCCTCAAATAAATCTGCTTTTAACAGATCTGCAAAGATGGGGATTATGGTTTGACAACTTTGATTTCAAAGTTGAGCATATTTCTGAAAGATGAACTCCTTGCAGATTTTGCAAGTCGCGAGTTAAATTCTCATTAAAAATGTTAACATAACTCGTGATTCATGAGCCTCAAGGAGCTATATGGGATTATAGGAATTGTAAAGGCCGATTGATACTTTAATGATCAATGATAATAGAATGTCAAGGGAAGCTCGAGTTTTCTTGTTTACGAGAATTCATCTCTGTCTCGAAACAACCATGTCACAGATCGAGTGTAGACTTTTTGATCCTGAAATCCCTGGAAGAGAATTTCATACTCTTCAGAACCAATGGTAAAATGTTGTTTAAATTGGTTATGGAGATCTGGCGATATTGCAACAATTTGATCCTCTTGCCATTTGAAGGATTACGACTCAGAAAGTTAATTCCTCGTCCCAAACACTCTCTCGGCGTTTCGAAGTTTTCACGCCTCTGGACCGAAGAGCATCCACTCCAATATGATCTATGGAATCGACCAGCAACACAAGGAGACAGGAAGTACATCTCACAGCATTTTAAATTTTTCCTGCAAAAATTTCTTCCTACTAAAATTTCTGATTCTCCTTTGTTAAATGTATCTCCTGATCTTGCTAGAAATATTCTAATCCAATGCAAGATACCATGGTTTGTAAAGGTAAACTATTATGTTAAAACTAACCCTTTCAGAATCCTATAGAACATCCTAATGGAGTACTATGGAGACGTATCATTCTTCATCACACTATGGCAATCCATCCTCCTGCTCCAGGACATGGTTTAAGAATACTGCACCACTACTTGTTTCCAACAAGACGTCATTTACGACTGACGACACCGATGGAAGCGCTCTACCTCACGGGTCTGGCCGAACGCATTACCAGAATCCCGAGCCATCACCTTTCCGGACTGATGAAGACTCCTCTTCGTCAGATGATGATCAAAGTGGACCATCTGTACAATATTCTCCTTAGTGGAGCTTGTGGGGCTATGTCGGCAGGCCTGTTGCCGACCTTGTCAATAAAGCCGGATAAGATTCGATCTTATCTCTTTGGCGGTGCGTGGTGGACCCTACCATCTTCTAAAGGTGCTTTAATGAGTGGCATGTACTCATTGTCTGGTCAGTCGGTTCCTTTGTTGGAATCTTTTGGTAACCGGAGTCACCGGTTCCCGGTCCTCCGGTCATCCCGTTTCTCGGTGAAAAGCTTGGGAAATCCTATAAAAGGGACTCTCTCCTTTCATTCTCTACACCGCGAAGTTGGAAAGCATTGGGAGTGTCTCGCTTTGTTATAGTCTTGTAAGTTTATGATTTTTCCATTGTTATTCTCTCGTAAAAGTTTGTCTGTAATCTTCTGGTTCTATATTAAGACTATTTCTGTTCTTCTCTTCAAGACTGTTGTATAATTATTGGATGCTTTATAATTGAGTTTATGAGTATAGGTCTATTTTAAGAATGGTTATCAGAATCTTGTGTGAATAACTCTATTTTAGGAATGGTATCAGAGCTGGTTTATTTCTCGATAGAGTTGGTTTAATTTTGAACAAAGTGAAAAGACTATTTGTGATTATCTTTGCTTTGAAGTTATTGGATTCTTGGATTTGAAGTTATCTGTGAGTTCAAGTTTATACAAAGACATTACAAAGCAAGAGGCGAGATCCCGCTGAAGTAAGTCGCCGTGTTAGGTGCAGTTTTTAGGTTGATCCGATACCGTAAGCCCTGTAGCAAAGTTGCTTGAAAGTAACAGTTTAAAATGGCTGAAAATTCCAGACCCAATTTTTCTTCAATAGACATTGATGATCGGGAGTTGGTTAATCTTTCTCAAGTTTTTCCAAGAAATTCGATATAAACATTATAGAAGAGTCAGATCCAATCCCAGCTTGGAAATTGCCCAAAATTTCCTACGATCAGGTTTATGCAAAAATAAACAAGTCTCTTGGAAGAATACGATCTCTTAGACTGCAGGATATTTATAAAATGGCACTGGAACAACGTATGGTCATCTATCAGACAAAACATGGAGAGCGACACATCCTAAACGCCTTTTCAGACGTGTCATTTCCTTGCATAATAATACAAACACTTTATTTGAGATACAAAGGCGTAACCACGGTGAAACCCAGGTTAACATTGTAAATTTAGCTGTAATTGGTTAGTTGTAGCGAATATAGAATTGGAGATACATTTATAGCCCTGATGTCTCGTCATTTTACTAGATATTCAAATAGATTGATCTGGATCAGTATTTATGTTTGAGGCGAGCTCAATGTCTCTTAGAGGATTTGTTTCCTACCATTGGGTTGTTTGTTGTATGCAGAGGAAGAAGAAGATTGAAGTTGAGGAGGCGTTTCATGGAGTGTAATGTCCTGCAACCATATTGATTTAGTATTTTCTACATCTAAACACCTGTGTTGCATGCACTTTAACCTTGGCAGCACCATTCTCAGGGTAGTTGTTTACTACCACTCCATTATTCTACTTTGTATCTTTTATTTCGAGTAGCTAGTGTATTGATTAAGGCTTGGCAGTGCCCTTTCCTGCTATCCCATGTATGCGTATACAAGATTTGTCTTTTTCTCTTTCCTTCATAAAGCATTATGTAATTTTTTGGGTTTGTTTAAAAGGCGTTAGAAAAATTCGAGCAATGCCATTTGTAGGGGTAAAGCCAACTCCATTAATGAAAGTCTCATTTATTCAATAGTGCGCATCCAAACTTAGATTTATTAAGTACTTTCATGTCCAAACCTAATTAACAATTTCCCATGACAAGATACAATTCTATGACGCCATGTTTAAAATGCTTGCACATTATCAACTTTCCAAATTTGGATTTCACCTTTGAGTCTTAGAATAATTCTTTCTTTGTCTGCTCAATGTTGGAGCTAGAACTATAATATGACCCTTTTGGTATAATCAACTACCACATTTTCTTCATTAATGACCAGATCGTGGAGGTTTTAAATTTTCCCTAACATAAGAGACGAGGAGCAATCTTTCTAAACATAAAGTCACCCCATGATTGGTGAAATTGTAAGTATTTCTTATCATTTCCACATGTCGCGTAATCCTTAGTTTGATTAAAGATACCACTTTTGATGCACCTAATATCCTTGTCTTGGAGACTAAACAACTTTGACAAAGGACCTATAAATAAATGAAGTAATACTTCATTTGGATTTTTTTTTCATTTAACAAACAATCATTACCTAGGTACGTTAGTAATATGTTGAGACATTAAATTATGAATAAATTTGCAGAGTGTCAATTTGGGTCATGTAACCAATTATATTATGAAGCAGAGCTCATACTAATTTTGAAGTCTCGTGGGTATAGGAAAAGGCTATCACGTTGTTGCCCAACTTATTGTTTCATGAGTAAGACAAAACCATGCTCATTAAAATTTAACCTATGATGGGAAATTCAAACATCAAAAGTGGAAATTCAAGCATTAATTTTTTTTAAGGCACTTTACGCGTGAACATCCCCCTACACTACTAAAAAGAGGTTTTTCTGCATTTTCCCAAAAAGATCAAGGCTCACCTAGTATAGAGTGAACATCCCCCTACACTAATACCGAGAGATTTTATTTACTCGCCATCTAAACAAGACAACTCGACTCATATTTCTCATTTTGGAATTTTAACAAGTTAGAATTATGCAACATGATAGAGTGTTTCACTATAGACTTGAGTGACAAAAAGGAAGGCATATGCAACAAATACCTATTTTAATTGCATAAAGTTAAAATAGACAGAAAGTTAAGGGTTAATTGAAGTAGATGGATGGTTTCCAATTGTTTGAGGATTGTAAAAATTGTGTTTTTAAAAAAAAAAAATGACATGTTTGTCTCATATAAAAATAATTGTTTTTATAACGAGAAAATATATTGATATATAGAAATGTAATAAATACAAAAAGGGTTTAAAATCATTGAAAACAATTGCCTAGGGGAGAGAACCACATCTCAAATGGTCAATGTGCTTTCAAAAAAATTTGTTTGAGGATTGTAAAAATTGTGTTTTTAAAAAAAAATTAAATGACATGTTTGTCTCATATACAAATAATTGTTTTTATAACGAGAAAATATATTGATATATAGAACTGTAATAAATACAAAAGGGTTTAAAATCATTGAAAACAATTGCCTAGGGAGAGAACCATATCTCAAACTCTCCAATGTGCTTTTAAAAAAAAATGTTTGAGGATTGTAAAAATTGTGTTTTTAAAAAAAATTTAAATGACATGTTTGTCTCATATAAAAATAATTGTTTTTATAATGAGAAAATATATTGATATATAGAAATGTAATAAATACAAAAAGGGTTTAAAATCATTGAAAACAATTGCCTAGGGGAGAGAACCATATCTCAAATGGTTAATGTGCTTTCAAAAAAATTGTTTGAGGATTGTAAAAATTGTGTTTTTAAAAAAATTAAATGACATGTTTGTCTCATATACAAAAATTGTTTTTATAACGAGAAAATATATTGATATATAGAAATGTAATAAATAAAAAAGGGTTTAAAATCATTGAAAACAATTGCCTAGGGGAGAGAACCATATCTCAAACGGTCAATGTGCTTTTAAAAAAATTGTTTGAGGATTGTAAAAATGTGTTTTTAAAAAAATTTAAATGACATGTTTGTGTCATATAAAAATAATTGTTTTTATAATGAGAAAATATATTGATATATAGAAATGTAATAAATACAAAAAGGATTTAAAATCATTGAAAACAATTGCCTAGGGAGAGAACCATATCTCAAATGGTCAATGTGCTTTTAAAAAAGTGTTTGAGGATTGTAAAAATTGTGTTTTTAAAAAAATAAATAAATGACATGTTTGTCTCATATACAAATAATTGTTTTTATAACGAGAAAATATATTGATATATAGAAATGTAATAAATACAAAAAGGGTTTAAAATCATTGAAAACAATTGCCTACGGGAGAGAACCATATCTCAAACGGTCAATGTGCTTTTAAAAAAAATTGTTTGAGGATTGTAAAAATTTGTGTTTTTAAAAAAATTTAAATGACATGTTTGTCTCATATAAAAATAATTGTTTTTATAATGAGAAAATATATTGATATATAGAAATGTAGTAAATACAAAAAGGGTTTAAAATCATTGAAAACAATTGCCTAGGGAGAGAACCATATCTCAAATGGTCAATGTGCTTTTAAAAAAATTGTTTGAGGATTGTAAAATTGTGTTTTAAAAAAATTAAATGACATGTTTGTCTCATATACAAATAATTGTTTTTATAACGAGAAAATATATTGATATATAGAAATGTAATAAATACAAAAAGGGTTTAAAATCATTGAAAACAATTGCCTAGGGAGAGAACCATATCTCAAAAGTCAATGTGCTTTTAAAAAAATTGTTTGAGGATTGTAAAAATTGTGTTTTTAAAAAAATTTAAATGACATGTTTGTCTCATATACAAATAATTGTTTTTATAACGAGAAAATATATTGATATATAGAAATGTAGTAAATACAAAAAGGGTTTAAAATCATTGAAAACAATTGCCTAGGGAGAGAATCATATCTCAAATGGTCAATGTGCTTGACAAAAATTTATCTCAAAGACTCAATACTAAAGTGTACACCATCCATCTTTGCAAAGGAAACCCACTCCATTCAATGGGGTTCCTACCTTGTAATCTCCTTGCTTATCACTCTTATTCTATAAGTACCTCATTGATATGTTGTAATAACATAGATTGCTTTTCCATGTTACTTGAGAATTAATGGTGTTGTGATGAGACAAGAGTCCACCTGATACTCCCCAAGCCCGTCGTTTTCAAAGTTCAACACAATGGATTGAAAATTATTAATGTTTTCTTTATATTTCTTTAACAAGCCTTTACACCATCTACAATGCAACTGCTCTCAAATGGAACTTGCAGTCTTTTACATGGAGCTTCTACAACCTTATATGGTGTGCTCCCTAAAACATGTCCTGACGCACTTTGGTTATGTTCTTACAGCACATATAATAACCTCGGCTCTAATGGCCTACAACCTTCAACCACTTGGCCACTTTCTTCTTGTAATATCCCTTTTTGGGATATTATTTAAATCTGAAAATTAATTAACCCAATCGACTCTAGCAGGATTAAAACCTCCTAGCTCGAGCTCAAATAACCCAATGCCAGCATTAATACAACCCAAACGGGGTTGGAGTAAGCCCAACTAGTGGATTAGATGGGAGAACTAGTTAGGAAATTAATATTTTCCAGATCTGAAATTTATTGTAGTAGTTAATTAATTAATAAATCACCTAAAACATTTAAAACTTCAAAAATTAATAACTCCTTCAATACTTGGTCTTTTTACATGAAATAAATTACACAATAAACTAGAGACCAAGGCCTTTCCAACGCACTATGAAACTGAATTTTTTGAGCAACTAAACCACTACAAATCTGCCCCAGAAATCTGATTTCAAGTCGCTAGGGTTAGAATAAAATCAATAAAAATATTTTATCCCTTCTCCAAGCTTCCAAACACTCCAAATCAAATTCCCTTGCTCAGAAATAATTAATAGACAAATCAATTTTTTAATTTGATCATATACAACTGAAAACAATTGATAATCAAACCCCAGACTGCTGCAATTTTCAAAAATTCATATCTTCCTCAAAACTACTCCGATTTGGGCAAATGAGATATGCCCGAACTTAGAAAAATACAAGGAATAAGATTATCCAAATAAAAATAGAATAGTAGTTACCGAACCCCTAAAATAGCCAAAAATCAAGTCTCCTAAGGTAAAATAAATTGTTGCTTTGCACATAAATTAATTTCAGCACTTGCATCACTCCCAAAACCCTCAAATCTGGTCACACATGCTCACAAAATTATGTTAAATCAGATCTGCAACATAAATATATTTTGGGGCCTCAAAACATGCTTAAACAAATCCCAATCCAAGTCGCTATAGCTCTATTAATTGCAGCAATAACAACAAATCATATAATATTATTAAACCCTTCAACAATGATCAATAACATGCATATTTCACTCTAAATAAATGTGTCAATCCTTTTAGCCAAATCACCAATATTTAGAATGGATAAACCATGCAAGAACACACTCAACACAAGAGAGCACAATGAAGAGAACAATGGAGTCTTCAATATCTTCAACAATGGATCCAAATGAAACTAACAATGAGAGAGCACAATGCAAGAGCTAGGGCATAAATCCCATGGACATACATCCCATTTATCTAAGCATGGAGTAAATTCAAAATTTCAATCAACATAACCCTCTAAAGGAAATGTGACCTCCTTTTATAGAACTAAGGGTGCAATACCCAATGACTGATCTTTTCCCTTTTGGAGGGAAAACATAAACTCTCATCATAAAATATTTAATACTAAGACTATGTGCACTTTATTTATTTTCTTAATTTAATATTAAGAAATCGATATCCTATTGCACATTAATTACTAATAGACACCTCCTCCTTGTAGAGCTAGGTATTCCAAGGGGTTACAATGAAAAATAAAAGAGATGGACCAATATATTAGAAATGTCCCAGAAAGGAGACATCACACTTCCCGAAAAATGTATACACACACACAATAATATGTATATATTGTGTGTGTGTGTGTGTGTGTGTGTGTGTGTGTGTGTGTGTGTGTATATATATGTATATACATGACACACACACACACACACACACACACACACACACACACACACACACACACACACACACACACACACACACACACACACACACACACACACACACACACACACACACACACGGGGAGGGGGTGGGGTGGGGCGTGCGAGGCGGGGGGGACTAAGCCCTAGGTAGACTAGGCAACTGCCTAAGGCACCAAGAATTAGGGGGTGCCTAAATCTAAAGATTTTCATTATTTTTTTGTTATTATTAGAACTTAACATTGTTATTATTTACATTAATTTTATTGATATTATTATAAATTAGTATAAATTTCATGCATACACATAAAAATATATTATAATATTTTTACAAGTAAAAATAAATATGTATATTTTTAAGCTTATACGACTTTTTTTGGTATTTTTACTCTTTCTCTAATGTAGCTCTAGATAATTTAGGTGTGAATTTTTTCTTAGAAAAGGTTCACATATTTTTTATAATTTCATTGGTGTAGCTAGTAGAGGCAAGTATAATTGAAAAAAATGATTTAATTCTCTATTCTTAATGTTTTGAGGGAAATGTATCTTTTTTATGGAGGAATTTGTAGGCTTGGTCCAAATACCACTCTTCACAAAACCATGGGAGCCTCCTAAGAAGTTTTACTGATTTGCAAATAAATGGTGCTTTGTAAAGTTTTGAGTCTCATCACCTACTTGACATTGGTAAATAAGATCAGTAATAAGCCTTGTATAAAAAATTATATTTGTTGCATTCTTAGCACCTCCTATGATTAATTCTCTCAAGCTATCGATTATTACTTTTACTTATTTGAAAATTTTATAGAATATTTTTATTTCTTTTGTATACCAATTTGTCTAAATTAGTGATTTATTATTATCTTTATACAAATTTTTAAATAAAATAAGGTATGTAGATTTTATTTATTTATTTGATGGGAAAATTTACCAACTAAAATTGTAAGAAGGGCGTCCACTTCACTTACTTCCTAGGGTGCTCCTAACCTTTAATTCGGCTCTGTATATACATATATATGTACATGTGTGTGTGTGTGTGTGTGTGTGTGTGTGTGTGTGTGTGTGTGTGTGTGTGTGTGTGTGTGTGTGTGTGTGTGTGTGTGTGTGTGTGTGTACATACATATATATACAATATGTATATATGTGTGTGTGTGTGTGTATACACACACACACACACATACATGCATGTGTGTGTGTGTGTGTGTGTGTGTGTGTGTGTGTGTGTGTGTGTGTGTGTGTGTGTGTGTACATATATATGTACACACACACACACACATGTTATAAATAATAATAAATAAAATACTTAAATTCAAACTTGATTTTATACATAATGTATCATATGTATACAATTCAAAATTATAGTATGAAATCGATAAAATAATACAAAAACCCTTCCAAATCACAAATCAAACAAATATAGAAGTATTTAAACCTCATCCTCATCCTCACAAATTCTCCTCATCCTCCTCCTCCATCTCCCCACCCATCCTCATAACTTTATACCACTCATATTTCTCCTCCTCATTCACCGTCCATTGGCTTTAGACACAGTAAATAGATAATGATAAAATTTTATAACTTTTTTAATTTAAAATTTACATGATTCAAAACTAATTAAACAAACATATTACCAACATAAAGTGATTCTCATAAAACCACTCATTGAATGTATGTGTGTTCCATACCAATGATTTTTAATGGCGGATACACTTCTTTTGTTACATGCATTATATAACACATTCCCTAAAAAACAATGATATGATAAAACTATATGTATTAATAATTTATAAAAATAGACATATATAAACAAAAATATAATTGTATAATAACTTATATTGAATTACAAATTTATTTTTGAGGTTGTCAAGGTTATATTGCCTCATTCGATGGGTCACCTTCAAACTTTTCTTTGTTTGTTCTTTGTAACCTTTTAGCTAATTACTTCTATTCCTTATGTTAATAACAATATTTGTAAGATATTTAATTAATGAAAGTCATAATTTTACACATTGTTACTTTGGTTAACTAACCTAAAACTATACTATTTTACTATTTAAGCCACTTATCACACTTGCTATTCAATCTTTCTTCAAATATATTATGAGCTTGAAGATGTCTCCCTCCACATTAATTTTTCCTTTGTATCAAAGTTGCAAATTATATATGTGAAAAAATTGTACAATATAATGTCATATATTAAAAAAAATGTATTTATGCAATATTTAAATATCTTGATATGCCTCTTCATTCTCATAAACTCTTATGTTGCATACTTTTCAATTATGGACTTCTTATAAAAGTCCAAGTATATGGTAGATTGACTAGTTTATCACATTTTTCAATTGTTTTTTTAATTCTAAGTGTCAATATGTACAATACACTCGATTGGGTTTGATCAATTATTCTTTTCTTGAAATATCCAAAAATAAAAAAATATTGAATTTGTTAAATATTTTTATTTTTTAATCAATCACTATAAATAAATAAATATATTAAAAATCACAATCTCCTAAAACAATAAAATGAAATAAAACAAATTAAGATATACTCAAATAATATAGAATAAAATATATAATTTCTTTGAACATCCATCAATATCTTTTGACTATTAATCATATACAACATCATTTTTAAGGACCCTTCACTCTTTGTATAAACGTATATGAGTGAGGCAAGAGGGCAAGTCATCATCTAATTATGGTGGAGGAAGTGCTTCATTTTTCTCTTCATCCCCCCTTAGTGCATTCGGGAGTATGTGGTTGCTACTAGATGTGGTGCAACATATTTATTTGAATATTTTAGAATGAGCAAGATGAGAAGGCCTTCATGCCCATGAAAAGGATGTGCAGTAAAATAATAAGATGTGACAATTAAATTGATTAAAATGGTGAATCTAAGGTTCTATACAAGGTTTTAAGATGACCAATCTCTATCAAAAGATAAAGGAAACCTGCTCATCTCAACTCCTTCATCCTCATGCTGATGTAAATGTGAAGTAGACCTGCAATGCACAAGTTGTATTAGAATTTTTCAATTAAATTACATAATTTTTAATTAAACTTTATACTATAAATTTATATGTCCAAGCTAGTGACTCCGTAATAGAAGGTGAAGAACATTTTCTCATTCCAACTCACTCGTTCTCCAACCAGTTAAAATGAGAAGTATACCTATAATGTACAAGTTCTACTACAATTATTCAGTAAAATAACATTAATTTTAATTAAAACTAAACTTTAAATTAATACCTTTGTGGTTGGTGTGTACAAATCAACATGGATACAGATGTGGAAGAACATCAAGATGGGTCATTAGACTCATCTAAATTATCTTCGGTGTCTTGTTGTGTCAAAACGCAAACACCAAAACTTCAAAAAATTATTGTATCAAAAACCCTAACAATCATTCCACATCATATCAAATATCAAAACTAAAACATGCAAAAGATTTAGTGAACTATCACATTAAAAATTATTGTTTACATTTTTTCAACACATGATATAGTGTAATTATTTGTTTTTAGCATGACAATATAGAATTATTTCATAAAATTAGTTTTTTTCGTAAAATTAAAGCTTACGAAAATTGTGGTTTAAAAAAGTAGGATTACACATATAGTGTATGTTTCCACTATAGGATACAATGCTTTAAGATGTATTTCTATCATCTATTTGTTTTTTGCAATGCCTTTGTATGAAACTACATTTGATTTTGTCTATAGTTGATTCCATATTTTCTCTTAAAACTTTTATACAATATTTAAAATCCTAGTGGTTTTAAGTAACCAATTGTGTGCCCATAATCATCATTGTAATTATTGTAACATCTCACGTTGTATCTCTGAGTCAGAATTGTTAAAATGTTGGCAATTTCTTATAAATAAATTCATTTAGTTAAATTGTTCAATTATTGTAGTTCATTAAACAACATCCTTTCAAGCATTTTATTAGAAAATGTTACACACATTATATATTTTTAAATATTAAAGACAAAGTGTGTCAAAAATAATTTCCATCATCTTTCTCTTTTATATGTTGGATGTCATGTCCTCGACCCTAAGTAGTTTAGGCTCATCATCTTCATCGTCAACAAATTATATACTCAAGCCACTACACTACCTATATAGGTGGTCTTCATTGGGGAAAAATGAGCCACTTTTGTCAATCTATCCATCGTGACCATGATGGCATCATGGTGGTATCTTGATATCGATATCCCTACTATGAAGTCCATGGAAATGGTGTCCCATTTCCACTCCAGTATATCATATGGGTAGAGAAGGTCAGATGGATGCTGATGCTCGACCTTCACCCTCTGACACTCTAAACAACATGACAAAAAATGAGCTACATCTCTTCGAAGACATCTCTCGATGGTACAAATGTCTCAAGGTGGTGTGCATCCTCTTCACCCCTGGATGGGCTGAATAAGGTGCACGATGAGCCTCTGCTAAGATATCCTGTCTCAAACCTCCATCCCTAGGTACATAAATCCAGAATCTCTGCCAAATAAGACCATATGCCTCTAAATAAAACCCATCAAACTTCCGCTCAAGGGGTCTCTGAGACTTAATCTATGCTTTGACTAGAAGGTAGAAGCAGTCGTGAGGAAGTTCTTTGCAAAATCCTGGTCTGCAAGTATGTACCCACTAAAGTAGCCATAAAAAATATCTCCATCTACTTAGAGCATCTACAACGACATTATCCTTCCCCTTCACATGGTCTATCTCCATGTCGTACTCAAAAAAAATCCATGTAATGGTGTTGAAGAGAATTGAGATTAGGCTACGTGAAGAGGTAACGAAGAATCAAATGATCAGTTTTGAGAATGAATCTCCTTCCTAAAAGGAAATGTCTCCATCAAACCAAAACATGCACAACTACTACAAGATAAAGTTCATGAGTCTGATAATTGAGTTCATAATCCTTGAGTTTGTGAGAATCAAAGGCTACAACTCGACCATCCTACATCAATACACCTCCTAATCTTTCCAAAGAAGCAACTGTGCATACGAAGAATTCACCTTGTGGGTATGGCACTGTAAGAATGGGTGATTTTGTAAGGCATTCCTTTAGTTTCCTGAAGGCCTACTCACATCTATCTACCCAAATGAACTTCTTCCCTTTCCACTTAAGGGAAGTGATGGGGTGCGTAACCCGAGAAAATTCTTAAACAAATCTCCTTTAGCACCCTGCCAACCCTATGAAAATGCGTAATCGGGTCACACTGGTGGGTGTTGGCCAATCCATAATAGCTCTAATATTGGAATTATAGACAGTGATACCTTCCCCAAAAATGATGTGATGCAAATACTACACCTCTGATTGAAAGAATGCACACTTCTCCAGGTTCTCATAAAGTTGCTGCTCACAAAGACACTGCAGAACCTGACAAAGGTGCTCCTCGTGATCCTCATGCATATGCAAGTAAATCAAAATTTCATCAAGGAACATGAGTACAAAGCGGTCTAGAAAAGTACTAAACACCCCATTCATCAAAATCATGAACAATGTAGGGGCATTCGTCTGACCGAATGACACAACTATAAACTCATAGTGGCCATATCTCGTATGGAAATTTATCCTGTGGACATCTACCTCTACAATCCTCAGCTGATGGTATCCTAACTTAAGATCAATCTTATAAAACATAATGAACCCCTTCATTTGATCAAAGAAATCATCGATGCGAGTAAGGGGTTAACGATTCTTGATCGTTACTTTGTTCAGTTGACGATACTCCACACACAACCACAAGGATCCATTCTTCTTAAAAAAAAATCACCAGTACACCCCAAGGGGATACACTAGGATGTATTACACATTTCTTGAGAAGGCTCTCTAGCTGTAACTTGAGCTCACATAGCTCAGGTGTGGCCATCCTATATGGAGCGCATGAGATAGGTTCTTCTCCAAGAACCAAATCAATGTGAAAATCTATCTCACATGGGGGAGACGTCCTTGAAACCTCATTAGAAAAACATCAGAAAAAATCCTACAAAATGAGGTGATCACCAAGTGAAGGATCACTAGCCTCTTTCTCCAACCTAACACTAACTGTAATAGCATACAACTGACAACCTCGTCGCGCACACCGCTTCAGCTGTATATCGGATATGATGTGAATCAAGATGGGTCTCTCGAATCCAACAATCACCGACTCCACTCCTAAATCATCTGCACAAGATATAACCTTGTTGTGACAATCAACTCTAGCTTTGTACATAGACAACCAATCCATGCCCAAGATAACTTCATATGAACCCAAGGGAAGGATACAAAGATATAATGTATTGGTAAAGGGTCCTAGGTCCGCTATGCACTCCTTGACTAAGGAGTCTACTAAGATATTGGCTCTAGAAGCCATCTTGACATCCCAACTAAGACCTTGCCTAACTGCTACCAGCCTGCAATGCTCTACTAATAAGGGAGAAATGAAAGAGTCTGATGAGCTTGAATCAAATAAAATAGGGAAATAATTACCACCAATGCTACCTATGGTCTCTATCACCGTGCCCTGTGCTCTGCCTAGTGGTTCTTGATCATTACATAGATCATGTGGCTCCTAGCCATATCACAAAATATAGGCTCAGAAACAAGTTCCTTACCCAGATTAGCAGGGTTTTGAGGGCACTCTCTTCAATGATGTCCATGCACACCACATCCATAAAAGTACCTGGTCCTCTCCACTAAGCAGATAGTCCTCCAAGTAGCCTAATAGTACATGCTGAAGAACATGATGATCCTACCATAAATCTCTATGGGTGCTGCGGTGGATGTACTCCTATCGACTGTGCTCGAGGTGGAGCCTGTGTCCTGTTGGGCCCCCTAGCTGAAGGTCCCATACTACAACCTCTCTAAGCATCATGGCATTATGGGGGTCGAAAGGGTGGTCGAGTCTACTGCTGAGGAGGTGGAGGAGGCCAAAAGGAATATTGTGTTGAAGTGTGTCCACCATGAGGAGGATTTGATCCTCTCGACCTACTATCTTACATCTGTCATATCCGACTCCTCTCTCTGAAGCACAAGCCTGCTAAGTCTTCCCCCTGGTTTCCTCTGCAATATAGGCCTTCTCCATGGCCTTTGATAATGTTTGTGGGAAATGAATGCACATTGCCCCACCCAAGTCTAAGTTCAGGCCCTTGATGAGCCTATGAACTCTAAATTGCTCATCCTGCATGTAGTCCACATACTGAAGAAAATCTAAAAAATGACCCTCATACTCTATCACTGTCATAGAATCCTACCGCAGATCATGAAACTCATCGATCCGCTAGTAGATGAATCTCTTGGATATATATCTACTCCTGAAATGCTCCTCAAAGAGCTCCCAAGTAACTATCTCTGAATCCACATGGGGCTTCTACTCCTTTGTCCTCCACTAAACTCCAACTCCATCTCTCATAAGGGGATGAAAACATGAGCTTTCATGTTTCTAGAACAAGGACATAGCTTGAAGCATCCGCTCAAGCTAACCAACCATGCCTCTTCCTGAAATCTCCCTATGTCTCCAACAAAATGAGGTGGGTGTAACTTCAATATCTCTTTGACGTGATCCATTTTCATCGACTGTTGGCCCCTAGGTCTCTTTACATGATCATCTTTCGGCCTAGGGCTCCTAGACATGTTTGTGTGCTCCTAGAGGTCACTCATGCCTAATAAACTCCACATGGGAGTTCTCTGACCTATCCTCTACACTATGACGCGAATGTGCATGAACCTCCACTGATGGATCTCTGTCATGTCTGCTAGGTTGCCCTCCTAAAGATCCTCCGCGTATAAAGAACATTAACATCCTGTAGTGTCTGCAATATTTGAGGTAAAATAGTTGCCACATCCTGATCTGGGGGTGGTAGGTCTAGGTCCACGTGTAGGAACCTATCATATGGTCTGTGCCTCCTACACAGACCAAGGCGAGAGTTAGTTTATCATCATCTATGATTTTTGGTTTCAGTTTTCTAAGTTTAACAAAATATCATGTAATGTTGTGTGTTCTAGGTTTAGAGTTGCGCTAGGTTTATTTGTTTATGTTTCATGTTTTCAAGTGTGCCCAGAGTCCAAATGTTGAACCCACAACTCTGATACCAAGTGTAATACCCAAAAATTTACCTGCACAAAACCTAAGACAAACCAACAATTAATTTAGAAATGAATAATTTGTTTTTTTTATAAATCCGGTTGCAACGTTTAGCAAAATTCTTGGTTAACAAATAATCGTTGTAAAATTAAATAAACAATAATATTTAAACTCCAGTTCAGTTTACAATCCCTTAGTTTCCTCCTTATTTAATTTAATAACATTACTCAAATGTCATTTAATAATTTTATTATTTTAGGGCTAAGTCTAATTTGCCCCTCCATTTAAACAATACTATTAAATTTAATCCCTAATTATAAATGTTGTCTAAATTACTAATGAAAATTATTTTATTTTAATTATCACAAGGTCATGGGTCTTTTATTTATTTAAAAGTTACTAAATAAATCATAATGGGTAACAAATTAAAGTTAGCTTCTACACCACTTAAGTGGCCCCATTCAAACTTGACCCATGCATTTAAATGATGATTTCACCTAACTCTCACCTAAATTTTGTAGGGAAGAATCTTGACCATTGGATAAAATCAATCTAAGCCATTGGATCTAAGGGATTCCAAACAACCCTAATCATCTCTATGAAGGTATTTTATTCATTCATTTTACTCATTTCCTCATTTTTGTTTTGCAGGTTTAAGGGAAGGAGAGGAAGCCATGGAAGAGGAAAAGGAGCTTGGGATGGATACACACAACCCCAAGTTTATTTTATTTTTGTTTTTCATTTCTATTCTACCCTCTCCTAGGGTTTGATTGGAATTTTCTTATTTTTGTAAATTTATTCATTGTTGAAAAACAATTTCTTGTATTTACCCTATTTGGGAAAATGGGCATTTGCCCCTTTTAATAGATCTGGTTTAAATAGGCACACACACACACACACAAAGATTAATATGTATATACATAAATATATAAGTGTGTATATAAAAATATATTAGCTTCTCATTTTTAAGAAAAATTACGCCAAATTTTATTTCAAAAATATATTTGAAATTATATATATATATATATATATATATATATATATATATATATATATATATATATATATATATAAGTCACATATTTATAAAAATTATAGACTATGTTAAAAGTATATTAAATGAGCCGACTGTGCAATAAAATCCATGACATTTAATTTAGTTTCAAAGTGTATTGAGTTCGGTGGGGACTTGGCCCCCATCCACCATAGTTATTATATAATATAAGGGGGAGGGTCGCCGACCCCACCTTCCATCTCATATACCTATGGAATGGGGGTGAGGTCAGTGACCTCTCCTCCCCCATTCCAACATTAAAACATAGGCGGCCCACACAAATACAATTTTATAAAATAAAGTTTAGTTTATATAAAACAAAACATTTTTATTAATAATTATAAATATATACAATAATATATATATATATATATATATATATATATATATATATATATATATATATATATATATATTGAATTATTAATAATACCAAATAATTGAATTTATTTAATTTTTTTTTAAATGAAAACAATATTTAGTTTAATATATATGTATATATATAGGAAAATTTGTAAAACATTCCTATAAAATTAACTTTACCCTAGTTGCATTTAAATAGGAATGTATATACACTTTCATTCTCTTATATAACTATATGTTTATATATTTTTGTTTATTCTATCTAAGAATAAGTTGAGAGATTTATAAGATTTCTTACACAACTCTATACACTTAGTAAGAAGGAGACTTTCACCCATTCTAAAAGGACGATTAACACACTACTTTCTTTCTTTCAACATAACTAGAAGGCAACTATAACTTAAATCTTTCAATATATCTTTCCTTCAATAAACAAGAGTAACTATTTATTTTCTTCTTTCAACAATTAAATCACAACCATTTCACAAAGCAAGTGCAATTTGAAAATATGCTTATTTCTTCCAAAAATAAAACATATCACATTTTGGGAATAATGAAACAATTTCAATTAAAGGAGTTACATTTCCATTTTAAACCATATCAAGTTTTCTATTTCACCCAACCATGTAAAGATTTTGGAGTTTCCTTTCACAAAGCTAACACATTTTAAAATATAGATTTCCCATTCAAATATTCTTAGAAGAGTTTACAAGATATAGGGATTTCCAAGTAATAAAACAACTTTCTTTCAAGCTTACAAATTTACAATCATCCACTCAAAGTGGGAATAATAAAATGAACAATTTACAACATAAAATCTTTCAACAAGGCCAAAATAGAAGTCTCCATTTGCATGTCTTATACCAAATTGAATCATCAATCTTGCATTCGTCAACCTTTCATGACAAGGATCACAATACAAAGGAAGGGGAATAGGCAACGCTCTCCGCCCAACCTTTAATCCATTAAGAGGAGAAGTCATCCCCTTAATGGCCCTTGAGCCCCAACCAAAGAACCATGAGGGATCTTGAGAAACATTTGACAACTTTTCAACAAACATGGCTTCCACAAACAACATACATTTCAAAATATTCAACACAACTAAAATGACATACTCAACAAGTTTTAAACTTCTCAAATAATACATAGGTTTGATACCAAACCAAATGGAGAAAGGACTATGGGAAACCACCTCCTTTTTCCTCCCAAGTGAAGTGGGAGTTTCACCCTAAGCCTCCAAGTGCACAAAACAACAACACAATATCCTTATCTCTCCCTTGCAAGTATGCAACAATATGACCATGATTTCCTTTTCACTCCCCATAGGTGAAACTCCCAATCACACTCCCACCAAATGCATTCCTCAAAAATCCCTTTTCCCTCCCTAATGGTCCCATAATTCCATCTCACACACCCAACTTAAGGCAAGCTACCCAACTGTACAAAAACACATTCACAAAATTCATACTAAATTAAACAAGCACCATTTTTACATTTACAAACCTAAAATAGGAAAAATAAAAGGATGAAGATCCTACCTCTCCATCAAGCTTCCAAGAAAACTTAACTTCACAATTCTTACACAACTCCAAGCCAAGAAAATTCTGAAAAGCAACTCCAACAAGCTCCCAATTTCAAAAATGCAAAGGAAGAAAAATGAACAAGTAACCCCCAATCCATCAAATTTCATAAATAAATACAAATGGGATGTGAGGATGATGAGGTGGCTCCATGTAGGATGCCACTTCATCATTTCTCCATTCCTACACTCAATTCAAACACTGTGCCCAAAACAATAAATGAGCATGTAAGAACTATGACAAACCCTACATGGCACTCAAACTTGCACACCAAGCCTTCCAAGGACAAAATTAATTGAGGTAAGTAGGAAAGTGTAATTATTTTCACTCTTTTACACTCCAAAAAGGATAAATAAGTCAAAATTTAACTCCCAACCCATAGGTAGGGTTGTTGGGTGAATTTAAGAGGCATGAGACAAGCTTAGCTTGTCCCACAAGCCTCCAAAAAGGCCTCCCAAGTCAAAATCTGAATTTTTAAGTTGGGGTGGAGTACATCACACACAAACCAACATAAATCTCACTTACATTCACAAGATTTCAAGGACCATCTACCCTCATAATTATCTATTTGTCACATCTTTATTTTAGTTAATAAATTAAGTAGGATTAGCTAATTAAGACACAATTATAAATGTAAAAAGGTGACAACGATTTCCAAAAATTAAATACATAACACAAAATAAAAATACACACAAAATTTAAAAGAAAAGAACATTACCTTAATGGCTACACATGTGAGGTCACCCCCATGGGAAACCTCCTAACTAGGCATGCAACAACAACACAACATAACATTACACAAGTTGTCAAATTTTGACCATGTTTCTCAACACCCAACATTCTTCCATGGTTGGTCCCCTATCTCATTTTGATGTATGTGATAAAATGTCCTGCAACACAACAAAATACCTCTCTCGGCCTTTTGGCCATATTAACAACATCGAAACAATATACATATAAAATAAATAATCATCATTAGAAATTAGCAATTCCATCATCTAGAATCATACACTTAATTCAATTTTGGCATTCATAAAAATCATAATTCTACTCAAAACATCCAACATATGTTATGCATCCAAATTATGACATGTTAGTATAAAAATCAAAATATTGAAAATCAACATATATAACTATCTATCATCGCCATCTAGTGCATCATAAGATACATGTAAACCACATAATGTCAATAGTCCAAATATTTGCATAATCTATCATCTACTGATCAATGTATCATAATCACAATGTTTCTAAATATCATTCCAAAAGAAATAACATCATAATGTAATAGTGTCGAAGAGGAGTGAGCACTACAAGTAGCAAGTCATTTTCAGTTACAATTTTTTATTTCAATTTTCAAGCTTGCAGACTCTATACATGACACATCATGCCCCACCTCAATGACAAAAGATTATTATGTGAATAGTTTTTGCTTGAACTTTCACCTAAGGTAAATTATTACGAACCGAAAAAAGTATCACTTTTTTTATCAAGGGCATCTCCATCCTACTCATTGTATCAAGTACTAAGTAAGCCTATCGACCTAGTAAAAAATGGAGTAGATTTTCTATTGTGATCTATAAAAATTCTATTTAGAGTTCTTGTTAATAAACAAAAGTCGTGTCAAAAGTAGTATTATATAATTTTCATGAACTATAGAGTAATTTCATATCTATTCCATTTATTTGAGTGAAGTTTCATAATTATAATGTTTATTTGAATAATTATAGAAAGGGATCATTACTTTTTTACATTCCAAACACTTGATGAATATTAAAGTAAAAATAATATAATTGCTTTCACAATAATAAAAATCAAACATTTTAAATTGTATAAACTATTGAAAATTTTAAGGAACCCATGAAAAATACTATAGAGAGGGTGAGAAATCTTGCTAAAACAAAATTTGTTGGGATGATGAATCTTACAAAAATGGCTATCATGATTGGTTGTATATGTAAAGACGAATTTTACCTTATTTTTCTAATTTCCAAAAATATTTTGTCAAATTTCAATTGTCCGCTGAGGGTTAGATTTCATTTGTCTAATCCATTAATAGTATGAAGTGCAATATATGTATTCCTTACTTAACCAATAAAAATGATTGATTTATGAAATTTATATCCATTTTCCCCACTATTTTCTAGGATTAAACTTTGACCATTGATCCATTGGCCACATGTCATCATTTCATGCAATTTCGGAAAATCCATGATCTCTCAAGCCTTTCAAGAAATTTCGGGATAACCCATGATCTCTTAAGCCCTCCTCCCAAGCCCTACCCGAATTATATCACATCGATAGATATCTGGAAATGTGTCAATAGCCTATGCTATTTTGGCTCTGGAGTATCAAGCCTTAATATTTCTTTACTGAAAGTTTTCAACACTTTTTCCAAAAGATGTCCTCTGAAGCCTTCCTTCCAATATACTAAGAGATATTTTTTTCTATAGATACACATGTTTTTTACTCCTAAAAAAATGTGAGATAATTCCCAAAGGAAAAATTACAAAAGCCTCCATTGTCAAGACTCCAAATGACTGTTTGAACCAGCTCAAATTAGGATGCAAACAATATATTTTTATGTCTTAAATAGTCCCAGGAATTCCTTAATTAATGTGGAGTCCAAATGGCCAAATGGGACTATCAAAATATCTAAAAATAACCAAATTACGAATATTAACCACTAAAATTTTCCCTAATAATTTAATATTAAACTTATATAAAAATAAGATATAATGTTTATTTGATTGCATAAAGTATTGTTAAGGAAAAAAATTATGAAATGATTAATATCTCTTAGTTCATATTAGTTCCATATTTAATATTCACTTACATCTTCTATTGAATATAATTTTTAAAACAAAATTTAAATATATTTTATTTAAATAATTAATAAAATTTTCCTATCAAAATATTAATACTCTAAGATAAAACTTTGATGATGCTAATTTTTTATTCTTTTCTTTTGAATATAGACTCTTGGGTTTATTTAAAAATTACAAAAGTGCCACTATAAGGTGTGAAGATAAAGTGGATAAAATGGTCATTATGTAAATGTTTACCTTATTTTATATTTTTTCCACATGGCCACGCATTATAAATCTCTTAAATTGATACCAAGAAAGGGAAATATAATTTAATATAACAAATAGAATATTGTAAAGGGTATATTTCATGATTATCAATAGCTGAAAACTTTTCTCGCTATTATCCACTCATGAGTGCATAGTCGTTTGTTTCTTACAATGTTGTCTTTCTCTAACAATTTAGATCCATAATATTCAACACTCATAATAAAAATTATGATTATTTATTTGTTTGGTTGGTTTGTAATATAATTTAAATTCAATTAGTAAAATTTGGGAGACAAAAATAATTTATAAGATCTTATATGTTCCAAAAGTTTTGGTAGAATGTTATACTCTTAAAATAGTGGATTACATTTTCATTGTTTTTTGTTTCTTGTATTTTAGCCTTTACTAAATTCCAAAGCTTTTGAGTCATTACTATTTTACTTGGTCCCCTTGATATTTATCAATGTGTGATTAGCATAATCTAGTAAGACATGTCTTAAATAATTGAAGGATTCTCCAAGCAATTTAATTAGACTATTATTTTTATGGAATTTTATTTATTTATATTTAAGTCATTTTAGGATGACTTCTATGAATAATCATTTCCTTCTTATACAATTTATTGTTCTTTGTCTCACAATGCTTATCAATGTAAGATTAACACAATTACTTAATAATACGCGTCTTAAATAATTGAAGGATTCCTCAAACAATTTAATTAGACTATTATTTTGTACATGGTTTTACTCATTTCAAAATGACCTATATGAATAATCAAGATTAACACAATTACCCAATATTACATGTCTTAAATAATTAAAGGATTCCTCAAACAATTTAATTCGACTATTATTTTGTGCATAGTTTTACTCATTTCAAATTCAAAATTAACAAATTACCCAATAATACCTTCCTCAAACAATTTAATTATACTTATATTTTGTACATAGTTTTACTCATTTCATAATGACCTATATGAATTATTATTCCCTTGATGGAACCCACTTAGGCACAAAGACCATAAAATTTTATTAATTACAAAAAGGAATCAATAAATATAATACACCACTTTAAGCTTTATACAATATAATTATTTTTAGACTTCACTTAAACATTTAAAATATCATAATTATTCTTTGAATCCAATTTACGATTTTATTAGTGATAAAAAAAACTATATCTTAAAGTTTAAAGATTAATATAATATTATATTGATGATGATAATGATTTTATTTTTATTTTTTGGCTCTCCACAATGGGCAACTTGCATATTGTTGATCTGATCGAACCGTTGGGTGTTATTATTATAAATGTTTTAAATTGATACCAAGGAAGGAAAGATAAATCAATATATCAAATAGAATATGTTAAAAGGTATTTTCCATGATTATCAATAGCTGAAAACTTTTCTCACTAGTATCTACTCATGAGTGGATACTCGGTTGTTTTCAATCCAATCCATAACATTTTGTCCTCTCCACCAATTGTGGGGTATTTTCTGTTTTCTAATTTTAATGCTTTTGCACTTGCGCAGCTATTTTAGACCACATTCTAAATCTTAGATAGGCCATTAGATGCATGAAATTTAATATAATTTGGTTCAGTTCTAGGGGATTGGAACGAATTTTCATTGTCTTTCATAACAATTTAGATCCATAATATTCATCTCCATAATAAACATCATGATTATTTATTCGTTAGTTTTAATAGCATTTGATTATATAATTATTTTTGAAGGAGGAAAAATATTATTCCTGTTTGGTTTGTAATAGAATTTAAATCTAAATCAATAAAAATTGGGACACACATAATTTATAAGATCTTATATGTTCCAAAAAATTTGTTAGAGTGTAAGACTTGTTAAAGTAGTGGATTACATTTTCATTGTTTTTTTGCTTATTACACTCTAACCTCTTTACTAATTTTCAAAGTTTTTGGGATATCTACTATTTTATAGTCCCTTTTGTTTCAAGATACTTATCAATGTGGGATTAACACAACAAGGCATGTCTTAAATAATTGAAGAATTCTCCAAACAATTTAGTTAGACTTTTTTAATGGAGTTTTATTTATGTATATTTAAGTTATTTCAAGATGACTCACATGAATAATTATCCCCTCTTATATAATTTATTATCATTTGTCTCACAATGCTTACCAATGTGAGATTAATACAATTACCCAATAATGCGCGTCTTAAATAATTGAAGGATTCCTCCAATAATTTAATTAGACTATTGTTTCTTGCATAATTTTACTCATTTATATTTTAGTCATTTCAAAATGACCTATATAAATAATCATTCCCTTGATGGGACCCACTTAGACACAAAGACCATAAGAATTTATTAATCATGAAAGGAATCAATATGTATAATGCACCATTTAATCTTTATACACTATAATTATTTTGTTAACTTCACTTAAACACTTAAAATATCATAATTATTCTTTAAATCCAAGTTATGAATTTATTAATCAAGAGAAAACAATATCTTAAAGTTTAAAGATTAATATAATTTACATAATTTTACGCATTTATAAGAATTAATTAATTGAATAAATAAAATGCACCACTTTGAGCTTTATACACTATAATAATTTTTTCGACTTCACTTCAACACTTAAAATATCATAATTATTCTTTGAATCCAATTTATGATTTTATTGGTCAAGAGAGAGTAATATCTTAAGGTTTAAAGATTAATATAATTACACCAAAATGTGTTTCTTACAATGGGAAAGCACACTGGGTATCCGATAATCGCATGTAGATCGGCAGCCAAAACTTTAATGTACTTTGACGTCTTACACGACTCCATCTTCGATCGTCGATTTGTATGGACTATGGTTTGTTTCTATTTTTGTATTTCGCACACGTCACGCCTCGTCGAGGGTGTGAGACCCGAAACACATTGGTTTCCAGTAGGTCGCCATCAAGAAAGGAGATCTTTATCATGGCCACACCATTGCTCATTAATTATGACATAATCTATCTTTTCTCCATCTTGTCATTTATGTCACCACCTGACTCATGGAAGCCATCGAGGCATGTTTCCTAGTTTATGAGGCCCACACTTAACCATGTTTGATCGTCTGTGATGCAAGAACATTACTCCTAGTATGTAGATAAGGATGACATCATCAATTTTGGATTTCTCAGTGTGTGGATAAGTCTAGGAGGTCATCTACGGTATTCTAGGAGTGTTAGTGTTGTGTAAAATCTTCACCAATTTGAATTGGATGATTTCCCTCCTAAACTGCCAATTTGAATCTTGAGGGCAATTTTGGCTTGTAATTGTGTTTAAATGTAATCTTGGAGCATTTAAAAGGCACGTTAAGCTTGTAAAAAATCTTGTTGAGGGTTATAAGTCTTAGTAAGGTCATGGTTGTGATCTATGTCTTAGGTTCTAAGGTATTACACTAGGTTAGGTCTTTCAATAATTCAATAAAAGAAAAAACTTGCAATGTGAATGGTCTTAAGGGGCCAAGATTTAGTTAGAAGGATTGTGGAAACATATTAAAGCCTCAATTGTAACTGATTTGATCATCATTTGATTGATCAAGGAAAAGAAGAAGTGGAGCTCCAAGGTTTGAAGAAAAGGAAAGAAAAATAGACATTGTACTTGCTTGGAAAAATTATGCATGGTAGTTATAAGTCTTGCTTGTGAGATATATGAATATTGCATGTATGATTTGTGAATATTTAGTGCCTAGATGTTTAGTTAAGTGAATGAAATTCCTTTTTTCTTAAATGATTTGTATAGTGGACTGAAGATCTTGGTTTTGAACAAGTTCGAGTTGTGGATTTTGTCTTTCAAGACCGTGCTATAGTTAGGGTATGTGAGATAAAAGGTATATGTTTAGGATTTTACTGAAGAAGAAGTTATTCTCAGTTTGTGAAGGAATATTTTCTTGTATTTATTATTCTTAAGAATCTTTTGAAGGTTTTTTAACGTTTGGTGGAATAATACCTGTTTGGAACTCTATAACGAATAAAGCATAGTCATGTTAGTCATGCATCCAGGGATAATTTTAGCAGCGAATATTCGTAATATGGTGAAAATTTCATTTTAGGAAAATTTGAAAAGGTGAATTATTCGGAGTGGGTCGGTGTCCTGTTCGCCTAAAATATAAAGTATATTTTTTTTGGGGGGTCGGCTTCGCCTTCATTTGAAAACATCTCCTATAAAAACCTATGTGATTCGCCGGGTAGTATACCTCAAGTAGCTTACCAAATTACCAATACTGTGAAATTTGAACTCGCATACCCTTGAGCACCAGAGATTCATATTACTGTTATCCTGTGATTGTTGACGCGCGACAAATGCAGTGTTGATGTGCGACAAGGGCAATATTGACGCGACAAGAGCTATATTGACGCATGACACGAAATTGACTGACACGCGACAAGAGCTGTATTGATGCGCGACAAGAGCTATACTGACGCGCGACTTGGGCTAAGAAGTGACGCGTGATAGAGGAAGGGTTGACGCGCGACAGAGGAAGTGTTGACGCGCGACATCGAGACATTCCACGGCGAAAAGACCTCGAGACCGGATAGAGTCGCTTCTTGGTTCTTTTCTTTTTGATGCATGACTCTTTTCGAATAAAGGAAGGTGCCAGCTCAAAGAATACGAATAACCTAAAAGTAAGTAAGAAATCTCAGAAATCACTCTTCAAGTATTTTGGAAACTCTGCGGATACAGATAATGTAAATACCAATCATATAGATGCCACCAAAAAGAATCGAAATCTGACTGTGGAAGGTATTATTGAGGTGGACATGCATTCTCGCACGCATATCACAATCAAACAAATGAAACCTACGATAATATGCTAGATCTTGAAGATATTGTTCCTATTGGGTGCAACCAAGTGCAATAGATATCACGATACAAACACTCAAAAAATGGAAGACAAAAATCAATATCAAACTCGGTCCAAGAAAGAGGAAACCAGTGATTGCGATATTGCTCAAAATTCTACTAAAAAAGTAAAGCATTGAAAACGAACAAGAATATGTGGACCATTGGCGGGACATACAAGTTTGATTGGGCAGCTAAATTTCCATTTATTGAACTCCGTACAATCATCTAATTCTCAAGAAATACCATGTGAATGTACATGTACAATATGTACGTGGAAATTGGGAAAGCAACAAAAATGCAATCAAGCTAGACACAATAGAAAAACATTGTGGAAAACAATATTTAATCATGAATAGGGCGGATGGCCAAAAATCAAAACACATAGCTGGAAAACTGAAAATGAGTGTATGCATGTCGAGATATGTAGCGGAATATGAGGCAGAGCGGAAAAACACAGACATCTATTGGAAAAGGGAGGAACAATCACATCGCATATTGGTAAGATGAAAGAAACAAATCTACATGCAAAATTCATACAATTCTCTACTCTTTTCAAATACTTAAAAAGGAAGGGCGATGTCAGATTTCCTTGATTTCAAAGTTTTGTATCAATTTAACGGAATGCTGAATGTACCTCAGTCTCATTGGTCTGAGAGTAGTGGATGGGAAATGGCAAAATGCCTCTCGATGATAGAGAAGGAAGATTTGAAAGAGAATGTAAAAAAAGCAAACTTTATCTCTCTTTCAATTGATGAAGTGACAAGAATCGACAACACCGCATGGGTATGTATCCACATATATACTTTAGAAAATCATATAAGGACTCCTCATCTCATTGGGTGTTATGAAAATGGTTGAAAATCGCAATGCCGAAACCTATATAAAATAGTTGTTTCTCATTTGAAAGATGTTCTTTGTATGACTGATTATGAAATTGCTACGAAGTTGGTATGCGTTGGAGCGAGATGGTGCATCCGTCATGCGGGGTCACCGAACAGTGTGTGTTAGATTACAAACAACAGTGGCCCCATATATGCTACCAATTCACTGTATGGCTCACAGAATGAATTTAGCGTATAAAATGGTAAGCAACCACGAAAATGTTGCTAAATTAGAAGACCTCATAAGAGAACTTCATGCCTATATGTCAAGCAGCCCAAAGCATTTTCTCGAGTTCCAAAAATTTGCAATTGGAATTACAGACGGCAAAAAACTTCTGAAGGATGTGGAGACTAGATGGATCTCTTTGTATGAACCAGCATGCAGAGTTCGTGAGGAGTATCCTTCATTGGTTGGTTTCATGCACAAATACCGTCATGAAGTTGATAGGGCAAGGGACCTGTTGTTCCGCTTAACTGATTTGGAGACTTTGCTTACATTGGTTGGTATTCTTCCAATGTTAAAGGAGATCAATACACTGATGAAGCATGCACAGGGCAGATTGATCTATATTGTGGATTTTATACGGATGAGGAAAATGGTATGTCAAAGTCTTGATATATTGTACTGTTCCCAGGATAGTTTTGATGCACCTGTTTTTGAAAATTGGAGAGATTTATTAGATCTTAAAAATCCTAACACCTTTTTGAGATTTAATATCCACGATCACCTATGCATCTCTGTTAATGGGAGGGAAATACCAATGCACATTTTGCAAAGACGTCAAGATATTACAGGATCGGAACGAGAAGATGTTCCTGTGACATGTAATTTGTTTGAGTCTGTGATAGTTGAAACAAGAATAAGGGTAAGTGCACCAAGTTGATGGACAAATATAGGGTCATCCGTGGACGTCATATTGCAAAAAAAAATGAAATCTCAACTTGTAGGGATTATTAGCTATACATGCACTCTAAATTAGAAAAAATTATATAAATATGAATCATAGCATTCAGAATCTAGTTTCTAAAATACTAATTTTTGTAAAAAACGGACAAGTTTAGCTATATTAAACACTTAAAATTATATGACTTACTTTTTTTTTTCGAAAAAACTTATAAGATTGTAGTCCGTTTGCCCGCATTTTGGATGACCAAATCTTGTTATTTTTTTTTCCTTTGGTGAAACGTTAGATGTAGTTGTCTATCTTGGGATGGATTTTATTTTGTATTTTTTTTAGCAATATTTTTTTTTTATGATTTTTTCCGTGAAAGTGGTCTAAAAATATTTAGAAAATGGAGCGCTTTCCGTTTGCCCGCCATAACTATATCAAAAAATATCGAAATCAAATTTATTTTTTTTAAGGTGTATAGAATTTGTCCACGCTTGGGATGGTATAATTTTTATCATATTTTGATAAGCGAAACAAAATTTACAGTCTTAAACGTAGACATGAACATTCACGGGAAAAAATGTCTTAAGGACCTATTGTTAGTAATAAATTATAAAATGATATTTATCTTATTCTATTCACTTTAAAAATAATATTTTTACAAAGCTAAGAGTCTACCCTACGTGATGGCACCATTTTTGTGAAATGTTTTCAGTTTTTTAGCATGGTTCAAGTCTTTGGAAGAGCAGATTTGAGGTTTTTTGACCTTTTGCACTTCATAATGACCTTCCATAGCTTTGGTTGGGGAAAAACAAAGATTTTCCGAGGCTTAGGTTCGGAAAATAGCTCCGTGATCACGGTTTTTGTAAAAATACCGCGAACGCGCTTTATAAAGCGCTCACGCGGTTTATAAACATGAGCGCGCTTTATAAATCATATTTACACACATCCCAATGTCCGAATTACCATGTGATTTTTACTCTCTGACCTTACCGTATGAATTACTGCGAAATTCTGTCTTTTTCCAGGCACGTTTTTTATCACCGAAAGCAAAAACATCATGGGAGACAAAAAACGAAGTCAAAAAAGGAAGTCATTAAGTAAAAAAACACCAGATTTAATTAGAGGCCAACAAAATTGAAAATGCTTTGAGCGAATGCGAAACTTCGTCAATCTAGAAGAGGTTCATCTTCAATCCCAACTACTGTAAGCAATGAAGAACTAGGTAATGTTTCTACTGTCAATGTTGAAGTTGAATTAAATACTCGTGATGAAGAAGTTTTTACCGTCAATGTTGAAGAAGAATTAAATACTCATGATGTAGCAAATGTTGAAATTGAAGGAGACAATGAAAATGTGAAAAGGAAATTCATGTTGAAAATATAGACAAGCAAAATTTGACAAAAACACCTCCTAGGATTTTACATAAGAAACCTAATTTTTTGATTGAAATTGATGAAAACATTTTGAAACCAATGTCTGACAAACTTTCTAACGACAAATCAGAAGAAAAGCCAATGAAATTTGGGATAATTATTTTGAAATTTTAAATGATTCCCAAAGATGTCAGTTGTTGGTTAGTTTGATGAAATTGATTAAAATGAGACCTACATTAAACACCTTAGGATTGACAACATCTAACATACGTGGTCAAACCTCTACAATTGTTGAAAACCTTCATGATGCATATCACACTGTTGGTGTAAAGAGACGCACTAGGGATAGTAATATTGTGCGTCGTGTACTTGCTACTAGTGTTGTAAGTGAATCAATAAAAAAACAACGTTTGATTACGCAAACAAGTCGAATGTTGCAAGTTAATCGAAAAACTCTAATGAAAGCAATTGAAAGACGTAATATCCTTCAATCACTCAATAATGTCGATTTTTGGGAATTTTCTGCTAGAGCACCGCGTAAGGACAAAAATAATTCTGATGCTATAAGAGAAGTTGTTATTAAATTTTGGCATGATAACACTAGAGTTTCACCTAATACAAGAGATGTTATAAAACGGAGAGTTGGTTCTACTAATCGTGAACCACATCCAAAGCATTTCTTAGATATGACTCAAACTCAATTTTTCGTAAGTTTGAACAAGAGAATCTGGAAATTAAAATTAGTCAACGTTTTTTGAAATGTTGAAACCATTCTATGTGAAAATCAACCATGCTCACACCACTTGTTGTTGTAGGCAACATGTTGAATTTGCGATGCATTATGCTAAATTTTTACGTATTTGTTCTATTTTTCATTCTGAAACTATGTTATCTGAATGTGGTGTTCAAGTTCCACCAATATCTTCTAGGGATTTCATTCCTACTATATTTTGTGAAAAAGAAGTTGGACAATTTTTTTATAGTCAGGATTGTTTAGATGGAAGTTGTAGTACATGCGGCGGATTACCTAAATTGGAAAGTTACATCCATGAACAAATTGAAGGTACAATAGGACATAATTTAGTTGAATTTGATAAATATAAATCAGTTGCATACCAGTTGAAAGATGGAAAAGAGTCGAAACGGTGTGAGCTAGTTACAGAACAAATGCCCATTTTTCAATTTATGACAAAATTTAAGGATGAAATTGTTTATGAGTATGTGAGGCATACACATAGAGCTCGATGGTTGGATGAACAATTCAAGCTATGCAAAGACACATTTCCTATTGGTACTATTGTTTCAGTGGTCGATTTTGCAGAGAATTACACATTGCAACCACAAATGGAGGTTCAATCGCAATATTACAACTCAGTACAAGTTGCCATTTTTGTGCATATAGCATTTCTACATTCTCCGATCAAGAGAGAATGATCGAAAATTTTAAGAGAGTACCATTTTTTATCGGTGATGATCGTACTCATTCTACCTTGAATTTGTGCAAGGGTGTTTCCGGTTATTTTATGGAAACTTGTGTGATAGGGACATCCACTTCAAACAACATTATATATGGTCAGATAATTACACGTCTCAGTTTAAGAATGCACGAATGTTTTATTGGATGAGCAGAATGCATGTCAAGATGGGTGTGCAACATATTTAGAGTTTCACTGAGGCTAGACATGGAAAAGGAGAGCATGACGGTGCAGGGGCATGTGTGAAAAGAGCTCTTGCAAGAGAAGAGTTTAAGTACAAAGATGGTGCTGAATTAAAAGATGCAAAAAGCATAGTGGAATGGTGTACTAACAACATGGCCCGAGGTTCTCAAGAAAATTCCACAGTTTGCAGATATTTTTGGTTGATAGAGGAAAAACATATTGCTAACTACGAGGATTGTATGACACTCACTGGGTCCAGTGATATGCACTCATTTTGTAGCTCAGACGCTACTTCGTGGGCTGTATGGACAAGAAAGTTGACATGTTTTTGTGCATCTTGTATCGAATTTGTCACTGCTGAGTGTGATTCACAAGAATGGGTGGAAGGATGGATTTGTAGGCCTCTAACTCCGCTTCCTAGTTATCAACCTCCACAAGCATTACAACTTGTTTCTGCAGATGAAGTTACAACATCCAAGGACTTTGACGAAATTTTGATTTTGGTGCGACAAGGTATTTATCCAGTTATTTATTTAATTTTTGTATTGAGTTATGTCCATTGAAATTTTAATATGTAATTTAAATTTGAGTTTTTCAACCTTGGTTATTTTTTTGTAGGACATGTGTTTGCAGTAATTGCGACAGAAGACAATGAAGAAGGAACAGACTATTTCTTATGTCGTTGCATCGAGGAAAGAAAGAAGTTGACTTCTCCTATTATAGATGGCGAAGAGATTGAGTATCCTACAGGGTCAGTGGTAGTTACTGGAACTTGGCTTCGACGGTATCCATTAAAAAACTCCTCTGTTTGGGTGTTTGAAGACTTTGAGACACACAGGAAAATACTCTTATATTCACATCTAGTTCTAGCGACAAATATTTAGTTGTATAGATATCGAGGAAGACCTAATAACAAGATTCTTTGGAAGGTTCGAGAGTCAGATCATGAAGCAATCTTGTCTGCTATTCAGAGTAGATCCGATCCTGATGGTTCATTGGAATGAATTTACAATGCTCATGTCTGGTATATATTTAATTTCAAGTTTCAATTTATATATATATATATATATATATATATAATTTTTTTAGTTTAAAGATCTAGATTTAAGTTTGAATATATTTTATTTTAAATTTGTGTATTTTGTATGTCATGTATATAGATCTAGTATATGGTTTTGATTTGAAACTTAAATTTCTTTGACTAACAATTTTATGTTTAGGTTAGTGGTGCCAGAAAAGCTTCCACCTTCACGTGGTTGGTATCGTTAGTAGAGAATTTTAAATTCTCGAAGCTAAGAGAAGCTCGAACATTGTTTGAAAAATTTGTAAATTTTGAAAAGTCAAGTTTGTAAATTTTGAAAATATTGTAAATTTTGAAAATGTTGTAAATTTTGAAAAAGTTGTAAATTTTGAAAAAGTTGTAAATTTTGAAAACAACTCCTCTAGGTGCCACGGAGTCCGAGTAGTCACTCGTCGAATTTGAACGATATTTTGGTCTTAGGGCTCTTAAGGGACTAAGCCCGAACGAAGTAGCCCGGAATCAACGACCCTTTCGCGCACCGAAACACCGCCTCCTCTAGCATTCACCTGGCCACCGGACGTCTTTGCGCAGGCGGTTCGGTGCCATGGCCACCGTTTGCAAAATACAGCGTTTGACAACCTTACACTGGCTCCAACTGCACTATTTCGCGCGTTTGCAAACATTAGGACAACGAGAGCACCAAAATGAGAAGGAAAAAAATGAGAGAGGCTATTGTAGAGGGTCCGTATCTTTGAGGTGTCGGATCACACGAGGCCTCTCTATGTGCCACAGTATGAGTAGTCACCCGTCGAATTTGAACGATATTTTGGTCTCGGGGCTCTTAAGGGACTAAGCCCGAAAGTAGCCGGAATCAACGACCCTTTCACGCACCGAAACACCACCTCCTCTAGCGTTCACTGCCACCCGGACGTGCAAGCACAAAGCGGTTCAAAGCCACGACCCACCGTTTACAAAATACGCGTTTGTGACCTTACACTGGCTCCAACTGCACTATTTCGCGCGTTTGCAAACAGTAGGACAGCGAGAGCACCGAAATGAGAAGGAAAAAAATGAGAGAGGCTATTGTATAGGGTCCGTATACCGAGGTATCAAATCAGACGAGGCCTCTCTAGGTGCCACGGAGTCCGAGTAGTCACCCGTCGAATTTGAACGATATTTTGGTCTCAGGGCTCTTAAGGGACTACGCCCGAACGAAGTAGCCCAGAATCAACGACCCTTTCACGCACCAAAACACCACCTCCTCTAGCGTTCACCTAGCCACTCAGACGTGCCGGCGTAGGCGGTTCAGTGCCATGACCCACCGTTTGCAAAATACAAATTTGTGACCTTACTGGCGGCTCCAACGCACTATTTCGCGCGTTTGCAAACATTAGGACAACGAGAGCACCGAAATGAGAAGGAAAAAAATGAGAGAGGCTATTGTAGAGGGTCCATATGCCGAGGTGTCGGATCAGACGAGGCCTCTCTAGGTGCCACAGAGTCTAAGTAGTCACCCGTCGAATTTGAACAATATTTTGGTCTCAGGGCTCTTAAGGGACTACGCCCGAACGAAGTAGCCCGGAAGCAACGACCCTTTCGCGCACCGAGACACCACCTCCTCTAGCATTCATCTGACCACCCGGACATGCCGGCGCAGGCGGTTCAGTGCCACGGCCCACCGTTTGCAAAATACATCGTTTGACAACCTTACACTGGCTCCAACTACACTATTTCGCGCGTTTGCAAACATTAGGACAGCGAGAGCACCGAAATGAGAAGGAAAAAAATGAGAGAGGCTATGGTAGAGGGTCCGTATTTCGAGGTTTCAGATCGATTTAGGCCTCTCTAGGTGCCACGGAGTCCGAGTAGTCACCCATCAATTTGAACGATATTTTGGTCTCGGGGCTCTTAAGGGATTAAGCCCGAACGAAGTAGCCGGAAGCAACGACCCTTTTCGCGCACCAAAACACCACCTCCTCTAGCATTCACCTAGCCACCTGGACGTGCTTTGGCATAGGCGGTTCGGTGCCACGGCCCACCCTTTGCAAAATACAGCGTTTGTGACAACCTTACACTGGCTCCAACTGCACTATTTCGCGCGTTTGCAAACATTAGGACAGCGAGAGCACCGAAATGAGAAGGAAAAAAATGAGAGAGGCTATTATAGAGGGTCCGTATGCCGAGGTGTTGGATCAGACGAGGCCTCTCTAGGTGCCATGGAGTCCGAGTAGTCACCGTCGAATTTGAACGATATTTTGGTCTCAGGGCTCTTAAGGGACTAAGCCCGAACGAAGTAGCCCGAAAGCAACGACCCTTTCGCGCACTGAAACACCGCCTCCTCTAGCATTCACCTGCCCACCCAGACGTGCCGGCATAGGTGGTTCGGTGCCACGGCCCACCGTTTGCAAAATACAGCGTTTGACAACCTTACACTGGCTCCAACTGCACTATTTCGCGCGTTTGCAAACATTAGGACAACGATAACACCGAAATGAGAAGGAAAAAATGAGAGAGGCTATTGTGGAGGGTCCGTATGCCGAGGTGTCGGATCAGACGAGGCCTCTCTAGGTGCTACGGAGTCCGAGTAGTCACCCGTCGAATTTGAACGATATTTTGGTCTCAGGGCTCTTAAGGGACTAAGCCCGAACGAAGTAGCCCGGAAGCAACGACCCTTTCGCGCACCGAAACACCACCTCCTCTAGCGTTCACCTGGCCACCCGGACGTGCCGGCGTAGGCGGTTCGGTGCCACGGCCCACCGTTTGCAAAATACAGCGTTTGACAACCTTACACTGGCTCCAACTGCACTATTTCGCGCGTTTGCAAACATTAGGACAACGAGAGCACCGAAATGAGAAGGAAAAAAATGAGAGAGGCTATTGTAGAGGGTCCGTATGCCGAGGTGTCGGATCAGACGAGGCCTCTCTAGGTGCCACGGAGTCCGAGTAGTCACCCGTCGAATTTGAACGATATTTTGGTCTCAGGGCTCTTAAGGGACTAAGCCCGAACGAAGTAGCCGGAATCAACGACCCTTTTGCGCACCAAAAAACCACCTCCTCTAGCGTTAACCTGGCCACCCGGACATGCCAGCGCAGGAGGATCGGTGCCACGGCCCACCATTTGCAAAATACAGCGTTTGAAAACCTTACACTTTGGCTCCAATCACTATTTCGCGCGTTTGCAAACATTAGGACGGCGAGAGCACCGAAATGAGAAGCAAAAAAAAATGAGAGAGGCTTTGTGTAGAGGGTCCGTATGTCGAGGTGTTGGATCAGACGAGGCCTCTCTAGGTGCCACGGAGTCCAAGTAGTCACCCGTCGAATTTGAACGATATTTTGGTCTCAGGGCTCTTAAGGGACTAAGCCCGAACGAAGTAGCCCGAAAGCAACGACCCTTTCGCGCACCGAAACACCGCCTCCTCTAGCATTCACCTGGCCACCTAGACGTGCCGACACGGTGGTTCGGTGCCATGGCCCACCGTTTGTAAAATACAAATTGAAAAACCTTACACTAGCTCCAACCGCACTATTTCGCGCGTTTGCAAACATTAGGACAAATGAGAGCACCGAAATGAGAAGGAAAAAAATGAGAGAGGCTATTGTGGAGGGTCCGTATGCCGAGGTGTCGGATCGACGAGGCCTTATAGGTGCTACGAGTTCGAGTAGTCACCCGTCGAATTTGAACGATATTTTGGTCTCAGGGCTCTTAAGGGACTAAGCCCGAACGAAGTAGCCCGGAAGCAACGACCCTTTCGCGCACCGAAACACCACCTCCTCTAGCGTTCACCTAGCCACCCGGACATGCCGGCGTAGGCGGTTTGGTGCCACGGCCCACCGTTTGCAAAATACAGCGTTTGACAACCTTACACTGGCTCCAACTGCACTATTTCACAAGCGCGTTTGCAAAAATTAGGACAAATGAGAGCACCTTGAAATGAGAAGGAAAAAAATGAGAGAGGCTATTGTAGAGGGTCCGTATGCCGAGGTGTTGGATCAGACGAGGCCTCTCTAGGTGCCATGGAGTCCGAGTAGTCACCCGTCGAATTTGAACGATATTTTGGTCTCAGGGCTCTTAAGGGACTAAGCCCGAACGAAGTAGCCCGAAAGCAACGACCCTTTCGCGCACCGAAACACCGCCTCCTCTAGCATTCACCTGGCCACCCAGACGTGCCGGCATAGGTGGTTCGGTGCCACGGCCCACCGTTTGCAAAATACAGCGTTTGACAACCTTACACTGGCTCCAACTGCACTATTTCGCGTTTGCAAACATTAGGACAGCGAGAGCACCGAAATGAGAAGGAAAAAAATGAGAGAGGCTATTGTAGAGGGTCCGTATGCCGAGGTGTCGGATCAGATGAGGCCTCTCTAGGTGCCACGGAGTCCGAGTAGTCACCCGTCGAATTTGAACGATATTTTGGTCTCAGGGCTCTTAAGGGACTAAGCCCGAACGAAGTAGCCCGGAATCAACGACCCTTTCGCGCACCGAAACACCGCCTCCTCTAGCGTTCACCTGGCCACCCGGACGTGCCGGCGTAGGCGGTTCGGTGCCACGGCCCACCGTTTGCAAAATACAGCGTTTGACAACCTTACACTGGCTCCAACTGCACTATTTCGCGCGTTTGCAAACATTAGGACAACGAGAGCACCGAAATGAGAAGGAAAAAAATGAGAGAGGCTATTGTATAGGGTCCGTATGCCGAGGTGTGTCGGATCGATGAGGCCTCTCTAGGTGCCACTGGAGTCCGAGTAGTCACCCGTCGAATTTGAACGATATTTTGGTCTTAGGGCTCTTAAGGGACTAAGCCCGAACGAAGTAGCCTGAGTCAACGACCCTTTTGCACACCGAAACACCACCTCCTCTAGTGTTCACCAGCCACCCGGACATGCCAAGCAGGGAGGATCGGTGCCACGGCCCACCGTTTGCAAAATACAGCGTTTGACAACCTTACACTGGCTCCAACTGCACTATTTCGCGCGTTTGCAAACATTAGGACAGCGAGAGCACCGAAATGAGAAGGAAAAAAATGAGAGAGGCTATTGTAGAGGGTCCGTATGCCGAGGTGTTGGATCAGACGAGGCCTCTCTAGGTGCCACGGAGTCCGAGTAGTCACCCGTCGAATTTGAACGATATTTTGGTCTCAGGGCTCTTAAGGGACTAAGCCCGAACGAAGTAGCCCGGAAGCAACGACCCTTTCGCGCACCGAAACACCGCCTCCTCTAGCATTCACCTGGCCACCCAGACGTGCCGGCGCAGGTGGTTCGGTGCCATGGCCCACCGTTTGCAAAATACAGCGTTTGACAACCTTACACTAGCTCCAACTGCACTATTTCGCGCGTTTGCAAACATTAGGACAGTGAGAGCACCGAAATGAGAAGGAAAAAAATGAGAGAGGCTATTATGGAGGGTCCATATGCCGAGGTGTCGGATCAAACGAGGCCGCTATAGGTGCTACGGAGTTTGAGTAGTCACCGTCGAATTTGAACGATATTTTGGTCTCGGGGCTCTTAAGGGACTAAGCCCGAACGAAGTAGCCGGCTAAGCGACCCTTTTCGCGCCGAAACACCACCTCCTCTAGCGTTCACCTGCCACCCGGACATGCATGCCACGCGTAGGCGGTTACGTGTGCCACGGCCCACCGTTTGGAAAATACGGCGTTTGACCCTTACACTGGCTCCAACCGCATTATTTCACGCGTTTGCAAAAATTACGACAATGAGAGCACCGAAATGAGAAGGAAAAAAATGAGAGAGGCTATTGTAGAGGGTCCGTATGCCGAGGTGTCGATTAGACGAGGCCTCTCTAGGTACCACGGAGTCCGAGTAGTCACCGTCCGAATTTGAACGATATTTTGGTCTTAGGGCTCTTAAGGGACTAAGCCCGAACAAGAAGTAGCCGGAATCAACGACCCTTTCGCGCACCGAAACACCACCTCCTCTAGTGTTCACTGCCACTCGGACATGCCGTGCAGCGATTCGTGCCATGGCCCACCGTTTGTAAAATACGGCGTTTGACAACCTTACACCGGCTCCAATGCACTATTTCACGCGTTTGCAAACATTAGGACAGTGAGAGCACCGAAATGAGAAGGAAAAAAAGGAGAGAGGCTATTGTAGAGGGTCTGTATGCCGAGGTGTCGGATCTGATGAGGCCTCTCTAGGTGCCACGGAGTCCAAGTAGTCACCCGTCGAATTTGAACGATATTTTGGTCTCAGGGCTCTTAAGGGACTAAGCCCGAACGAAGTAGCCGGAATTTCAAGCGACCCTTTTGCGCACCAAAACACCACCTCCTATAGCATTCACCTGGCCACTCGGATGTGCCGGCGACTCGGATGTGCCGGCGCAGGCGGTTCGGTGCCATGGCCCACCGTTTGCAAAATACAACATTTGACAACCTTACACTGGCTCCAACTGCACTATTTCGCGCGTTTGCAAACATTAGGACAGCGAGAGCACCGAAATGAGAAGGAAAAAAATGAGAGAGGCTATTGTGGAGGGTCCGTATGCCGAGGTGTCGGATCGACGAGGCCGCTCTAGGTGCTTCTGAGTCCGAGTAGTCACCCGTCAATTTGAACGATATTTTGGTATTAGGGCTCTTAAGGGACTAAGCCCGAACGCAAGTAGCCGGAATCAACGACCCTTTCGCACCCCGAAACACCACCTCCTCTAGCGTTCACTCAGCCACTCGGACATGCCGGCGGCGAGTTCGTTGCCATGGCCCACCGTTTGTAAAATACAGCGTTTGACAACCTTACACTGGCTCCAACTGCACTATTTCACGCGTTTGCAAACATTAGGACAAAGAGAGCACCGAAATGAGAAGGAAAAAAAAAAAGGAGAGAGGCTATTGTAGAGAGGGTCCATATGCCGAGGTGTCGGATCGATGAGGCCTCTCTAGGTGCCACGGAGTCCGAGTAGTCACCCGTCGAATTTGAACGATATTTTGGTCTCAGGGCTCTTAAGGGACTACGCCCGAATGAAGTAGCCCGGAAGCAACGACCCTTTCGCGCACCAAAACACCACCTCCTATAGCATTCACCTGGCCACTCGGATGTGCCGCGCGACTTCGGATGTGCCGAGCGCGCAGCGGTTCGGTGCCATGGCCCACCGTTTGCAAAATACAGCATTTGGCAACCTTACACTGGCTCCAACTGCACTATTTCGCGCGTTTGCAAACATTAGGACAACGAGAGCACCGAAATGAGAAGGAAAAAAATGAGAGAGGCTATTGTGGAGGGTCCGTATGCCGAGGTGTCAGATCAGACGAGGCCGCTCTAGGTGCTACACGAGTCCGAGTAGTCACCCGTCGAATTTGAACGATATTTTGGTCTTAGGGCTCTTAAGGGACTAAGCCCGAACGAAGTAGCCCGGAATCAACGACCCTTTCGCGCACCGAAACACCACCTCCTCTAGCGTTCACCTGGCCACTCGGACATGCCGGTGCAGGCAGTTCGTTGCCATGGCCCACCGTTTGTAAAATACAGCGTTTGACAACCTTACACTGGCTCCAACTGCACTATTTCACGCGTTTGCAAACATTAGGACAGTGAGAGCACCGAAATGAGAAGGAAAAAAAGGAGAGAGGCTATTGTAGAGGGTCTGTATGCCGAGGTGTCGGATCAGATGAGGCCTCTCTAGGTGCCACGGAGTCCAAGTAGTCACCCGTCGAATTTGAACGATATTTTGGTCTCAGGGCTCTTAAGGGACTAAGCCCGAACGAAGTAGCCGGAAGCAACGACCCTTTTGCGCACCAAAACACCACCTCCTATAGCATTCACCTAGCCACTTGGATGTGCCGCGACTTCGGATGTGCCGTGGCAGTGTTGAAAGTTACGCCCATGGCCCACCGTTTGCAAAATACAACATTTGACAACCTTACACCTGCTCCAACCGCACTATTTCGCGCGTTTGCAAACATTAGGACAGCGAGAGCACCAAATGAGAAGGAAAAAAATGAGAGAGGCTATTGTGGAGGGTCCGTATGCCGAGGTGTCGGATCGACGAGGCCGCTCTAGGTGCTTCTGAGTCCGAGTAGTCACCCGTCGAATTTGAACGATATTTTGGTCTTAGGGCTCTTAAGGGACTAAGCCCGAACGAAGTAGCCCGGAATCAACGACCCTTTTACGCACCGAAACACCACCTCCTCTAGTGTTCACCTGGCCACCCAGACGTGCTGGCGCAGGAGGATCGGTGCCACGCCCACCGTTTGCAAAATACAACGTTTGACACCTTACACTTAGCTCCAACCGCATTATTTCGCGCGTTTGCAAAAATTAGGACAGCGAGAGCACGAAATGAGAAGGAAAAAAATGAGAGAGGCTATTGAGATGGTCCGTATGCCGAGGTGTCGAGATTAGATGAGGCCTCTCTAGGTACCACGAGTCCAGTAGTCACCCGTCGAATTTGAACGATATTTTGGTCTCAGGGCTCTTAAGGGACTAAGCCCGAACGAAGTAGCCCGGAATCAACGACCCTTTCGCGCACCGAAACACCACCTCCTCTAGCGTTCACCTGCCACCCGGACATGCCGGTGCAGCGATTCGTTGCCATGGCCCACCGTTTGCAAAATACGGCGTTTGTGACAACCTTACACTGGCTCCAATCGCACTATTTCACGCGTTTGCAAACATTAGGACAGCGAGAGCACCGAAATGAGAAGAAAAAAATGAGAGAGGCTATTGTAGAGGGTCTTTATGCCAAGGTGTCGGATCAGACGAGGCCTCTCTAGGTGCCACGGAGTCCGAGTAGTCACCCGTCGAATTTGAACGATATTTTGGTCTCAGGGCTCTTAAGGGACTAAGCCCGAACGAAGTAGCCCGGAAGCAACGACCCTTTCGCGCACCAAAACACCGCCTCCTCTAGCATTCACCTGGCCACCCGGATGTGCCGGCGTAGGCGGTTCGGTGCCACGGCCCACCGTTTGCAAAATACAGCATTTGACAACCTTACACTGGCTCCAACTGCACTATTTCGCGCGTTTGCAAACATTAGGACAGCGAGAGCACCGAAATGAGAAGGAAAAAAATGAGAGAGGCTATTGTAGAGGGTCCGTATGCCGAGGTGTCGGATCAGACGAGGCCTCTCTAGGTGCCACGGAGTCCGAGTAGTCACCCATCGAATTTGGACGATATTTTGGTCTTAGGGCTCTTAAGGGACTAACCCCGAACGAAGTAGCCCGAAGCAAACGACCCTTTCGCACGTGCTGAAACACCGCCTCCTCTAGCGTTCACCGCCACCGGACGTGCGCGCAGGGGTTTGGTGCCACGACCCACCGTTTGCAAAATACAACGTTTCCTTATTTATTTAAATTAAATTACAATGACTTGGTTGTTATGTTATCTGTTGTTGTCATCTTGTCCTTGGTAGGATGATATACATCCAGGGCTATGAGTGTGATCTAGGATGTGGTTAGTTGTATTCGAGTGTGTCTAGAGTATGACAAAAATTAGGTATGAGTATTTTTATCTAGTGGATATACGGTGCGAGATAGATCAAGAAGGCGCCTATGGTTGTTAAAACAATGCATAAATGAAGTGTATATCAAAATAAGTACAAAATTCTATATTTCCAAGTTCCCAAACCAAATTTTGGGTACTAAACATTTATATCTTAATGAATTCAACACTACATGACACTTTTACTATTGCATGCACCAATTAAATTACAACCCTTTTGATCAGAATATTTTAGTGAATTTTATATATTAAAGATATCCTAAAAATTGACACAAATACACATTATATCCAGCATGGTGTTCTATATGGCATGGCATGGTGTTATATCCTAAGTAAATTGTTTCTCTCATATTTGTTTATCAGATCAAATTTATAGCCTTACATCAACACCACTTTTTTGTTAACATAGTAATATAATTGGTTCATTGAGCATCCAATATTATAAATAAGGTGTGGAAGTTATGGAATCAATATAATAATTCATATTTTTAGAAGTGACATGTAAACAAAATAAAAAACTAGAGAAAAATAATGAGAAGCTTAAATAGAAAGTAATCAACCTACAAAAAATATCCAACATGTAAAACTACAAATGATTGTTCGAGAGAGGGAGAGAAGCAATATTTCTCACATTTAAAAATATCCAACATGTAAAACTACACATTTATTGACTATGCTTAAAGCATGTTTCTCACTCCCAAATTCTAAGTCCGCCATTTCATTACTTTTTCTTCATGTAAATTGGTACCTCAAGAATCAATGCACGTTATACATAACACATCTCTCTAGTTACTAATACTTAAGTTGGCTTGATATAGAGCTAACAATATTGTTTTAGTTTGAAAAATAAAAATTCAAAATGCCCATGACATGAAATATACCACAAATAATAATCAGAAAGATACTAGAAAATATATAACTAGAAGTAATACACTAAATCCACCGAACAGAGATCAAAACCCACTTTCTCAGAGTTAGCAATAATACCAAAATAACCAAATTTATAGCCTTATTTAACCAACACACATGGATATATATATATATATATATATATATATATATATATATATATATAAGAATCAAATAAAGTGTGCTCAAGACGTGCACGTCTCTGAAAATATATATGTACACATATAAGTTCATAATGTATGTATACATCGCGAACTAAGCACGTGTCATAATGTACATATGGGACCACATGCGGTCGCAAAAGGCTAGATATATATACAATGGACTGTGAATAGATGTACTCATGACCACATATATGTGGCATCCAAGTGGACTATAAATCTACTCATGAAACATCTTCCCTCTCTTCGCCCTGCTAGAAGTAGCACGTCCACGACCTGGGGATGTAGTGGAGGGAGATGCCACTATGGATTTCATCCGTGTGGTCCTAGGTGTCTCCAAGCATGCCTGCAACCTAACCTGCACATTCATAAACAACAAGTTTTTAACACCCAAAATTTTAAAATACCTTCAAAATTTAGAAACTTGTACAATTTAGTTAAAATGCATGTGCAATCTTACCGCAATGTCATGATCCCTATCGATTTGTTGTTGACGCGTCGCAGGGACAACAATAGACTCACGAGGGGTAAGCTACATACAAATAATTAATTTTCAAATTAATTATTTCACACATATATATACCTACAAAATTTGATATTGTAGATTTAAGTTTAATAAGAAATAATGAACCTCCAAAATTTAACAAATTTAAAAAATTGTGTACCTCGGTTAGTGGATTTGCAGATGCTATGGCAGTATCTACAGCAGCCTCCACAGTCTGCATATGTGGAGGAGTCTCTGTAGCAGTCATAAGCTATACAAAAAACATGTACAAATCAATTTATTAAAATCTACTTAAGAGCTATACAAAAAACATGTACAAATCAATATTTAGTTACTCAAGAAAGAATAAAAATACATTATTAAATTTTATCTTCTATTTAGGCTAAATACATAGGATCTATAAATGTTAGCACGGAGGCCATCTATCTTCATAAGATTTTGACAAACTTTTGTATTTAATCTAGGTAACCCATAGTCATCTTCTATGACAATTAGAGCATCATTCAAATTTGAAGAACTTTTAAATCTAACATCACCAGACCAAACATATAGATCAGACGAAGAGTAGACTAGAGTTGTATATCCTTGGTGGGCAAGTGTGTTGCAAATATATAGATTATAATGCACTATTTATATGTATTTGTGTCCAAAGGTAGCTGAGTTTGAGTTTTGGTGCACGAGCCTAGAGGATCTTACTTGTGTGTTATCCCTTTGGAAATAAAGAACATAACCTCCTTCCACCTTGCTGGCTTAGAGATCTATGGGAAGAAACATGGATAACTTCAAACTGACCTAGTTTGTTGTTGTTATGGGTACTCTTAAGGAATCAAATGGTCCAATGTTTCTTCTTAATTTTATTAGAGTGAGAATAGAGGATCCTTGAATTTTCCAAGGTCACCCTACTAGGTTTTAGTGAATGAATATTTATATATGACCAATCGTTAGATTTCTTACTCAACAAACCTAAAAGTACTACCTAGGTTGACTAAGCCAAGTAACCCTTTTGAAAAAGTTAATATTAGAAGTGTATGGGATAGGTTCGTAGGGGGTGGATAGGTTGGATTTTAACTTATCCTAAACCTACAAACATGTCCATGATGTCTAATAAATTAGGTCTGAGACACATGGAGGATTATGCATATGTTCAATAACATGTGCAGAGATTTGTGAGGGGTCAGGGATGGAGAATACTTGTTATCTAGTAGAAGCGAAGTGGATATAGAGTGAGACATTTCCTTAAGTTGTTCAAGTTATGTGTGAATGAGATATATATCATTATAGTTGTAACACACGTCATGTTTCCAAGTGTTGGGAATACATTTAGGTACTACAAATTACCCCATTTCAATATAGTATTGATAAATGTTGGATTAATAGATAAGAAACAAGTAAATACAAACCTCACTTCTTGATCATACAATGATGTTGTAAATTCTTAAATCTCAGTACACCAATCCATATAAAACTTATAATCATATGGAAAGGACGCATAGATTTTTTTAGATAAAGGTACAAGAGGATTTAATAACCTTTTTTACATTTCTTCATCACTCTTATCATTCATTTTGATTACGAGTTGATCGCTTCCACCTGGTCAAGTATCTTTTCCTTCGTGACTCATGGTGTTACATATCTAGAGGTAGTTATTGAGAATCAAGATATAGTCTAGGTAAATAAGTAGATATGGGAAGATATCATTTTACATTGGATTGAGAAGTTCATCATGTACAAATAATATACCTATGACAACTTGCAGTACGTGTCATTATTTTGGATGTTGGGAACATGTAGACCATGTGTATCCAGTTTAGTACTACAAACGAGACATAAGGGAATTTATCAACTGGCCCGAGAGGATCAAGAAGATCAAGAGGATTGGGTCAGTAACCACCTAGAAAAATACTTATGAGATTTATATTTCTCGGATCTAGAGGATAGGGTCCACATCCATAATAATCACTTAATAATCCTCTTTACCTAAATTAAGCACCTCAAGTCTATTATAACATGTATCTCCAATTACAAAAAATTTAGAGGTATTGAAAATGCAGTAGAGCATGTGTACAAGTGTGAGATACTATGGTATTCTAAGCAAATTACAACTTTATATATGGTAGTCAAGCCAGTATGTATTTTATATACGTTGAGTACATAAGAAAGTGAAACTCATGTACACAGAGGTCCAAGAATTAGAAACAAAGTGTTTAAAGAGATTTGTAACTAACCTGCGTAAAACTCATGCGAGGCATGCCAAGAGCTTTCAGCCTCCCGAGCAGATGATGACCCACCGTGCTCCCGTGTATAAAAGATAAAAATATTAATACATGTAAAACATACACGTGAAACAAATTATAATAATAATCTAGTGCAATTAAATGATTTATTAAAAATGTAAGTTTGTACAACTTGAAACTTACGTTTGAAACACGCCCAACCGCAGTAGATGCTAGCATTTCAACACCGGATGTTTCCTTCACCGGCTCTTGCTATTTAAAATAAAATAAAAATTAGTTTTTACATGTATGTACATGACGTACAATCATATATATATTAATATCTCAAACATGTGAATTAAACTATTGTACATATATATATTATTTAAATTTATTTAAAATTTACCTCGTGAAAGACCAATATCGTGGCTCCAGCCCAAAAACATTCCCAAAGATCTCATCTATAGAAAAAAATCCTATGAACCACCAAATGATGTCTCGCTGCAAGGTGCATACGGCACCACATGATCCACGGTGTGTGGTGCACTAGAACCGGCCTCCACCAACATCACCGAATGCAACTGGGTGCTATGGCCGGGTGAGAGTGTCGTGAGCTCCTCAATGCATGCAATGTATCAATCTCCACAACCTCCTTCACTGTAGGAGGGATAACTGAAGGCAGTGGGGGTTTTGGGGCATGGGGGATCCTAGGCTGACCTACGCGTGCACTAGGTCTGCTCTGTGCAGAGCCACCTCCTCGACCAAAAAATTCTGAAAAGTCAAAATAATTCGGGACCTCATTGAGCACAAACTCACAATATAATTTCTTCAAAAAATAAAGAGGAACCTCATTGTTGTTGCATGGTGGATAATCAAAAACCATCCACCATCGGTCCCAAAAATTGTTTTTGATTCTATCATCATGGCACCAATGGATTGGGAACCGTTTGCAAGTAATTGCAGGGGGGCATTGGTTCTAGGGTCGGTAAATAATGCACAAATGAGGTCTTTTCCATTTTTTTGTCTTTGACGGCCGCATGGGATAGTTTATCCGCATACCACCGCCTACAGTCACTTCTAAAGGTGTTCCATCTATGTATTTGGTTGGTCATGGACTCGACTTCGCCAATCAATGTTTGCAATGTATTGGCTAAAGTCATGCGGGATGGATTTGTAGCATGATTTTGTCTTATAGTTTGAATTAGGTTCTCAATGACAATTTTATTTTCTTAGATTCTTCCAATGATATTATCTTGCGTTCCTGTTGGCTCTGGTGGGGATGTAAGAGCCACAGGGGGCGGATCTATGTTTGGAGGAGGGTTTTGAGGAATGTTTGGAGGGTTTTGAGGAATGTTCGGTGGGTTTTGAGGAATGTTTTGACGGTTTGCATGAGCCCGAGCTTGCCGACCAACTGATAAAACAATAAAATTGTATACATAAACAAACAATTCACAAAACCCATGAAAATGCCAAAAAAAACCTAAAATGCAAAAAAAACAACCTAAAATGCAAAAAAATGATTACAATCAGGGACTTACCTCCTCGTCTTGGCGGCATGGTTGAATCTATCGCTATCCAGAAGTCCGATGAGCAATTTTGAGATAGTATTGAAAGTGCGAGTGAAAAACGTTTAAGAAAAGTCGCGGTTCGAAATGAAAATTAGGAAAATAACGAGTCGCGGACTCAAAATTTTGTCTCAGAGTTCCGCGATCGTGGTTTATAACCGCGCTCGCGGTTATAAACTGCGATCGCGGAACTAGGTTCGGTAATTACCGAACCTAGAATTCAATAACCGCGATCGCGGTTTTAGGACCGCGCTCGCGGTTTTAAAACCGTGATCACGGTACCTTTATTTCGGGTTTTTATGTCCACAGAATTGTCCACCAACTTCGCACTTACCCATAAAGCTTAAAAAAATTTCAGAAACCTTGTCATCAGAAATTAGGGAACGTTTCTATAAGGATAAAATTCTGGAAGCCATGGGTGTGATGAATCCGAATTTTTGGAATACAGAAGGTGGCCGTGCAGACTTTGTCAGTAAGCATTTCCATAAATCAATGGGTACAATAATGGAACAATTTACAAAGACGTCAAAGCTCAAGGGTACGGAAATCAAAGGTATACTGAATGCCAATTTATTAAAGTTTCAGTCAACCAATTTTGCAACAACAATGAGGAACCAATATAAGAATTTATATCAACCTTCTGAAAGTGGTGCTATTACAAGGCTGTGGAGAGGAATCTATCAAAGTTCTATCTTACAAGAAGATATCATGAGTATTTCGACTATATGAGTTATGCCGCATAATGATTTTGGGGTCTGTGGAGGATGAAAGAGTTTTCAAGGCATTGTCATTTATAAAATCAAAACCGAGAAACAAAGTTGATAAAAATATGGAAAGTTGCATGAGGTGTTACGTTTCACGATACTCCTCGAAACCTTTCCGTTTGACAGAGCAATTGCGCATTCGAATTCCCTTTGCGAAAGAAGAGGTGTAAATAATACAGCTACAAGTACAAATATTCCCAACCTTGAGAGTGTAATTGGCTCTTCGTCACATTCTACTGTAAGACAACATCGACTTTCGACTTTCATGAAGCTATTGATAATGGATTGTTTCAACTTTAAGTAGGTATCTTCTTTATCTATCTTTTATCTTTATCATTAAAGATGTTACAGGTCTATATACTAAAAATGTCAGGCAATTCACCCATCTATCTACTAATCCATTTCTCGTGTTGGATTTTTTAAAACACAGATCTATCTCATTACCAAATGGTGTGATGATTTCAACTTTAAGCAGGTATCTTTTTCCCCTTAATCTTATTGTTTGTTACTATTCATTTTTTGACAGAGCAATTGCTCACTGGAATTCCCTTTGGGAAAAAAGAGGTGTAAATAATACAGCTACAAGTACAAATATTCCCAACCTTGAGAGTGTAATTGGCTCTTCGTCACATTCTACAGAAGACAACATCGACTTTGATGAAGCTATTGATAATGGATTGTTTCAACTTTAAGTAGGTATCTTCTTTATCTATCTTTTATCTTTATATACTAAAAATGTCAGGCAATTCACCCATCTATCTACTAATCCATTTCTCGTGTTGGATTTTTTTAAAACAAAGATCTATCTCATTACCAGTGGCAGTGATGATTTCAACTTTAAGCAGGTATCTTTTTCCCCTTAATCTTATTGTTTGTTACTATTCATTTTTTCAGCTCTGGTTATAATTAAAGATGTTACAGGTGTATGTATTTACATTTAGTTAAATACAAAATTTTTATTTTTTGAAAACGTGGGTTGACATCCGTCCGAGGAAGTCACATTTCTGATCGATAATGTCGAAACTCACCCATCTATCTACTAATCAATTTTTGTGTTGAATTTTTTAAGACAAAGATCTAGCACATTACCGGTGATGATTTCAATTTTAAATAGGTATCTTCTTCAACATAATCTTATTGTTTGTTACCTTACATTTTTTCAGCTCTTGTTATCATTAAAGACGTTACAAGTCTAATTCTTTATATTTACATTTATTTAAAGATATTGTTGGTCTATATATTTAAAGTTGTTGCTGGCACTTCTCAGGACTGACAATGTCAGGCAACTCACCCCTCCATCTACAATGTCATGTGAAACAAAGATCTAGCACGTTACCCTTGATGATTTCACAGTAATCTAATACGCAAGAGGTAATTCTTTCCCTTGATGATTTCTTACCAGTGATGATTCTTTCTTGATTTCTTAGAATTATATTTAATTTATTTTTAAATACAAGTCCACATAAAATTCGGGATAAACAATACATTATACGATTTTAAATATAAGTCCACATAAAATTCCTCATCATCCATATATATCATATCATCATCTATCATTAATTATCAATTATCATCATTCATCATCTACGTCCACATACAATTCATGACAATGCAAATAAACAAGAAACATACATATAATTCATGAGAACTTTATGTTGAGCAGTAAATTGTTTTTCAATATTTGAGACACTTGATTTTATAGATTGTACTTCAAGAAGATCATGATTAATCAATTCAAGGCATAGAAATGGGGGAGCTTCAAGAAAATTGTCTTCAAACATACACTTGAACATTGTATCTTCAGCAAAGGAAAACAAAACATGGTGGTAGCAGGAATCTACTAAAGGATATGTAAAAACCTTATTGAGCTATGATCATATGCACCACCTTAAAAATAAGTCCACATAAACAATACATTATACGATTTTAAATATAAGTCCACATAAAATTCCTCATCATCCATATATATCATATCATCACCATATCATTATCATATCCTCATTATCATCATCTATCATTAATTATCAATTATCATCATTCATCATCTACGTCCACATACAATTCATGACAATGCAAATAAACAAGAAACATACATATAATTCATGAGAACTTTATGTTGAGCTGTAAATTGTTTTTCAATATTTGAGACACTTGATTTTATAGATTGTACTTCAAGAAGATCATGATTAATCAATTCAAGGCATAGAAATGGGGGAGCTTCAAGAAAATTGTCTTCAAACATACACTTGAACATTGTATCTTCAGCAAAGGAAAACAAAACATGGTGGTAGCAGGAATCTACTAAAGGATATGTAAACAACCTTATTGAGCTATGATCATATGCACCACCTTAAAAATAAGTCCACATAAACAATACATTATACGATTTTAAATATAAGTCCACATAAAATTCCTCATCATCCATATATATCATATCATCACCATATCATTATCATATCCTCATTATCATCATCTATCATTAATTATCAATTATCATCATTCATCATCTACGTCCACATACAATTCATGACAATGCAAATAAACAAGAAACATACATATAATTCATGAGAACTTTATGTTGAGCTGTAAATTGTTTTTCAATATTTGAGACACTTGATTTTATAGATTGTACTTCAAGAAGATCATGATTAATCAATTCAAGGCATAGAAATGGGGATCTTCAAGAAAATTGTCTTCAAACATATACTTGAACATTGTATCTTCAGCAAAGGAAAAAAAAACATGGTGGTAGCAGGAATCTACTAAAGGATATGTAAACAACCTTATTGAGCTATGATCATATGCACCACCTTAAAAATAAGTCCACATAAACAATACATTATACGATTTTAAATATAAGTCCACATAAAATTCCTCATCATCCATATATATCATATCATCACCATATCATTATCATATCCTCATTATCATCATCTATCATTAATTATCAATTATCATCATTCATCATCTACGTCCACATACAATTCATGACAATGCAAATAAACAAGAAACATACATATAATTCATGAGAACTTTATGTTGAGCTGTAAATTGTTTTTCAATATTTGAGACACTTGATTTTATAGATTGTACTTCAAGAAGATCATGATTAATCAATTCAAGGCATAGAAATGGGGGAGCTTCAAGAAAATTGTCTTCAAACATACACTTGAACATTGTATCTTCAGCAAAGGAAAACAAAACATGGTGGTAGCAGGAATCTACTAAAGGATATGTAAACAACCTTATTGAGCTATGATCATATGCACCACCTTAAAAATTTGAAAAAAAAGAGACATTTTTTAATTCAACCACTCCAAGAAGCAGTCCCGAAGAGAATCTCAAGATGTGAATCCTATACAACATATTTTGATACTGATCCATTTTCCCCAAAACATTTTACAATATCTCAAGATGGGAATCCTATACAAATTTAAATTCTTATGGCCTGGAATTTAACTATCTCATAATTGGCTAATCTAGCCTCTACATCAATGATTGTTTCAAAGAAAAACGTTTATTTTCGACAAATGGTCTTGACTATTTTGGATGTCAAACAACCTCTCTAGTGAAAGATTATGCACTAATATAGAGGTGAATCTCTTTAAAATAGAATTTTCCTACACCATAAGTCTATTAAGGAGAAATCCTAAATAGTAAAGATCTGTTTCAAATCTTAATTGCTATTTTTTCCCAAAGACATAATTTTCAAGATAATTAAAGTCCCACAAGATATTTAGGCACTAAATTTTACATTATACACATTAAATTGATCATCGTCTTTCATCATCATCTATCATTGATTATCAATTGTCATCATTCATCATCTACGTCCACATACTATTCATGACAATGCAAGTAAACAAGAAACATACATATAATTCATGATAATCACCATCTAATCACCATATAATTAAATTCAAATAGCATAGTACAAACTCAATAGTTGAAGTTTTCAAATTCAATATTTAAAGTTTAGTCAATAATAAAAGTTTCTAATTTTCAAAACCCTCTTTTTCTTTAGAAAATTCTGCTCTGCTCTCTTCCCCAACGGCTTCTTCCACTCTGGCTGCACCTCTTTCCCCAACAGCAGAAATAACCCCTGAACTTATAAGATCTTCTGCAGCACTGTCCATATTTTTTATAATTCTTTCTTCTTGATTTGTTGCATCTCCATGCGACAACAAATTTGGATCAGCAGCTGCTTTGGCTTTGAACAAGATGTCAGGGTCGAGACCATGCTCTTTAATTATCCGCTTTAGTGTATTGTTTTGTTTGTTAACCAAAACAATATTTTGCTTCAAATTTTTGTCATGCGGATAAGTCAGTTTTTCGCTATTTCCAAGTGAAATTGCAAAGCCTTCATCGCTCGACTCTTCAAATTTTCATATTTCAACCGCACAAAAAGAGTAACGTCAATTCAAAATATTAATGTAAATTTAAAATTTCAAATTAACAAAAATGATTGTTAGAATGTAATAGTACTTAGAACCGCTCTATCTCTTTCGGAATTTGCGATTGATACCAAATCCTTGTCCTTTGACCATTTGTTAAAATATGCCCGGCCTCGCACTAATATTTTCCAATTTGTTTAGTGCCTTATCTAAAATGCCATCTTTATAGTCGTTGTTAAACGTGATGTCCCACATCTTACTTGGGTAAGTAAGGAATCCATCTTCGCAAGTTGATTCTCGACGCAGCGCGTATAAACTATCCCGCTTGCAATAATTTTCATAACGACTAATAATATCATTGATAAGAGCTTTAGCCCTTCTCTCCCATTCTATAAGTCATTAGATTTGAGGAATAATAAACTCACTGACATGGGATTGACAATCATTACCAATTAAGTTCTCCAAAGGAAAAGGTGGAAACTCTTCACTATCTGAATCTGATGCAGACGATCTTGCTGGAGAAGTGTGGGGGCTTTCACCATGACCAAGATCAACTGCTCCTTGTTTCTGTCTTTGGGTGGGCTGATCCTGTTTTTGAAAAAATAAATCAAGATTTAGATAAATAAATTTAAATCAGAATGTAATTAAAAATTGTAAAGCATATTAAAATTGAAATTTGAAGTATACCGCCGGCCTTGAATCATCTCGCGGTATCGAAAAACCACTTAGGTCATTATATCAATGCCCAAATAATCTTCATCTAAATTTATATTGTTCAAAACAGAGATATGCCCGTTGCCTTGGGGCAAGCCACCAAGTGAGAGAGTTGGAATTCAAACGAGGAGTCAAGGTTTAGTGTCCCACTAGGGGCCGAGCAAAACTCATGTGTTTACCAATGTTCTTTTCACTGTTGCTCTCGGTTGGCATTTTAAAAATTAATGGTTGAGTGGGTGTCGGTGCCATGGTTTGATCATGACTGACATGTGCTGAAAAGTACAAGAAAAAATGAAAAATATTAAAACAATTCATAAAGTCAAAACTACGAAATTAAACGTTCTATAGAAAAGTTGTACCTTGTTGTCGAGGGGTTGTTTTTTTCGGTGCTACGGGTGGCCTTGTAGGAGTTGTACTCAGTGGCTGTTCAGAAGATATCAATGCATGCGACTATACGGAGTGAGTTGGGGAAGAAGGTTCCATAGTCCCTGCTATTCATCAATATTAAATGTTGTCAATTCATTTTGTTAAAATTTAAATTGAAAAATAAATCTGCAACTTTGGAATTTGTAAATAATATATGAGAATGTATTACTTCTCTGGCGTTTAACGAGTTCAAACTGTTGAGGGTTTGGAGAGGAGTGAGCTTCCATTTCAGATTGGGAGTCCCCCGAAGCCTCCGCGTGTAGTTGGCCTCTTCCTCTCGACATCTTTTTTTTTCGGGGAATGGCTTCAAGATATCTTCTCTGCATAACATTAAAATTTAAGTTTTAATAACTGTGCACTGTAATGAAGAAAATTGTAATACAATTACAAACTAAATAGTTTATACCTGTTGTTCTGCAAATGGAATTGAGAATTTCTTCAAATCCTCATCAGAGCAAGTAGGAATTTCTTTAGCTTTTAAATTTAAAAGTGCCTCATAGTAGAAGCCGAGGAGATAGTTTGTTGAATAAATGAAAGGTTTTTCTGAGATTTTTGAATTTGATATGTCAGCTCTTATTTTTTTGGATAGAAATGTGCACCAATCGAATTTTTGTTTTGAGATAGTGGCACAAATGTATGCAATGGCCCAATTTGGTATATCTGTTTGACGACCCTGCATAACAATTCTGGCTTGAAAAAATGCAATAAGTGCAGCAAGAAAGTGGTGTGCAATTGATTGTGTATCTACACCATGCCTGGATTTATTGACATGGGCTGCAAATGCGAAACAGATAAAATTACTATAAATTTATAACAGCAAATTGTATCAGAATAAAAAACAGAATAAAAAATTTGAATTAAAACGAATTATACTTACAATCAACATGGAAACCGTACGTTGATTCGAGAAATTTCTTGTTTTCTTCCACGAGTGTTGCCTTGGTTGTAACAGTTGGTAAATTTCTGATAGGAAGGCCCGTAAACCGATGTATGTCATTCGGTTCAATAGTGAATTGGAACATTTGGCCATCGTTCAGAGTCACATAAAATATACCGTCCTCTGAATTGTAGCATGACAGAAGGTAATTCAAAATATCCGGATCTGTTTCGAAATGGGGCATATTAACGAGCCCTGTAAATCCACACTCTTCCATTATAGCTTGATATTCTGAAGACATCTTTAAAGCCGTATGGATGTGAGGGCATAAGGGATTCCTGTAGGTTATCTTGGAAATCGATTGACTTGGATTCTCTTCATTTTCTTGCTGAACTTGCAATTGGGAAGCATGTGAAGTCGACATTATAGCTGTAATTGCATCTTTGTCAAAGATTTAGACCTGCAAAAATTCAAGAACGGGAAAATGAAAACAAGAAAATGAGCGGCATAAGGGTATTTATAACCTAAATAGGGCGTCACTGTCCCCTATTGACGTGCGTCATTTGCTTCAAATGACGCCACGTTAATAGGAAGCAAGTCGTCGCACGTCAATAGAAGGTCATGTCGCGCCATTTGTTTATAGTGTCACGCATCATTTGATTACAGTGTCGCGCGTCATTTGATTACAGTGTCACGCGTCAATAGAAGACAGTGTTGCGCATCATTTGTTTACAAATGTCGCGCGTCAATAGAGGACAATGTCGCACGTCAATAGAGGACAATGTCGCGCGTCAATAGAGGACAATGTCGCGTGTCAATAGAGGACAATGTCGCGCGTCAATAGAGGACAATGTCGCGCGTCATTTTGTGACTGTGTCGCGCGTCAATAGAAAACAGTGTCACGCGTCAATAGAATCAACTGATGCACGTCAGTAGTAGCAAGTGACGTGTGTCAGTAGGAGCAAATGACGCGCGTCATTATGATCTAGTGTCGCTCCAGTGTCGCGCGTCATCAGGAGCTATTGTCGCGCCAGTGACGTGCGTCATTACGGATTACTGTTGTCGCACGTCACTGATGGAGCCTTGAAAAACCAGGAGAAAATTTTGTTTTTGAATACTGTCAAATTCACCTTTCGCTGAAACTGGTTACGGGGATATTCGCCGAATCTGGTTACGGGGATATTCGCCAGGTATTTTCCACCTTCAATTTTATAGGGGTGTCTTAAAATGAACCCTGCATGCATCTTGGAATGCATTTTGAGTTACTGTAAAATATTTATGGATTGTGAGCATTGATAGGATATTTTTAAAATTTGGAAGAAGTCTTGGGTCCCGAAAATGAATATTTAGATAAAGAATGTATTAGATTTCATTGAGAAGTGTTAATCATGGCTTAAAGGAGTAGAGTAGATAAGAATTGAGATAATGTCACAGTTTGGAGGTTTAAGGTGATTCACTGTCAAGTATGTGAGATTGAGCACAAAGGAAAAGATTCATAAATGTCATTTGAAGCTTTAATAGTGTGAGGAAATAGTTTAGTGAACAACAAAGGTCTTCTTGGGCCTGAGAGAAACCCTCATAGGGTTTGAAACAAAAGAAGAGGTTTGGTAAGAAAACATGGTTTCAAGGAATATAACTTGTAGATAACCTTCTTAACCCTTCTCAAAATCATATTCATGAAGATTCAAAGCTTTATCCATCTCCAAGAAGTTGTTGTGTATGAAATTTTTTTAGTTAACATGTAGTGTACATTTGTTGTTAAGAGGTCTAAGAAGGAAGAAGGTATTAGAGAGGGAGACATGATTTGAAAATTTGTACATAGTATCTAATTGAGGATGGGAATTATAGTAATGAAGAAATTTTGTAAGATACAGTCACATACAAGAAAGATTATGACAAACCTTCCCATTAACCCGAGTTCATACATTGGAGACCTAATTGAAAGTGTAAAAGGTGGTTTTGAGGTTTTTTTCCAAAGAAGAACATTGTGAAACTTTGAACCCAAGAAGTAAAGTCAAATGGGTAGTAGAAATGGGGTTTATTTTAAAATTTGAATTAGTAGAACAAAATTTAAGAGAGGAAAACACCCTAGATAGGTCTAATAGAAGCCTAAGTAGGGGAAAAGGGCATGAGAGTGAAAAGGTGACCTAATCAAGGAGTGGAAGAATAAAATTTTGCATACACAACAAGGACCAAAAATGGTAACTATAAGTGGAATTATTTTGTTATGGGTTTCTATATATTACTCTATTCATGAACTCACCAAAAGCCATTGACTTGAGAAGCCTACCAGGGGGCTTTGGAAGTACATAAAGAATTTGACTCTCTTGTTGGATTTATATGTTATGGCTAGTTGTTTAGACAAAATATAAGGTTGTTTAACATGTTATAATATTGCATGAGATAATTTGGGGTTTAGGACCAAGTATTGCATGATTTGAGTGTTATTGACCTGAGTAAAAGAGCTAGTTTTTGAAGGCATAAAGGGCTATTTTGAATTTGTGAGTATTATAACTTTGGGATTTGATTATTAGTGAAATAGCTAATCATAACATTTCTCTACTACCAGCCAGAATCCATATCCTGGTAGAGATATTGAAAATACCCTAAGAGATAATTATATATTGATATGTTTTTTTAATTTTTACTTTTTTAATTTTTATTTAATTTTTACTTTCTCAAAATTTATTTCATCTCTCTTGATTTGTTTTTAATAAGGGGTTAAGAATCACTTATGGCTTAATGGAAGAATGTGGAAGTGATTTTGATGATGACATTGGCTAGTGTCAACAAATACGTCTAAAATTTATTCACCACAAGTTCATTAGATGTAGATAGTGGTAGGATCTCTCCAAGGTCAATTGTTATTTAATTTACCAAGGTGATGAGATAGAGATAAATTTCACAAAATGCGTACGAATAGACTAACAAAAATATCATCGAAGGAATCAAAATGGTAGATTCCTTACAGAGGATTGAAAAGAAAGGGGAAAAAGAACCATGTGTATGCAAACCTGATTGTAATGTTTGATCTTTGTATTTGAAATCGGGACCAACAATGTCACTTGGCGTGATAATATCCAACAACATTGTTTGCGATTTCCTTGATAAGGAAGACTAGGTGTGTTTGTTTATCAAGATACATATTACCTCCAATCTCAAAGATCATGGTGAGGTCATACTCAATAAATGACTGTGATTTATTTTGAAACATGGATTTTGTATGTGGGAGTTTGAGTTTCCTATCCAGAGGTTTATGAAATTTTGTTATACTTGATGGTTTCATTGGTGTGAATTTTTGAACCACATTTGATTTTGAACTTTATGATTGTTTGAGCTGTTGGGAGAATTGGATCTCTTGGAAATTTGTATCCTAGCTTGATGAAGAAAGTGTTTGGGTTTCCTATAAGATACTATGAGACTTGTTTGATCCCGAGAAGTAGGAGAAGAAAGTAGATGAATAGGATTTATGTGAGAAATAACGTCGGGCTTGCCACAATCATTAATAGAAGGAAAATGTAATGGAAAAAAAGGATATGGTCCAAGAATTGAAGAATATGGGCTATCAGGAGGTGTCTCATAGAATGAAGATGAAGGGCTACTAAGATGTGGCCCTACGATGGAAGACGAAGGACTACCAGGAGGTGTCCCATATATAGAAGATGATGGAATACATGGAGGTGGCCCAAGAACAGAAGATAAGGGGATACTAGGATGTGCCCAATGAATATATGTTAATGAAGGGCTACTAGAATGTGGCCCAAGAATAGAAGGTAATGTGCTACTAGGAGGTGACCGAAAATTAGATGATGAAGGGCTACTTGGAGGTGGCCCATATATAGAAGGTAATGGGATACTAGGAGGTGACTCATAAATAGATGATGAAGGGATACTTAGAGGTGGCCCATATATAGAAGGTACTTGGGCTACCAGAGGTGACCCATAAATAGATGATGAAGGGCTACTTAGAGGTGGTCCACATATAGAAGGTAATGGTATACTAGGAGGTGACCCACAAATAAATGATGAAGGGCTACTTGGAGGTGGCCCACATATAAAAGAAGAATATAGACTACTCAAAGTGAACCAAGGTTAGATTGTGATTGAGGAATCGTGATAGATAAAGAATGATTTGGTGATGAGAAGATATTCCAAGGCTCAATGATAGACGTAGGAAGTTAATCACACAATGAAGAATGTGAATATGGAAGAATAATATGTGGATGAAGTTCGATGATCCCGGGTGTTCCTTTGTTTCTTGATAAAAGGAATCATCCTCTTCCCCATAATACACAAATGTATCAAGGTCTAAAGAGAATCCTTTCTTATAATCGTCTATAGGAATATCTTCACGTACCCCCATAATTTTTTTGATTGCTCCTTCATTCTGAAAGACATTGATCATTTTGGATTTTTTTCTACAATAAGAGGTTGCATGGAAGAAAGAGACCTAACAAGTATGTAATATTTATTGATAGATGATGTTTGATGATGTGGATGAAGGGAAGGTTTGAACTTATTTTTTCCACAAAGGAATTAGATAGTGCATCAAAAATATATCTTAGTACATCATTTCTTGTGAATTGTTCGACATGGATGCAAACATCAATCTTTAGAAGATTGATAAGGATGATAACATAAAACCTGGTTGAAAGGGATCGAGGGCCAAAGATGAATTGGATTCTAATTGATAGAAGAAGATGACTCAAGAGATAAAGTAGATTTGGATTTAGATGTATTATGAGTGGTAGAAGATGGCATTGGTTTACCTATAAGATGATATAAGATCTTGTAAACAATACGATTGAGTCGAAATTCCATAAATTACGACGTAGGAGTTGTAGACACCTATAATTTAGCTCGAGAAATTTAAATACTTAAATTACACTATTTATACCCTTTCCCACAAATTGACGACATATCGTCAATATCGCTCTTTTTCTCTTCTATCACCGTTAATTAGTTACATTACGCTAATTAATTAATTCTTCAATCCAATAAAAACACCAATTAACGACCTTCCATTAATCAACTCCCTTTCTATCTAGATTAATTAATTAAGCTTCCCCTTCTACTAGATCAACAAATCGTCATTTATATGATTAAATTCCTCCCATAGTCTAAATCATGCTAATTATTCCTCTAAAAAACTTTTATAAGCTTGCACATCTATTAAGTAATCTCTTTGATTAATCAATAAACCCCCTAAACTTCCATGAGTCACTAGAGGACTAACTAAACTCTCATAAAGTAAATTCAACTACTTCTAAACCATGTTTATCTATAACTCACCTATCTTTGCTATTATCCCACATACAATAGGATGCAAAGTTTCTTCAAACCATTGGGTTATAAAAGGAACTCTCCTTTAAGGTCTTTCTATACACACCTTACATGCATATAGCTAATCTATAGGCATTTCATCTTAGAGCATATTTCATTTGAGCTAATAGCCTCATTCTTGCATTTCATCCATCCAAGATTTTGGGTCATATGGAGAGAATCAAAATGGTCTTGTAGCCATACTTTGATGAGCCTCCATTCCCAAACCCTTGAAGATCAAACAATAAACTTTGATTGCCATGGATCTATCTAGGTTCATTCATTTGTTTTGGTGATCTAAAGAGTAGAGATTCAAGTTCTTAGCATATTAGTTTGATTTCTATTTCAAGTTCTAATGTATAATGTTGGTAGTTAGTCTTGTTTAGCTCTTAGCATGATGATCTTTGTGTAGTTAGTTTATGTTTTGAAACTATTAAGGTGTTATTTTAAATTCCTTTTGCATAGATTTACTAATACATTGATACATATGGCACGCCTGGTGGGACTTATTCCATTGTCCTTTGCACTTAATATCAAGTTTTTGTAGTTAAGTTTCAATTTTGGTTACTAACCCTCTTTTGCATTAATTGACATAACTTGTTTTTATTAGCTTGTTTTGTTTAGTTTTCATGTTTTGAACTTCATTTTTCTTCTTTCTACATGTTAGTTTTGTCAATTTCTTGAAAATATTAAATTCTTGAGCATGTAAGTTAGTGTTTGATAGTATTGAGTCGTATATTCATATATTAAGGTGACGGGTTGATCTCAAAATTGAATCTTGGTGAGAAAATTTCAATATTTCTCCATGTTTTCATTTTTAGAGCTTATTTTTTCATCATTTTACATGCTAGTTTTGTCAAATTCTTGAAAATGTTAAATTTTTTATCATGAATGTTAATGTTTGATACCGTTGAGTCTTATATTCATATATTAATGTGATGGGTTGTTATCAAAATTGATTCTTGGTTGGAAAAAATTGACCTTTTTTGTAGATTAAGGGACATTGTTTTTTGACATTTTTGAGTACATGTTAAGTGCATACCTATGAGCATAAGAGCATATGCGTAACCCATCTTCTGAAGGCCATAAAGTTTGTTCCTGAAATCATAATGACTCCGTTGTTTTGTCGTTGGAAAGGTATTGAAGTGAAATATGCAATGAAAACATAAATTTGGGATTTATACTTACAGAAATTATAGGTTTTCCCTTTATTGTAAAACTGGTCATACACTAACATGTCTAATGTTTTGATGAATGTTATATTTCCATGCTTTACTTGATTTAAACCAAAGCTTGTGTATGCTCTTCTCTTGCACCTTTTGGTGATCTTGAGAATAAAAAACAACTTTGATCTCTATCTTTTAACATTTGGATTAACTTGGAAATTTGATTATTGATTTTTCTTAAGGGAATGAACCTTTTACAAAGCATTTTTATGGTCCTTTGATTTGAAGTTTTCCATTTCTATATAGTTGGGCTAAAGTTTGTGTATGCTCTTCTCTTGCACCTTAGGGTGATATTGAGAATCAAAACCAACTTTAGTCTTTATTTTTTAATATTTGGTTAATTGGAAACTTCATCTTTCATTTTTGGCTTAAGGAAATGAAAATTTATCAAGATTTTTGTGTGTTCATTGATTACAAATCTTTACTTTAAGTTTTAGTTATATTATTTGTTGTGAATTCTCTTCTCTTACATCATTGAGAATCAAAATAACTCTTTATCCTCTTTCAAATAATGTGATTTGCTTGGAGAGATACTAAAGTTTGAGTGCAAGACCTAATCACTTACCAAATACTTGAGGTTCAGAACAAACTTTTATAACTACAAGTGTATTGTAGGTTTCCAAATGATGAACAACTAAACCACATTAAGTATAAAAGATAAAAACACACCACACTCAAAAAAAAGCTGTATTTTCAGGTTCGGATAAGGGTATTCCCCATCTTCTTAAGGAGGAAATAACCGCTTTGGCATAAGTAGTCCACGTAAGAGGGAACCTTATGGACAAAATGGGAAGTGCTCCGCACACCTACTTGACTAGTATACACATGAGATTTAGTGTCAAAATTATCCATATCACGACCCCAGTGAGAACACATGATGAATGCATTTATTGCTCACTATGTTTGAAGGGGGTAAAGTAAAGCAAGGATAATCCTTCGAAACCTTAACAAACCGAGCTCCCATTAGATAACTTGTGATACCTAGTTGAGTGAACCACCTAAGAAGCTATCTTGTCCAAGAGCCAACTTTGACCATATTAAAACCAATTTATGTTGAGAGCCATCGCAAAGGGAGAATTTTCTTGGAGTCGAAACCTTATTTATCGAATAAGGGGAGAGTCCATTAAAGTTCAAATGGCACATCATTCATCACGAAGATTGTAAATAATTACTTTTTCTTAGTTTTCACTCGCCCTAAGGAGAGGCGAAACTCTTCCGAAGTGAGGCCAAACTCTCTTCAACCCCAATTGATCTACTTCCTTCACTTTCTTTTGACACTTTGTTGATCAAAAGAAGAGTGAATAACCTTATGTTGTTAATAGATTGTATTCACCACTTTTGTGTTTGTTTACACTCATCCATATTTGCAGCTAAGTTGTTAAATGTCTAAAGTGTGTGGGCATGTTTTCATATCATTGGTAGTCTTTTGATCTTGGTATCCAAGTCAAAATTTTCATTGTAGTTATGTGTGTTTCTTCATTAGACTTTCCTTTGAACTATTACATTGATTGTATTGTATCGCTACAATTTTGATACTTACATATTATTTCTTACAAACTTGGCTAAGTGTCTAGATTGTAACGTTACGTTATGCACACCTTAAAAATCCTTGACATACTCTAGCATTAGTTTTCTTTCAAACATTACCTCGATTTCGAAAGGTGTTGTTGTTACCTTTGTGTGCATCGTATCAATATTATTTTGGTATTAATACCTTACTTTTCCATAAAAAAATTGATTAAAAGGGATCTTATAGTATATTAATGCAATAAGATACAAGATAGATTTCAACAAAAACATGGGTAGTATGAGAGCACGCCCCAAAACCATGAACAAGCTAGGCCGAGCCTAGAAAAAAATATTCAAATTAGGCCTAGCGTAGGAGATTACAAAAAAACAAAATGCATCAACCAAAAACACTTAAATGACACTATCAAGTAGTAGCAACAAACATGCCCGAGGAAGATGGATCCTGATCATCCGACACTCCAAACTAGGTAGCTCCTTGCAAGCTTCTGGAATCCCTTAGCCAACAACAAGTTCTTCCTTTGGGTCCACTTCCTCATGCGTAGGAATGGCAAGGTTGAGGCGAGGGAATTTTTTAGATGGTGGTGGAGGTGGCAGTGGGTGCCAAATGACTTGTTGTGAAACAACGTCAGAAGGAGAGCCCCAACCCTACTGGCAAGGTGATGAATGTGGCGGAGAGCCCCACCCATGTTGGCAGGTGGCGAACCCTAGCCCTACTCGTGAGTTGACAAATGTGATGGAGAGCACCGCCACATTAGAGAGTAGGTGAGTGACTAGGCTGATGTAATGGCCCCAGAGAGTGGCATGTGTGACTGAAAGCACAATGCTGAGATCAGCTATGTCGGCCACCATGGGATGAAGGTGAGGAGCACCTGGTGGGAGATGGAGGAACTCGGGAAATGTTGCACGAGGCTTCCCCCAATGATGCAATAGGGTCTGGAGGTGATCCACCTCTAGCGCCACCTTGTTTTCTTGAACTTGAATCTGCAGAAGTACATTGGAGATCACCATAGATTTATTATAAATTGAGAAAGATTGATCAAATGCAGAATTAGAAAATAAAAAAGCATTTATTTCTTTCCATATCCAAAATAGAATCTCCCTCTGAAAACATGTCAAATCTGGGTGAACATAGGTAGAAGTTTGGGATTATCTCCCAAGAGGATATGTTGCTAAGTGAAATAGTGGGGTCATGAAGGAAAAAAGAATGGATCTAGTTCTAGGAAATTTGAGCTTTGGGACAAAACCAGAAGACATGCAAAAGTGTTTCCAGATGCCCACAGAAGGGGAAGTTGGGAGTTGGGATCCCAATTTGAACAAGATGAGCCCCGATAGGAAGGCCTTGGTGTAGAATACACCAAATAAAATGATCAATTTTGGGCTCCACACATATAGTCCAAATAATCTCAAATCATCTACCCCAGGTAGACATAGTAGCGTGAATTCCCCAATGAGTATTAAGTTTGTATGCCATGGGAAAATGGGGTGAGAGCCAATGATAGCCTTTTTTGGATTTGAAGTTATAGAAAGGAGTCTCATCATACCACTTCTAGTCCATCCACCATGGGCGACGGGAATGCACAACAATCTTATGTAACATGTGATCAGGAACCAAATTGATCATAGTAGTGAAAGTATCCTGATCTTGGTTGGAAAGCTAAAACAGAGCTTTAAAATATGGCCAAGATAACCAGGATTGAGTATTCTTGTAGAATAAGTCCTCGATGGTGTGAATTCCACGCTTGAAGAATTTGAGCGCAGAGATTCCTAAGACCTCTACTAAGCATTTATCTTGGGATTGAAAAATCGATGACCACCAAAGAGATTGCTGATTGAGATAAATCCCATTACAAAAATCATCCCATTTCCATAAAATCTAGGGTTTCACACATTCCCATGCTTTCCAAATAATTTTAAGCACAAAGGTGCCAAAAATTTTGACAGGCATAAGAGTGATGAGAAAATTGAGAAAACCTAAGCATTGAACCACATAGGGTGGCTATAAGGAGAGCCTTCCACAATGCCATGTTGTATGAGAACTTTCTAAGCTTCTTGGCTAGTAATGCTTCTAATAATCCACTTAGCACAAAGAGCTTGCCCTTGGCGTTGAATGTGAATAAGCCCGAGGCCTCCAAAATTGCGAGGAAGACAACATATATCCCAAGCTACCCAATGAAAACCTTTTCCAGTAGAAGCATTAGCCCATAAGAAAGCTTTGAGTATTTTTTCTAGCTTAAATGGAGGCTTTGGAAGGAACCCAACAAGATGAGTAGTAAACATGGGTGGCAACAAGAACTTTAGAGAAGATTTGGAATTTTCCAGCCAGAGATAAAGGCCTAGTGATCCAATATTCCAATTTTTTTGCCACCCGTTGAATGACATAATGCCATAGTTCAGCCAGGGAGGCTTGAAAAGCAAAAGGAATACCTAGAAATTTTAAAATCTCACCATGTTGTAGAATTTTCCAATCAAAGGTGGCAAGCCCAAAGTGGAAGGAAATATTACCAAGAACATTGAGTTTTTTACCATTGAATGAATGAACCGTGGCCGTGTAGAAAGTATCCAAACATTACATAGCATTGTTAATGTTGGTCTCATCCTCGATAATCATAAGGAAGGAATCATCCACAAAATGCCCATTGAGAAGCGATAATTGGGCTCATCAGGTAGTGAGATTCCATGAACAAGACCCTACGCTTTGGCATGAGCTAAGAGATAACCAAAGCTTTCACCACCAAAGACATACATTGCATAGGGAAAGAGGAAACCCTTTCTAAGAGACTGGAAAATCCCAAAGGGCTTCGAGATGAGGCCATTAATAAAAATTTGAGCAGAGGCATCTGTAAAAATCATATTGATGGATTGAATAAAAATGGGTCCAAAGACAAGGTCCTGAAGCATGGCAAGAATGAATGGCCATTTAATCTGATCATAAGCCTTCTCAAATTTAATCTTGATAAACATGGTAGCCTGATGAGATCTACGAGCCCATTCCATGCCTTCCCACACTGCGATGATGTTATCCAGGATGAAACACCCCTGTATGAAGCATGTTTTCTCTAGCTGAATAATAATAGGCAAAAGATTGCGTACTCATAGAGCTAACACTTTGGTAATGATTTTTAGGAGACATTCACAGATAAATCAACTGCTAACAAGTGATTTTCTCAAGATCTCCTTTCTTAGGGATAAATTTATTGTTTCCCTTATTAATGCATGGTCCTAGGGATTGGTTCTAAAATCCTTCAAGATAGACCTACAAAAGGTCTTTCCCGAAAAAATCCCAAAGAGCTTTATAAAATTCACAAGGGAATCCATCGCACCGACACTTTATCACTAGCCATTTCTAAAGTGGCTTTATGGAAGTCTTCAATGGTGATTATTATTTCACAGATCACCTTTTGAGCCTTTGAAAGATTATGCAACACAACACCCAAATCGTGGTCAAGAGAGGCTCGACGAGCTGTGGAGGGTAGCTAAGCTTTAAAGATGAGCTTGTAATGGCATAACAAGTCTTACAACATAAGTTATGGGTCAGTAATCCGAGATTCGTTGTCAATGATAGCTCATATTTGTTGAGAAGGATTTCTGGATCAAAGAGAAAGAAAGAATTCTTTCAAAACCTGATCTGTAATCTTGAGCGAATGCATCCAAGCCCGGATCTGAGTGCATTTCGAATTATAGTTATCTGTAATTTGGATTTGATATTAGCGCATTGAACTTACGATTCTGAGAGCATCGAGAGAAGGTATCGCTTTGAAGCACCACCATCATGTGGATGAGAGTTGAGGTGTTAGAAGTGTATGAGTGACACTGAATTTTTACTAGTTTTTGGCTGTAGATTCTAAGAAAATCTGGTAGTCCGAGTCAGCGCATCTTCCCACCATTGTATCCAACTGGCTTGCATAGGTGGATGAAACTACTGATAGTGACTGGGTCATGGAGCTAAATTCTAAACCCGCTTGATATGATTGATAGTGGGGCCATGTTGCATCAAGGAAATATTAAGAAAGGGTTGACCTTTATGACAAAATGGGCACGCATCATGCCAACAGATACGAATTTGTATAGGATATTGGTCCGAAAGGACAAAGTCAAGCATGAACTCCACTTTGGCATATAATAAATGGTATCAAAATCAAAGACGTTTGAGTTGATAGCATGGCCTTGTCAAGACATTTAAGGACACAATCTTTTCCTCCACGAATACTCGGTCCACGTGTACCAAGCTGTAGAGGTGGGAAAGCGAGATGTGTTAGGATCAAAAAATCTGAATTTATTTTACCTGAAGTACCACGCTTACCTTTCACCAGGTGTCCACCTCATAGGCAAGCGACCACATTTATCATCATGGGATTCAACCATATTAAAGTATATACTTATTACCTAAGTAGGCATCGGGAATGGAGCCGGCTATCCATCACCATAGATCGGCCCTTTCAGCTGCATCATTTGAGGTGTAAATATTTATGATCTCAAAAGGGCAGCCATTAATATTAAAGAGGACCCATATGACATGGCCGGGGGTGTTGATTCCATGGTCAATTAATAAGGGCCGCCATTTGGGAGAAAAAAGTGAAAGTAATCCCTCATGCCCTGCTTCATGATTGCTACATAAATAAAATTTGTCAGGCCAAATGGATTTGCATACCATCTGTAATTGAAAAATTGTAATTTTTACTTCTTATAAAAATAAAACACCCAGATTTGCACATCGTTATCGATTTTCATGCACCACATATTTATGACAGGAGTCTGTAATACCCCTAACATTCCAAGATAAACAATTCATGGGAAAAGTTTTTCAAGAGCCATATCCCCATCCTCCAAGCCATCAAGGGCATCATATTGATTTTGCAAGAAATGAGTAGCATTGTGCTACAAAAAATCCTACAAATCAACTTTTTTCTAGTTGGTGTACTCAATGTTGTATTCCACTTGGTGGAATCCACACTGCGTGTTGGGCTATGGTCCCAAGAGATGCAAGGACTTCCGAGTTCGTTTGGAAGGCCCTTGTGAGTTTCTTGGCAGCAACAATGGAACTGAATGCGAGATGGGGATGTGAGAAACATAATTTGTCTGGTCCATGAGAACTAACACCGCAAGGGGCCTGCTAGAATACTTTGACAATGGGGTAGCATTTGTTTCTTTAGCATCGCTTGTAGGTTCCTTATTCGGGATACTAAGAAATTGTTCCTAAACATGGTTCCCGATGGCCATGGGAACCAAAGGATTTGGATTGTTGGGATTTGTTCTTGTCTTTCCGGCCCCCAAAAAACTTACCAAACTTCCTCCTGTTGGGGTTTGTCTGGCTTGGGAGTTGTTTTGGCCACAAGGTGGTTAGGGGGTACATAAAGCAGACAATCCTTGATCTTGTGATCATACGCTTAATAACAGAAGAAAGTGTTGGGTAGGTTGATATACATGACCCATTGGGAATAGCATTTATTATCCATTTGAATATTCAAAAATTATTTGAGATCCTATGAGAGATCAATCTCAATGCATACTCACTTATGAGGAAAAACATAGTAAAACTTATCGGTTTTTAGGAAAACTACCCGTCCAAGGGAAGTGATAATTTGTGGAAAAAAGGCATGCATAGCAGAGGAAGACCATGAAATTCAATACAAATAGGAAATTTAAGGGTGGTATACTCAAATACCCCAAATTCCTTATGCCAGGGTGCTAACACAATCAGCAAGTTACAGAAAAACCAAGTGGATTGCTTAGCTAGAATATTGGGCATATTAGTAGGGTTTGAGAAACAAAAAGAAAGAAACCCTTTGTCATGTTTTGAATGCTATCCAGATGGGACTCCATGAGGAGTCTAGACTATGCTAACCAAGGATTTGAGCATGCTTTTAGAGGGGATTCGACCCATAAAATACCCAATGAGGAAAAACTATTCTAACCATTGACAAGCAACATTAAATTTAGGAATGGACAGAACTACATCAGGAGGAGAAAGATTACCTCATGAAAAATCTTCAGGATGAACTTACTAGGTCACTTCGCCGGTGGTGCCATTGCTCACTCCACTATCTCCCCGCCACAATTAAAATAATCAGGTTTTAAGATGGTGAGGAAATTATATATGGGACGCCTGTGAGGGAAAGAAACCCGAGGAGATACTATAGCAATAAATTACCAAAGAGCCCGAAAAGGCCATGGTATGGTGGTTAGAAAAGGGAAACCCTAGAAAAGCCAACTCCAGCTTTTCTCCGAGTTGCAGAGTGTGTTTTACCACTCTTCCATAAATATTGGTTAATATATCTTAGTGGTATTCTTTCATTGTTCATACTTGTAACTTCCACTTTTTTAAGATATAGGTCTTGATTGGATTCAAGCTTACTTTTAGTAGACTTTGTGTGGGGATCATATCAAACTCTTGTTATTAATTACGCCTTGTTCATTTATTTGAACTTGACATAAGTGGTGACATGTTTTTGATCATCTTAAATGTCAAATGTCATTTGTAAACACTTAGGAAGTAATTTGATGATTGGTTGGCTTAAAAATAACCTTGCGTGATTGTGTCTTGCGAATATTCATCATTTTGACTTATCCATTTAGGACAATCACTTTGATCCATTGATTCTTTTATCATTAATTTTGCTTTTTGTTTTGAACTCGTGTGATTGTTCCTTGTGTTTATCTGCCTTATAAACTCATTTATAGGACAATTTTTTGGGTCTTTGATCCTCTTTATCTTCTTGTTTTTGCTTTAGTTCATGATCATTTTTGAACATATATTTCAAACCTTGGTAAAAAAAACTCCTATCAAGTAACTTTTTAATTAATCGAACATTGGAAATATTTCCTTTGTATCATTTATGTTGTTAAAATTGTGATTAATCCTTTGACATTTACGCCTTCAAACCTTGTTGGATTATCAATCTTGATTCATCACGATGTATGTTTTCCTTAGCTTACCTTTTGGAAAATCACACAAGCTTCCCCATCTTTACGAAATGTCTATTTAGTTGTCGTTATGCTACCCAAATCAACATGAAACCTTCTTCACTTTGAAGAATTTTGATCATACAGTCTAGGTCTAGACCTTTGTACCCAACACACGCCAAAAATGAATAATCATTGCAAGGTCCCTTATACATACGACGATAAATTATCAAATTTTTAGCGTTCACATCAAAAGATGCCCATCATGATCAAACCTTGTTTGGTTCTTCATGTTAGATAACCCATCTGGGTAACTCGTTCCCCACCTTCATCTTGTAGTCGGTGGTATGGTTTGGACACTTCGATCCAAATTATTATTCAGTTCCCCACACTCTTATTATGATTCTAATCTAAAAATTTCCTCTTCTTCTGAGGATTCCAATCCAAATATTTCCTTTGATTCTAATGATGATTTAGATCCAAACTACTATTCAGATTCATCTAATTTGACTCCTAAGTTGTTTCCCTCCCCTTCTTCGGAGGACCTCTATTTTCAATCACCTAAACGATGCTATCCTCATACAAAGATTCATGTCTCTACAAATTCTCTTCATCATTAATCTAAGGTGACTCCTACGTCATGGTCCTCCCTTTCTTTGCAGGACCCCTTCTATCTGTCACCTCAATGATGTCTTCTTCCTTTGAAGATAGACACAACTCCAAATGCCTCCAATCAAACATCTAATATAATTCTTGAATCACATTCCTCTCTTTCTTCACAGGACCCCTTTTATTATTCATCTAATGTGATTCTTGAATCGTGGTCCTCCCCTTCTTCATCGATCACCCCCACAAATTATTCCTTCTTTGAAGATTCATACGACTTAAAGTCTTTCTAGTTAAACATCTGAATTGAATCCTACATTGCAATCTATAGACTTGGGACTTAATCCCACTAGTTTACAAATGATATATCATCGTATAGGTAGGTCCACACCACTTTCTTCTCCCGATACATCTAGCTCTACATCTACTTCATCCCCCATGTCACCTTCTATCAATCATTATCAAACATCTTCTCAATATTTCACACCAGTTGTCCCTTTTTTGTCCAATCAAATCCATGTGGTTGATCAAAAACCCATACTGATTGATTTCTTCTAGAATGAAGGAGTGATCATGGCCTTTATAGGGGCACACAAATATATCCCTCTAAAAATTACGAGCAAGGATTATCTTTAGACTTCAATGCATCCATGTATTGTGAGGAAAAGGTTGATTCCTTTTATCAAGAAACAAATGAAAAGCCTCAGATCATGCAACTTTATCCTCCTCTTATTATTCCATCTTCACATTCTTCATTACGCGATGAAACTCCTAGGTCTTGCATTGATTCATGGCCTATCTTCTCATCATCCAATCACTCTTTGTCTATCACAATTCCTCAATCACAATCTCTTATGGGGTCAACACCAAGTAGCCCTTCATCTTCGTCTAGGTGTGGGTCACCTTCTAGTAGCCCTCCCTCTACTATTTGTGGGATATTTTCAAGTAGTCCACTATCTTATATTCTTTGGGAACGTCCAACTATACCCTTATGTTTTATGTATTGGTCACCCCTGGGTAGTCCATCATCTTCTATTCTTGAGCCACATCCTAGTATCCCATCATCTTTCAACTATAGGTCATGCCCTGGCAGCCCTTCTCCTTCTATTTTGGGTCCACATCCTAGTAGCCCTTCATCTTATGTATGTGGATCACCTCCCAAAGAGCCCATCTTCTTCAATTCTTGGACCATATCCTTTTCATCCATCACATTATCATTCTACCAAATATTGCAGTAAGCCCATCATCATTTCTCACATCAATTCTAAACATCCATGTTCTTCTCCCACTTCTCAGGATTAAAAATTCAAGAAATAGCTTATAAGAAACCTAGACAAGTTTTTTTACCAAACTAAGAGAAAAACGCCGAAGAGCTCTAAAGATCCCAACAACTCAAATGATTATAAAATTCAAAAACAGATGCAATTCCAGAATGCACACCAACATACCCATCAAGTATGGCACAAAGTGAAGAAACCTATGGACATGGAACTCAATATCATGCATAATAAACCCATGTTTCAAAACAAATCACAATCATTTGTTCAGTGTGAGCTCAACATGATCATCGAGATCAGGGATAATATTACACTTGATAAGAAAACACACTTAGTCTCTCTTGTCAAATAAATCGTGAACATCGTTGCTAGATCCTATCACACAAAGTGACATGTTTCATTATGATAACCATTAAAAAATCACAAAAATCATAAAATAATTCAAAAATACAAAAAAAAGAGAAAAATTAAAACATTATAAAAAAATCAAAAGTTTAAAGATCAAACATTGCAATCAGTGTATTGCGTACACATGGATGTTCTTTCTTCCCTTTCTTTCGATTCCTCTGCAAGTCATTCACCATTTCAATGTTTTCCATGTTCTTGCAGTTATCTTATTCACACACATTTTGTGAAATTTATATCTATGGTATCTGTTTAACCCTAGTCTTTTATCACCTTGGTAAATTAAAGAATGACTGACCTCCTAGAGATCCTATCACAATTCACATTTAATAAATTTTTGTGAAGAAATTTTGGATATATTTGTTTACACTAATCAATTTCGCCATCACAATCACTTTCATATCCTTCCATCAAGTCATCAGTGGTTCTTAACCCCTTGTCAAACAAGATAGCTGAAATAAGTTTTCAGAAAATAAAAGAATCAAAATCAATCAATCAAAAAGTAAAATCTAAAAGAAAAAGCAAATTGATATATAACTCTCTCTTGGGGTATTTCCAATAATCTCTACTGGGGCTATGGATTCTTGACTAGTAGTAGAGAAATTTTGTGATTAGAATCAAATGGATCTCCGTCGAGGCTATGGACGCTTGGTTGGAAGTGGAGCAATGTACGGATCTCCTTCCACAATCCATTCAAAAATAACCTTTCAAACTAAATCATTCCTACACATTGACTAGTGTCTTCACTTATTGTCTATCAACTCTTTCCTTCAAGAGGTAATTCATTTCCACATGCACACATAAGATCATGATGAGTAAACATGATTAGTATGTTACCAAGTGTTACTTTTTGGACCTTGTTCAAACTCTTGCTTTAGTGCATGTCTTGTCTCATGATTTGTTCCTTGGTCTAATCACTTTTTCATCGACCACCTTTTAAATATTTTCATAGCATCGTCTATTATTCAAAAATTGTTTCAAACATCCATGTGTATCATATGTCCTCTTTACCATGTTTGCAGACACTTTTGTCTCCTTTTAATAAGACAATTTTCTACTTCCTTTCTCTCATGTGTTTATTGGCCAACTTACGCTGGGGCATCCTTGCTCCCTCATGATTGAACCTATTTTATATTGGTCTTGATCCCCCTTCAACGACGTGAATATTTTTCCTTTGAATACTCCCACCTAACCGTTGGGGCATTTTCACATCTTCACTTTCTTGTGCATATGCATGGTATTCTGCCCTTATAAATCCCATCTATCACTGAGGGAATTCATGCTTCTTTGTCTTCCTGTACATAGTTTTAGAAAAATTTAAAATTAAAAACATTCAAATACATTTATAAATAATAAAAAATAATAAAAATCATCCTACAAAACACCACTCTTTGGTTCTCTCCTATTATTTTGCGTGACTCATAGATCATCTCGATTTATCTCCATCAACAGAGATGGTTTTCTTACTATGTCTGTACTTAGGGGCATAATGAGTTGCTTGGTACTATTTCATAATGCACGATTAGTTTTCATAGGACCTAAGTGTCCTCCATTATTCCCCTTTAATGTATCCTTACTTGGGGCACCATATTTTAACCCTTGTAGTTAATTCACACAGGTCGGAATCAAAGCTTGATAACAAAAACATTGCATTATGTTTCTCTGTTAGGTTAGCTTGTTTAATTTCTTATATTGCATTGCAATATGTATGTTCTGCAAGGAGTTAGACATCTTTTAATTTCTTGTATTGCATTTTATTTTTTATGTTACATGAAGTTGGTATTTTCATCAATGGACAATTGTTTGTATTATGAATTTTCATGTTGTTCTACACTTTTTTCGTATGCATATATTTTTAATAAGGACCGATGATGTAGATCCTTGGCAATATGATGACACGAAGTTGTTTTTAATACAATGGATGAAAGATCATTCCTTTCTCACCATATTCATTTTTCCTCTATATCATTCTCCTGTCAACTTTATTCTTCTAATTCACTCGGGGCAGCCTACCCTACCCATTATTCTATCCATTTCTCTCACCTTTTTTGATCGTCGATTGCCTTCTTTCATCACCTCATCGACACTCAAGGGGGCATCTCTCACTTCTACTATATTTTCTTCTACCCCTTCAAAATTTTACCTATCTACTATCTTTGAAGTGGCGTTACTTACGCCACCCCAAAGAGGGGAAAATGTAGACACTTATAATTTAGCTCAAGAAATTTAAATACTTAAATTGTGCTAATTATACCCTTTCCCGCAAATTGATGACATATCATCAATATAATGTTTTTTTCTCTTCTATCACCGTTAATTAGTTACATTATGCTAATTAATTAATTTTTCTATCCAACAACAACACCAATTAACAACCTTCCATTAATCAACTCCCCTTTCTATCTAGATTAATTAATTATTTCTAATTAATTAAGCTTCCCCTTCTACTAGATCAACAAATCATCATTTATTTGATTAAATTCCTCCCACAGTCTAAATCATGCTAATTATTCCTCTAAAAATCTTTTATAATCTTGCACATCTATTAATTAATCTCTTGGATTAGTTAATAAACCCTCTCAACTCTCTTGAGTCACTAGAGGAAAAACTAAACTCTCCTAAAGTAAACTCAACCACTTCTAAACCATGTTTATCCATAACTAACCTAGCTTTGCTATTATCCAACATAAAATAGGATGCAAAGCTTATTCAAACCATTAGGTTATAAAAGGAAACCTCATCTAACCTTTCTACACAAACCTTACATGCATATAGCTAATCTATTGGCATTTCATCTTAGAGCATATTTCATGTGAGCTAATAGCCTCATTCTTGCATTTCATCCATCCAAGATTTTGGGTCATATAGAGAGAATAAAAAATGGTCTTATAGCCATACTTTGTTGAGCCTCCATTCCCAAGCCCTTTAGGATCAAACAATCAACTTTGATTTCCATGGACCTATCTAGGTTCATTCATTTGTTTTGGTGATCTAAAGAGTAGAGATTCAAGTGCTTAGCATATTATTTTGATTTCTATTTCAACTGCTAATGCATAATGTTGGTATTTAGTCTTGTTTAGCTCTTACCATGATTATATTTATGTAGTTAGTTTATGTTTTTAAACTATTAATGTGTTAGTTTCAATTCCTTTGCATAGCTAACTAATACATTGATACAAGAGTCGACTTGGATGATTGGCTAGAGGGACTTTGAGTCACACGAGTCTTAAAAGGAGGAAGAAGTTTCATTGAGATGACTACTAAAGGTGGTCCTGTGGATAAAGGGAGGACCATGACTCAAAATTCAAATTAGATATTTTATTGAAGGAAATCAGAGTCACATGGATCTTCAAAGGAAGAAGACATCGTTGAGGTGACTGATAAATGGGGTCTTGCAAAGAAAGGGAGGATCATGATTTGGGAGTAAAATTAGAGTAATAGTTTAGATTATAATATTTAGAAGATCAAGGGGAATAAGAAGCATAATTTTGATTGGAAACCTCTAAATCATACCACCGACTATGAAATGAAGGTGGAGAACGGAGTAACTGAACATGTTCTCTAGCGCAAAGAATCAAATGAGGCTTATCTATGATGGGCATACTTTTATGGGAATTCTGAAACTTAGGTTCCCTGTTGTCATACGTATAAGGAAACCTACAATAATCAGTCATTGTTGGTGTTGTTGGGTACAAATGCTGAGACCTAAATAATATGATTGAACTCCTTCATAGCGGAGGAAGTTCCACATTGATTTGGGTAGCATAACAACAACCAACTAGACATTATACAAATATGGGGATACTTATGTGATTTTATAAAGAGGGTCTAAGGAGAACATATATCATAATGAAACAATTTTTACAATCCAACAAGGTTTGGACAAAAAGTTACAATTGTAAATGTCAAAATATTTGATCAAAATTTAGCAACACACAGGATACAAAGGAAAATTTTCCCATGTAAAATTTGATTTAAGAGTTACTTGATAACAAATGTTTTTGTATAGGTTTGAAAAATGTGGACATGTACTATAATGAATATAGGCAAAAACAAAGGGATTGGACCCTAATTTCGATGCCCCATCCTTGTGATAGGAGGCATAATAGGAAAGGTTTTTTAAGGTTTATTTAAAATTAACCCTAGGATAAAAACAAACAACGTAATGATGTCAAATCATCACAAATAATGTCAATCAAAAAATGGGAATAAGTCCAAAGGCAATATGCACTAAGGAAACTAATGAATAAATAATGACACACATTTAAAAGGTATGTGTAACAACAAATATCTAAGACTCAACAATATTATACAAGACTCTGATCCAATCACAAGAAAAGTTACTCCCTTCATTTTTCAAGTATAAATTTAGTGTAAATAGTGACAACATATCACCGTTTAAATCAAGTTTAAAATAAACAAGACCTAAATACTAAGAAGGTGTTGACGCGATCTCCTAAAAAGGTATACTAAAATAAGTTTATATACAAACCAAGTCTAAGTTCTTGAAATGGATCTTACAAATGCGAGCAACACAACAACACTATTTAGACACGTTAATCAAGCTTTGTGGACAAATCAAGATTTTAGTATCAAAATGATTTCACCATGATGTGAGCAACGTAACAATGACACTTTCCAAAACTTAACACAATGTTTGGATCCAAACTAAGTCTATTTATATCAAGAATTTGTTATTTATGCGAGCAGCGTAACAATACAACTTAGAGACTTAGATCAAGTTTCACAAAGGAAACAAGACGTGAGTATGAAAAATGTATTGATATGATACGAACAATGTAACAACTCAAAGTAATTCAATGATGAGACAACATAACGAAAGTGAAGTTTCAATATAGGTATCGAGATCAATGGCTATCAAGATAATAAGACATACCAACACACTATCAACATTTACCATCCAATCTCAAGCAAGGGCGAATGTAAACGGGTACAAAAGTGGTGGACACAAACAATCAATAGCACTACATATGTATATTTTCTATTGTCCCAAATGGGCAACAAGAAAACAAAGGAGTAGACCAAGTGATGAGGAAAAATACTAAGCATAACTTTGGTAGAGTTTCTTCTTGTCTTACGACAAGTGAAAAACTAGGACAAAGTAACACGTCATAAGTCTCGTGATGAATAAAACTAGGCTCTAACTTCAATGGAATCTCCCCTTGTTTGAATAACAAGGTTCTGACTCCAAAAAATTTGTTGCTTTGTGAGATCTTTGTAGAATGTGATAGATAAAGTCTAGTTGGCTCTAAGCCACAAGCTTCCTATTATTTCAATCTCTAGGTTCCCTAAACTATCTCTACGAGTGTGGTTTTCCAAGAAATTTGCACTAAATAAATCTTGGAGTATCCTGGATTTACTATACCCACTGTGATATGATGAGAAATAAATTCCATTTAGTTGTATCTCATTGGGGTCGCATGAAGATAATTTTGATGCTAATCTCACAAAGGTGTACTAGTCAGTTGGGTAGCGGAGCATTTCCCATTTTGTTCACCGCTTCTCTCAAGGTGTGAAATACTTTAGGGTTCTTGGGGAATACCTATGGATTTTAAGGCTTATGCCAAGGCACTTCCCCCAATTCAAAGCATACGAGCCATAGCTCTTAACCAAAACCTACAAATACAATGTGTTGAATAATGTGGTGTGTTTTTTAATCTTTCAGATTAAGAAATTTGGTTTAGAACACCATTGACAACCTACAACACATGTGTAGTTAGAGTTTTGTTTATATCCCAAGTATTTGGGAAGTGTTTAGGTCCTGCGCACAAATGATTTTAGTACTTTAAACTAGAAAGTGAATCAAAGTTGCTTTTGATTCTCAAGATCACCCTAATGTGTAAGAGAAGAGCATACACAATGATTTGATTCAACTAGATAAATGTACAAGAAAACTTTAAACCAAATGAAATTTAAACAAAAATTTATCATTTGTTCATTCCTTTAAGCCAAAAATGAAAGATGAAGTTTCCAATTTAACCAAAAAGTTAGAAAATGAAAACTAAAATCTGATTTTGATTCTCAAGATCACCCTAAGGTGCAAGAGAAGAACATACACAAACTTTTAGCCTAACTTGCATAAACCATGGAAAAAAATCATTCATCAAAACTTAAGAAAATTTGTTAGAAATATGATTTAAAATGTTAAAAACATGCAGAAAATAGTTAAGAAAACCTGCAAACAACAAAAACACAGAAAATCAAAATTTCAAACCTTGATGTTAGTGCCAAAAATCAACACAGAGAAAAATAGTACAATCATTTGAGCAGTAACATGGGTTTATGAGTGGTAGCATGGATATTAGAGTGGTAGCACAAATCCTAGAGCAGTAGCGTGAAGGCTAATGCAGTAGTGTGAGTCTGTGTCAAAAAACATAGAAAGTGTCACGATAGTACGACCCGAGAGTCAATGGCATGAAACCACTAAGCAGTAGCATGAGCCATGTATCTGGTAGCATGGGTCATACACAGAGGACAAAAACACAAAGGTGTTTCAAAGAGTGCGACAAATAGAGTGATAGCTCAAACGTGAATGTGGTATCATGGACACGTCTGGCAATAGCGTGAATATCAAAGTGGTAGTGCAGTCCTGTGAAGAAGTAGCACGGATTTCCTATAGGTTATCAAAATACGATAATTTTTTGACAAAAATTCTCAAAAATATCAAAACTTTGTCAATTTGAACAAATTTTGACAACACCTCACCTCCTTTGATCCTGCAAAGAGCACAAAAACAAAGTAATCGTAATAGACTAGACTAGTTAATAAACCTTATATATGTGTGTGTGTGTGTGTGTGTGTGTGTGTGTGTGTGTGTGTGTGTGTGTGTGTGTGTGTGTGTGTGTAAAAGAGGTTTAGTAAATCAAAAAATATTGAAAATGAATGCAAAGGACTAAGAAGTAATTCCCACCGGCCATGCCAAATTTCATCATGCTAAAATTTTTCAATAACTAACTAAAAATACTAGCACTTAGCAGTGTAGACCTAAGCTTAAATTTATCAATGAACTATCAAGACCATAGCTTATAAGAATGCATAATGAAAACTACATGAAATTAATTATCTAATCTATAAACATTATTACTAAGTTAAATGATTGCTAATTAAAATGAACCTAATTAGATATATGAGCAATTAAATTATGTTGTTCTCTAAAGAGAGGGATAAGATCTCACCAAAGAATAGCTATAAGACCAAGCTTGGATCTTCTTCAACTACTCAACAATGATAGTATGCAAAATTAATGGAGAAATATCTTAAATCATATATTTTATGTGAGATACTATTCAAAGTATGGTGTAAGGTGTGAAGGTAGGAGCTTGGTCCTTTTTCTAGCTTTCTATTTAGGGAAAGCTTGAATCTCAATGAATGTGGGATAATTGATCAAGTAACTCTAGGCTGATTAACCATGATTAGATGATTTAACTAGTGATTTTAGAAACTCATGAGAGTTAGAAGTGCTTTAATTAATTAATTAGGATTAATTAATAGGCTAGAATAAGCTTTTTAGGCTATTTGGAGGTGATTTAAGAGGAATTTGATAAGATTGGAAGCATTTGAAAGTGGGATTTAGCCAATAAGAGGGTTTATTGATAAAATGCATGTTAAAAAGGCTTAATTAACTAATAATAGCTAATTGATTGATTCAAAGAGGATTATAACTAACAAAGTGTCATTAATTGGCATCCGAAATGTGATAGAAGTTAGTTAATTAACGAAGTGTCATTAATTGACCAAAATGGAGGGAAACATTAGTTAATTAGCAGAAATCAATCTGATAGAAATAATAAAATAGAGGTCAATGAGTACCACTTTAGCATTAAAACTACAGAAGTATATTTTAGGTGTCTACAGAAGCATATTTTAGCTAATTAGGTTTTTCAAGATAAAGGTAAGTATCTTTATACAGAGAGTCCTTTTAAAACCAAGAGAGGGGGTAAATGATGTAACTCAAAGAAGATTTTTGTTCAAAACTACCTATAACTTTAGCAAAGATTAAATGTTGTAATGCAGTCATTGATAATGGAAGCAATGAGAATATTGTATCTTTTGAGATGGTAGAGAAGCTATAACTGAACACTAGAATGGACCCTAACCCATATAAAGTATTATGGATGCATAAAGGACATCATATCTTGGTTAGGGAATAGTGTCAAGTTGAATTTCAGATTGGAAGGTATAAGGACAAAGTATTATGTGATTTGGTTCCTATGGATTTTTGTCGTGTGTTGTTGGGTAGACCATGGCAATATGATAGGCAAGAAGTGCATGATGGGAAGAAGAATACTTACACGCTTATAGATAATGTATTCAACCATACACTTTTATCTATTAAAGGAGAATAAAAACAACAAGCAGGACTAGTGATGATGATGACAACTAAGAAATTTTTCATGGAGACTAAAGAAACATGCAAAAAACACTACTCAAGGTTGTTAAACATCATAAGATTGTGTGAGTAATGGTTTTGGTGATGATAGATGTTAGAAAAGTGGATAAATTGAGATGGTATTAAGACAGGAGGAAGTTGAGTAAGATGAAGATGGTGAAGAGAGACAAGAAAGAACTGATAGAATGAGAGAGGAAACACATGATATTGTGTTTATAGACCAAAAAGAAGGTCTAGTGAATGAGACATTGGTTTCTGAACTTGAGAGAGGTGAAGCTAGAGTGAAAAGGTTGTGTGAAGAGGCTATAATTGGAGAAGAGGAAAAACAAGACATGAAGAAGAAAGATGAGGCATACAAGCCTCTTATTTTTGAAACCAATGTTTCTTCAAGATTTGGTTTTACAGTGTACAAGTGGAATGAATGAAGGTGTATAAAATTGGAAAAGAAGAAATAAGAAGATAGAGTGGGAAGGGAAAAATTTGCAAGAGGAAATGAGTAATGAAAGTGAAAGACAATTAGGATTTGCAGATAGTAAGAGAGATGGAGACCAAGATAAGATCTTAGGAGCACCAAATTTTAGTAAAGAATAACAAGAGATAGAGAATAATGGAGAAAATAAGCAATTAGACCTTGCAAGAGTAGAAAACACTCAAGAAAGTGGAAGAATATAATATCAAGAAGTAAACAAATAACAAGGACAAGATGAAATCAAGCAAGAGTTGGGTGAAGAGATCAAACAAGGTGATGTAGATCAGTTTAGTCAATCTGATTTCTTTCTAAATGATGAGTATATGAGAGTAATAACCGAGGAAGAGAAGGAAAAATTAAGACAAGGTGATTCTTTCAAGAAAAGGTTGACGTTTTCATAATACAAAGATGAGATGAATCAAACAAGACAACAAGAAATTGAAAAACGTTAGTTTGATAGTCATGATGGATGAAGAAGCATCGCATATGAACTCGAATCAGATGTACAAACTCAAGTCTAATGTAAAAAACATCATATAAATACTTAGAAGAATAATCTTGATCAAGAACTTGAGGATTTCCAAGAAGTACTAGTTGAGAAAAGACAAAGAACAATTGAGATAGGTAAATCATGGATGGTATGCAGTCAAGAGATACTTTTAGAGGATCATTTTAACCTAGAAATAGAGAAATAAAGAATGAGAATAAGACGAAATAACACAAAGTATGGGGAAACTTCTCTTTTCCCTCAGGAGTATGATGATGGAACATCACTCCTAGTCTATAAATAAGGTTGAAATAATAAATTTTGGATTTCTCAGTGTGTGGATAGGTCTAGGAGTTCATTTCGGGTATTCTAGGATTGTTAGTCTTGTGTAAGACCTTCATCAATTTGAATTGAATAGTTTCCCTCCAAAACTACTAATTTGAATATTGAGGGAAATTTTGGCTTTTAATTGATGTTTAAATGTAATATTAGAGCATTTAAAAGGCATGTTAAGCTTGTAAAAAAATTTGAGGCCTATAAGTCTTAGTAAGGTGATGGTTGTGGCCTAGGTCTTAGGTCCTAAGGTATTAGACTAGGCTAGGTATTTTAATGATTCAATAAAAGAAAAAACTTGTAATGTAAAGATTCTTAAGTGGCTAAGATTTAGTTAGAAGGATTGTGGAAACATACTAAAGCCTCAAGTGTAACTAATTTTATCACCATTCAAATGATCAAGGAAAAGAAGAAGTGGATATCCAAGGTTTGAAGAAAAGGAAAGAATAATAAACATTGTATTTGTTTGGAAAAATCTGTGCATGGTGGTTGCAAGTATTAATTGTGAGATATATGAATATTACATGTATGATTTGTGAATAATTAGTGCCTGAATGTTTAGTTAATTGAATGAAATTCCTTGTTTCTTAAATGATTTGTATTTTAGACTGAAGATCTTGGTTTTGACCAAATCTGAGATGTGGATTATGTCTTTCAAGACCCTATCATATTCAATGTATGTGAGAGAAAAGGTATATGTTTGGAAGTGTACTCAAGAATAAGGTATTATTAGTGTGTGAAGGAATATTTTCTTTTATTGATTATTCTTAAGAATATTTTGAAGGTATTTTTAACATTTGGTTACATAATACCCTATTTGAAACTCTGAATGTGAGTATGACTTAAAGCACAATCAAAGTTAATCATGCATCTTGGAATGATTTTTGAGGAATTGTAAAATATTTGTGGATTGTGGGCATTGGATATGATATTTTTAATCTTTGGAATAAGTCTAGGGTCCTCAAAATGAATATTTATACTGAGAATGTATAAGATTTCATTGAGAAGTTTAAATCCCTAGCTTAAAGGAGAAGAGTAGATAGACATTGAGCTATTGTCATAGTTTAGAGGCTTGAGGTAATTCACCGTCAAGTATACGAGATTGAACATGAAGGCTTAGATTTATAAACGTGATTTGAATCTTTAGTATTGTGAGGAAATAATTTAGTGAGCAAAAATGGTCTTCTCGGGCCTGAGAGAAACCCTCCTGGGGTTTGAAACAAAAGAAGAGGTTTGGTGAAAAAAACATGGTTTCAAAGAATATAACTTGTATAAAACCTTCTCAACCCTTCTCCAAAGCATATTCATGAAGGTTAAAATTTTTTCCATCTCTAAGAAGTTGTTGTGTATGAGAGTATTCTAGTTAACATGTAGTGTACGAGTTATTATTAAGAGGTTTGAGAAGGAATTGGAAGGAAGCGGGTATTAGAGAGGGAGACATGATTTGAAATTTTATACATAGTATTTAATTGAGGAGGGGATTCATAATAAATAATAAATTTTGTAAGTTATAGTCACCAACAAGAAATATTAGTGAAAAAATTCCCACTAAACTAAGTTCATACATTAGGGACCTAATTGAAAGTGTAAAACGTGGTTTTGAGGATTGTTTTTACAAAGAAGGACATATTGAAACTTTGAACCCAAGAAGTAAAGCCAAATGGGTATCTTAAATGGGTTTTAGTTTGACATTTAAATAAGTAGAAAAAATTTAAGAGAGGAAAAAACCCTAGATAGGGCTAGTACAAGCTTAAGTAGGTGAAAAGGGCATGAGAGTGAAAAGGTGACCTAATTGAAGAGTGGAAGAATAAAATTTTGCATACACCAGAAGGACCAAAAATGGTACCTATAAGTGAAATTAGTTTATTCTGGGTTTCTCTATATTTCTCTATTTATGAACTCACTAGAAGCCATTGACTTGAGAAGCCTACAAGGGAAATTTTGCAAGTAAGTAAAGAATTTGGCTCTTTTTTTTGGATTTGTATGTTATGGCTAGTTTTTTTGACAAAATATAAGGGTTTTTAACACATTCTAATATTTCATGAGTGAAGTTTAGGGTTTAGGACCAAGTATTGCATGATTTGAGTGTTCTTGACATGAGAAAAAGAGCTAGTTTTTAAGGCATAAAGGGCTATTTTGAATTTGTGAGTATTCTAACTTTTGGAGTTGATTGTTAGTGACATAGGTTCTATATCAGTCTGCAACCTCACTCTTGATATGCAGAGGGTTTTCATTCATGTTGAAAATGGTTGCTAGAGAAAGCTTGAGATGATGGATTAAATCTTGTAGAAGCTCCATACAGTCTTCCACCACCCTTCCTTCTTGAGAGGACACTCATTCTTGGCAAGATACACCAAAATTTAAAGTCATGGTATAAGATCGTTGGAGTGCATCCATGGTCACATTAAGGGAAATATAAGAAAATGTGTTGGGATTTACAAAAAGATATACTAGCATAGTAGAGAACCACAACACACAAGGTATAATGTTGTGTTGTAGAGGCCGAATGAATGAGCATAGAGTGGAGAGGAGCAGAGCATGACCAAAAATCATGCAGAAATTACATTCCCCACCAACATAGAACCAACAATAGATAGAGTTAATACCACTAGAAGTGCACTAATGCCCCATTTATTAGCTCTTGGTGGTCTATTAAGAAATTGCTCAAGCTCGTTGTGGAAAACAAGGGTTGGTTTAAGATGTGCATAAAAAGAATGTAGAAGTAAATTTAATAGGTATATTTATAACACCACTCTTAAATTTATCAATTTTCCTTTTCTATTAAAATAATTTAATGATTTTTTAATAACAATACCATATCTTGTAATCGTGGCACTCTTCTTTTTGTTATTGTGTCAAATGGTCTCATTTACGTAGAAATCTCGGGGATCTCAAAACATGTTTTAAATTCCACCATCCATATGATAGATCATATCGATGACCTTGAAAACAATTTGATCCATTCAATGGATTATTTCTACCATTCGGGTCTATCATGTACGAGACTAGTTTGTTAAAGAACATCGTGAGATCAGATGTGTTGGTCATCAACGACAAAGTAGATGTTTCAATTTACTTTTTATTTGGTTAAATTCTGTTCAGTAAAAGAACCAAAACTGATTAGACCTAAAAGAAACAAATTTAAACAAATAAATAAATAACACTCATAGGAACAGTCGTGCGATCATAAGATTTATTATAGTTTAGCCCCGGTTCTCCCCTATGGAATTTGTACACAAAGCTCTAATTTTCATCTAATTCCTTGTAGAAAGGTGACTAAGACTTTGCAATATTGATTCAAATCTCTTCAATCCTCGGTGTATGTGGATCCAAACCAAACCAAATAAAAGGGGTACAGTCCTTCCTTACTGCACCATATTATTTGAAAAAAATTATTTCTCTCCTTCTTACGCTGAAATTTTAACACTTTTCAATTTATTAATGCTGCACACAGGATTTGGGGATATTTATTTATTAGTTTGTCTAACTAACCATATAATGTGGTGCTTTTTTAACCCAAACAAAGTGAATTAGCTAAGAAAGAATGAGGAAATTCTTAAACTACAACTACCCATATAACACAATAGCTGAAAATGTTTAAAAACTATTGACATATGTTATTTTGATTGACCACTCTTTGTGTTCTTAGATATCTCCAAAAAAATAAGCATTTACTAACATATTTGAGCTCTAATTTTAATTTGAATATTATTAATATATTGTATATTTTTAGTAACCAAATATTTCATGACTATAATTTGTAAGACATGAACTTCTTAAACGTAGACAAAACACATCATATCTTAAATTAAGAAAACAAACAACCTCTTTCCACCTATACATTACACAGTACACTTTTATGGTTTTATTAGTTCAAATCCCTCTTTTGAATGGAAAATAAAATCCACCTTTCTCTCATTTGGCCAACTGTTAGAAGAACCTTGATTATCGATGATTTTTGTGCGTCCTCTATTCTCATGTGCTTGCTCGAGCTTGAAACTAAAAAGGGAAGTAGAGCACCATGACTTAGATTGTTCCCACCTAAATAATATCTGCTATGTGCTCCACTTTTTTTTTTCGTGACCTCACCACATTATACACATGAATGCAATTATATATGTTTAAAATGACATTTTTGGAAAACCCAATAAATGTTCGTTCTTGGTTTCAAGCTCGAGTACTTATAGGGGAATAGGTGATGCATGAGTAAATTTCTACAAAATAATTCATGGAATAAGTGTGGGACATGCAAGTATTTAATTCCCACTTTTTAATATAAAAATCCCTCTTTTGAATGGTAAATGAAAAATATCTTTCACTTAAATTGCATTGATTTGAATAATGTGGATGAGATCGAGACAAAAATTGGAGTACATAACATTCCTTAAGCATACATTCTCACTTTTTTATTTCTAACCTTTGATTTGTACATTCCTTTTATACATACATTCCTTAAGCATACATTCTCACTTTTTTATTTCTAACCTTCGATTCATGTCTTCGTCTTCCTTGAACATTCCTTTTACACATACTTACTACCTGATCCCCTAGGATTACTTTCAACTTCTAGGCTATCATCATAGTAGACCTCCCTCCTAAACATCTTGCTCACCTAAATCACATTGCATCATCTTTCACACTTCCAAGGTTTCACCTACGCATCTACTCATGGAAAAACTACATGCCTCATGAATTGAGACAAGCCCTATTCTTTTTCTTAATGGCTACAAAGTAACCCTATTCACAATTATGTATGAAACCCCTAATCTCATTTTTGTATGAAACCCTAATCACAATAATGTATAAAATAGAGAAAATAACATATATTATTTGGGTAGGAATAATATAAGTTGGTGAATAGGTGTGGGACATGCAATGTTTTACTTCACCTACATTATCCATATGTGTAAAAACTATGTGCCTCATGTCTAGAAATGAACCCTATTCTTTTCCCTTGTAGCTACATAGAAACCTTGATCCCAATTTCATATGAATCCTCTAATCATAATTATGTATAAAACCCTTTTCACATTTGTGTATAAGATATATAACTTAACATATATTATTTGGGTAGGAATAATATAAACCAAGGAATAGGTGTGAGACATGAAAGGATTTAATTCCCACATTTTTGCTAAGTCATTGAATAAGTGTGAGACATGCAGGTATTTAATTCCCATGTTTTTGTTAAATATCTCTTTTGAATGACAACTAAATTACACCTTTCACTCATATGGCCAACTACTAGAGTGGCTCAATAGTCAATGATTGTTCAAGCATCACATATTCACATATAAATACTCGAGCTTAAAACTGAAAATAGACATTTATTGGGTTTTCGTTTTTTTGCATTTTCATCCCCTTATACATAAATTGCATTCATGGGCATAATGTGTGTGAGATAGAGATGAATAAAAGGATCACATAATGCATTTTTTTAAACCTTAAAATCATGTCCCGACCTGCCTTGAAAATTCCTTTTACGCATCCTTACTACCTAGTCTGAAAGGAGTAATGTCAGCTATGTTGTCGCCCACAAAATTCCCCTCTTTTTGAAGTCAAGTTTCAAAATTTTGAGTCGGTACCTTGGAGTAATGGATCGCGTCGAGCCTAGTATTGTTTGCAATTTTTCATTCCATGGAGAAAAATTAGAAATTCGAGCATAAAGGTGGGGTTTTCCCTTTCTTGTTATTTTTCCACAGTCATGAATGACGGGTGTATCTTCCCTGTCAATTTTTTCCCCAACATCCATGGGTAGTACATGGAAATCTCTGATTAGATGCGGTGTGGCCATGTTTCAAGCAACAATGGAAGCCTCCATGCATTCCAATGATGCAACTCTAAGGGCAGGGCCCAAGGGGCAGTTCTTAAATAAGCGCAGGCTTTCCACGTGTCCCAGGTCCAAAATGAAAATAGAACAAGCCTAAATTGGCTAAGTATGGAAGGTTCAATGGACGATGCCACATGCCTCATTAGTGTAACTTCAAGGGTCAAAGCCAAGGGTAGTTCCCCAAACTTGTGCTAGCCCTCCACGTGTCCCAGGTCTAAAAAAGAGACAGAGCCGATTGTTTAATTGACTAAGTATGAGGGGGTCACCTAGAAGCCTCCACGTGCCTCAACGATGTAATTTCAGAAGTGAAACCAAAGGGCCAATCTCCAAATGAGTGCCAGCTCACCATGTGGTTAGAGTCAAAGGAGAGACAGAGTTGGCCGTTGAAAATTCCAGGACCGGCGGAAGGAGCCACGCGTTAGCTCGGTGCCCTTTCAGGAGGTGAATCCAAAGCGGAAACTCAAATGAGAGCCAACTCTTCACATGTATAGGATTCAACATACTTCAAGTGGGAAGAAGGCCTAAATCGGCTAAGTATGAAAGAACCAACGGAGCTCTCCACGTGTCTCTATGGTGTAACTTCAAAGGAAGAATCAAGAGTGGGTTCCCAAGTGTGTGCGGGCTCGCCACATGGTCAAATTCAAAGAAAGGGAAGAGCCGGACATTGAATCAGCTAAGTATAGAAGGGTTTGTGGAAGCTTCCGGATTTCAGCTTCACGCAACTTCAAAGGAAAAACCTGGAGGTAGGTCCCAAATGTGCGCTGAGCCTCACGTGTCCAGTTCAAACATATGACCCCACCAAAAAAATGGGACTTAGCAAAAAAATGCAAAAATATTAAACTGGCCCATAAGGGACAAGTGGCCATGTTTCAAGTGTCAACGGGAGGTGGGCCCTTTTTGTGTTTTGATGCCGTTGAAAAGTCAAAGTAGGGAAGCGGGCCGTTGGAGTGATTTGGGAATTTTGGCTTTCTTTCCATAAGGTAAAAAGCCAAATATTAAGCTCGCATCAAAATTCAAAGTGTGAAGGTGGACCATCAAAGTGATTTGGGAATTTGGGCTTTATTTCTATAAGGAGCTTAAAGTTATAAAGTGACTCGCAGCCCCGCCCATGTAAAGGTAAAAAGTCAAATGTTGAGCCCATATTAAAAGTCAAAGTGGGGAAGTGGGTTGGCGAAGCAATTTGAGTTTTTGAGCCCACGTTGAAATGAAGTAAAATTATAAAAGTGACCTGACAACTCTGTCGCCACTCAAGTAAAGCCACATGTCAAGCCCATATCAAAAGCGGGTGGGTAGACCAAAATGTTCTGAAGTGCCATTTCTCCAAAAGGCATAAAATGCAAAAGGCATCCTTAGACTTGCTTCATTTTTAATCTCTCCCATGTGGATGGCTCAAATTCAAAGTTTATAAAGGTAGATTGAACGGCTGCGATTCAATGTGTCTGGTTTTTCTTCCATGTGTGGAAACAACTGAGGCATTGGAGAAGCTCACACGTCAATTTCTTGAATCAGTTTCATCATTTTTGAAACCGAATGTAACCATTCTTGGGAGCTATTTAATGGCTTCTCCACGCCATTTTTAGGGTTGGATCCTGGTACTCTGTAAAGGTAATAGATTCAAAGTAATAAATATAAAAATTTTCCCCTTTCTTCCTTCTTTCCTTGTCTGAATATTTAGGAATCATCCATCTTTTATGATAGGAAAATTTGTGTTCTTGTTTATATGATTTCTAGAACTTTGCGTCTATGGAATTCTATTGGTTATGAAAGTGAATAATTCTACTCTACATCTCCCTGGTTCAATACGTATAAGGTTATACTCTACTATCTATATTCCTAAAGTTACTGTTATGTTCTTCCTTCCTCATCTACTTAATTCTTCCATTCTTTCATATTGTTGAAATTTGGGCATAAAACATTTCAAAGTATCAGGAATCCACACTTTGAAAGTTTTACATGAGTATATAAGTTTTGCTTCTTGCTTTCAAGAAGGGAACCTCTCCCATTAAAGAGGAGGGACTTGTTGTCCCCTGACTGTGGTTTGTTAAAAGTATCATTTTAAAAACCCAACAATTTTTGGCAACTCCACTAGGGATTTCATTTCAAATGGATCCCTTTCTAAAGGAACAACTTTAGGTTCATTTTTGGTCTATCAACTCTACCGTATACATGTGTGAAGAAAGCTCTCGGGTTAAGGATTCCCATTTTCAACTTCTTGAGCAACAAAACTTCTCTCTTCTAGCAAGAAGGAATAGAGGAACTCGTTCTACAAGCACACCTCCTATTAAAGAAAGAAATTCCAAGGATAGCGTTCCTCAGAACATCTTAGTCCTAATCTCCATGCTTTGATACTTTCTAGTGTTTCAGTTCCCATTCAGTAAATTTTTCCAAAGATGGTAGCCCCTTTTCCTTGAGGACAACAAGTTGGGCCTCTTGCTCTTCCTCAACCATTGCATGAGTTACCTAGGGGTAACATGAAAAGTTTTCCCAAGTTCCGGGGTGATGGGAAGGTTCATCCAGATGAACACATTGTAGCCTTCATTGTTGCATGTGGGATTCTTAGGGTTGAACATGAAGATGTCTCTGTCAAGATTTTTGTGGAGACATTGCAGGACAATGTTGCTGATTGGTTTTATCATCTCCTTGTTGGGATGATCACTAATTGGAATACCATGACAACTTAGTTTGAGCAGCATTTCAAACCTGCTGAAGATGTGCATGCTCTATTAGCACAAATTTCTCATATCAAGAAGGAACCATTCGAGCCCATGAGGGAGTTTGTGGCTAAATTCAACAAGATAATTAATAAAATTCCATAGAACACTCATCCAGTGGATCAAATCCAAAAGTGCTTCTTCCTTAATGCCTAGTTTCCTGAAGTGAGTTATGCACTAAGGAGAGCTAACCTTGCAACTCTGGATGCTGATAAATGGTTAGCTATCAGTGTTGAGGATGACTTAATCATGTCTGTTAAACTAAAAAGAGAATCCTCAAATTCTAAAGCTTCTTCTTCTTCCTCTTCCACTGGAGCCAATTCTGATTAGTTGGTACAGAAGCTTGTAAATGATCTCATTACTCTCAAGAAACAATTGGCTCAGCATACTCCTTACCAAGATGTTTCAAGGAAGAATTTTCAGCCTAGGAACCGCATTCCTACTTCTTAGACCAGATTGGCTACTGAAGGCCCACGCATTAAGGTTCTAGTCAATGTAACTTGTGAAGTTGAAGAACCTGATGATGAGGATTGTACTAAACTCTATGAAGAACTAATAGAATAGGTTGATGAAGAACTAGAGGAGCTTGGTGGATCTCAAGTTCATTTCCTCACCACCGAAGGTATGGATGATGAAGATGAATATGATGAAAGAGTGGCAGATATGAATAGTGAGTCATATGTTGTTATGACTTGGGAGCAAACAAACAGAAAAGAAAAAGTGGTCCATCCTGCTAAGAAGTCTAAGGAGTTTCCTATAACTATTCCAGTGGTTGTAAGAAGAGGAGCTCTTATTCCCACTGCCTCCACACAAAAGGTGAGTAATACTAATTCCCCTTCTCCTACTTTTGTTTCCAAAACTCCTTTTCCTTCAAATCCTAAAAATGATAGATTGAAAGTCTCTCAAGTTCCTATAAATGATGCCCTATCCACCTCTGGATCTTTTGATATCATTGATCACCTCAAAAAGACCAAAATCCAAATTTTGGAGGTAGAGTTTTACCAGACTCATCCAAAAGCTTTTGCTACAATGGTAAACTTTGTCAATTTCAAATCCAAGGCCTCATCCAATACTTCTAAAGGTATTTTTCCCACTCCCTCTTCCTCACATCAATCAATCCTTGTGGCTACAACCACTTCCCCTAATGTGAAAATTGAACCATTCTATGTGACTCTTCTCATAGCTGGTCATAAACTCAGTAATTGTGTTATAGACTCAAGAGCATCAGATAATGTAATGCCTACAAAATTAGCTCATGCTTTGGGCCTAACTCTAACACGTGCCTTTGGTTCCTATTATTCTATGGAAACTAGGAAAGTACCTTTGGTTGGAAGAATTAAAGATGCACAAGTAGCTTTTGCTACTTTTCCAGAGAAAATGGTCTTAACCACCATTTTGGTAGCTGATATTCTTCCTTCATATGGGATGTTGCTGAGTAGAAATTTCTATAAGGAGGTAGAAGGTGAAATTCAAATGGAAAGGTCACATGCTTTGATCCCATTCAATGGAAAAATTAAGAAGCTACTACCTGAGAAACAAGCGAGGACATTATGCAAAAGAATGATGATCCAAAAGCACAGATACTCTATGAGGATACAGGGCATGGTAACTACATGATCATGGCACATGATGAGGAAAAACTTCCTAAGGGAGTGATTCATGACCCCAATGGAATTTGGACTCTGTAGTTTGATGGAAGTTGCTCTTCAGCTAGCTCTAGAGCTGGAGTGATGTTGACCTCTCCAGAAGGGAACATTCATCCTTTTTCTTTCAAGCTTTTTTTTAAAATACAAAAATACAGTTGGATATGAGGCACTCATACTAGGATTGAACATGGAAAAAGAAATGGGAGTGAAGAATCTTTGTGCTCGTGGTGATGCAAAGATGATTTTGAAGAAATTCATATATCTTTTTCAAGTAAATAGTAGGAGATTGAAGCATTATAGGAATCTTGTCTGGGATTCCATTAAGTTTCTAGATGCTTTCTCCATTGAAGTTGTGCCAAGAGAAAGGAACACTAGATCTGATTCTCTAGTTGTCTCAGGATCTCTATTGATTCCTCACCTAGATTTCTCTCAAGAGAAATTTACCATTGAAATGATTCATAGGCCCAATGTACCAGATAATGCAAATAATTGGTAGGTTTTCAATTATGATCAACACTTGCTCTCATTCTTGGAGCTTAAGGATAATTTTAACCAGTTGTATTTTGAAGGAAGTGAGACCTTTCCTATAGAGTGTGTATCCTCTAATGAAGGATATATCAAGGAAGAGATGGATCAAGATGGCTACATCAAATTAAAAGGTAACAAGATCCCTAAAGGGCTGGTGAGTTTGGAAGATTTGTTTGATAAGCATGATAGATACATTAATTTTAAAGCTTCCCAAGGAGCTCGACATACTACTAAATGTGAAAAGGTTAATATTGGGAGTCTTGATGAACCCAAGATGGTGAACATTGGGAAATGTTGCACTCAAGAGGAGAAGAAGAAGATAGTAAATCTTCTAAAAAGTTATGCTGATGTTCTCGCCTATTCGTACGATGATCTCAAAGCTTTATAACCAAAGGAGATGTAACATTTTATCCCTCTGAAACCTGGGATCAAACCGTTCAAACAGAAACAAAGGAAATACAATCCCAAGTTTGTTGGCACTATTTTTCAAGAGATCCAGAAGTTGTTAAAGGAAAAGATCATCTTCCCTATACATCATTCAACATGGATTTCCAACATTGTTCCTATCAGGAAGAAGAATGGTGAAATTCACATCTGTGTGGATTTCAGGAATTTGAATCAAGCCTCTTTGAAGGAAAAATACCCTCTCCCCATGATGGATGAAATTTTGCAAGCTGTCACAGGCTCTGAGATGTTGTCTATGCTGGATGGATTCTCTAGATACAATCAAGTGGAGGTCAGTACCCTAGATCAATACAAAATTGCTTTCACTACTGCTTGGGGCACCTTTGCCTACAAGAGAATGCCTTTTGGTCTTATCAATGCTAGTGCCACCTTTAAGAAGGAATGAACTTTGATTTTGGCAGTCTAAAGGGAAAATGTGTTGTATTATACCTTGATGATTTGACTGTTTTCTCCCAAACAAGGGCAGATCACTTTCAACATATTGAAGCAATCCTATAGAAGTGAAGAGAACATGGAGTTTCTCTCAATCCAAAGAAGTCTGTCTTTTGTGTCACTGAAGGCAAGTTTCTGGGGCATATTGTCTCCAAAGAGGGAATCAAGATAGATCCGGAAAGAGTTCAAGAAATCCAATATATTCCTCTTCCCACAAACAAAAAGGGTGTCCACTCTTTCTTTGGTAAGATAAATTTCCTGAGGAGATTCATTCTTGATTTTGCTGAATTGACTATGAGCATTTCTCACATGATGAAAGGAAAGAAAACTTTGGTTGGTCTTCTGAGGGTAAGGAATCATTTGAAGGTATCAAGAAATCCATTGCTAAAACTCCCATCTTGGCATGTCTTGATTTCAGCAAGGAATTTATCATCTATTGTTATGCTACAGAGAATACCTTGGCTATTGTGCTAACTCAAAAGAATTCTGAGGATCATGAACTTCCAATTTCCTTCATGAGATATGTTCTAAAATCTCATGAGTTGAAATATACTATGATGGATAAACATGCTTTTGCAGTGGTCAAGGTTGTTAAGTAGTTTCATTTTTATATTCTTAATTATCACTCCCTTGTGTTTGTACACGATACAACCATCAACTCTATTCTTACACAACATGATTTTAGAACTAAGAGAGGAAATTGGGTAGCAAAGGTCCAAGAATATGACCTTGATACCAAGATAACTAAGCTAGTTTGGGGTAAAGGCTTGTGTGAGCTTATTGTTGAAGGAGCTAATGAAAAATTGTCCAAAGAAGCAGTTGATGTTCCTGTTGTCCTTTTCCTCAATTCAACAGATGAATGGTATGTTGATATTGCACATTTTCTTACTTATGGAGAGTTTCCATCTCACTTGAGTGCCAAGGAAAAGAGGGCTATTAAGATAATGTCTACACAATATGTATTATGGGAGAATGCTTTGTTCAAGTGAGGCATAGATGGAAGATTCTTGAAGTGTGTAGACAAAGAGAAATAAAGAAGTTGTTCTCAACTTTTCATGATCAGGCTTGTGGAGGGCATTTCTCTTATCTGTATCACTTTCCAAAAAATCCTATGTGTTGGGTAACTTGTTGGCCTACATTGTTTAGAGATGCATCAAAATGGGTAGGTAAGTGTGAATCCTATCAAACTTTTGTTAGGAGACCTAAGTTGGTTTCTTTTCCACTAAATCCAGTAGTGATTGATGAGCCTTTTCAATAGTGGGGATTGGATTTCATTAGAACTCTTAACCCACCTTCCAGTTCTAGACATACTCATGTGCTAACTACTACAGACTAATTCACTAAGTGGGTAGAGGTCATTCCATTCAAAAGTAGTACTTCTTAGGTGGTGTGTAATTTCATTAAGGAGAACATATTGATAAGGTTTGGGGTACAAAACAAGATAGTGACTGATAATGCTTCAATTTTTTCTTCTTCTAAGATGATGAATTTATACTACGTTTATGGAATTTCCCTTTCTCATTCTTCAAACTACTACCCCCAAGGGAATGGACAAGTAGAATCAACAAATAAGAATTTGGTAACCATCGTTCAGAAGCTTGTTAATGAATATCAGAGGAATTGGCATAAGAAGCTCTATGATGTTCTCTGGGTAGATAGAATTACACCCAAAAGAGAAATTGGAATGTCTCCATTTTAAGTGGTGTATGATGTTGAAGCTCAGTTGCTAGTAACAGTGCAATTACCAGCCTTGCACTTAATAAAGGCTATTGAAGATTCAAGTTTTACCAGTTCCTTGGACAAGAGGATCATGTATCTTCAGAAGTTGGATGAAGACAGGTTACAATTTTTTGATAGAATATCAAGTCATCAACGAGGGTGAAAGATTTGTTTGACAAGAAAGCTAGACCCAAATATTTTCAAGTGGGAGACATTGTTCTACTATGGGACAAAAGACATGAACCTCAAGGAAGTCATGGTAAGTTTAATTCTCTTTGGCTTGGTCCTTTCAAAATCAGGCACTTTGGTGGAGAAAATTTGTTGTATTTGGATTATATGGATGAATATCCTCTCCCACTTCCTTATAGTGGGTGGTATTTGAAGTTGTTCAAGTTCTAGGTGAGTAGGAAGTCCTTTTTATATTGTGTACAATGTTTTGGTTTTTGGTTGTTCATTTGTGTTTTGTTTCTTTTTTTTTTTTTTCCTTTTTGGTTTGTTTTCTTTTCATGTGTTTTGTCTTCTGTGTTGGTTTTCCTTTGACTCTATTTTCCCAATGGATAAGGCACTAGTCTAATTTCCCTGAGTTTTTCTATGGTTCTTGATCTTGCCTCATTCCTCTGTCAAGTCATCCCTAGAAAGAGCTAGTTGTTGTCGCCCTCAAAATTCCCCTCTTTTTGAAGTCAAGTTTTGAAAATTTTGAGTTGGTACCTTGGAGTAATGGATCGCGTTGAGCCTAGTATTGTTTGTAGTTTTTCATTCCATGGAGAACAATTAGAAATTTGGGCATAAAGGTGGGGTTTTCCCTTTCTTGTTATTTTTCCATAGTTGTGAATGACGGGCATATATTCCCTATCAATTTTTCCCCAAAATCCATGAGTAGTACATGGACATCTTTGATTAGATGTGCCATGGTCATATTTCAAGTGGTAAGGGAAGCCTTCACACGTTCCAATGACGTAACTCCAAGGGCAAGGCCCAAGGGGCGATTCTCAAATCAGCACAAGCTTTCCACATGTCTAGGATTCAACATAAGTCAAGTGGGAAGTAGGCCAAAATCGGTTAAGTATAAAAGAACTGGCAGAGCTCTCCACATGTCTCTACGGTGTAACATCAAAGGAAGAATCAAGAGTGGGTTCCCAAGTGTATGCGGGCTCACCACATGGTCAAAGTCAAAGAAAGGGCAAAACCATTGAATCGACTAAGTATAGAAGGTTTTGCGGAAGCCTTTGCATGTTAGCTTAGCACAACTTCAAAGGAAAAATCAAGAGGTAGGTCCCAAATGTGTGTTGAGACTCCACGCATCCGGGGTCGACATATGACCCCCAAATAAAAAGGTACTTAGTCAAAAAAATGCAAAAATATTAAACGGCACGCAAAGGACACGTGGCTATGTTTCAAGCGTTAGCAGGGAGATGGGCCCTTTTTGTGTTTTGATTCCATTGAAAAGTCAAAGCCATAAAGTGGGTCATCAGAGTGATTTGGGAATTTTGGCTTTCTTTCCATAAGGTAAAATGTCAAATATTAATCCCGCATCGAAAGTCAAAGTGTGAAGGCGGGCCATTGGAGCGATTTGAGAATTTGGGATTTATTTTTATAAGGATCTTAATGTTATAAAGTGACTCATGGCCCTATCCATGCCAAGGTAAAAATTCAAATGTTGAGCCCACATCAAAAGTCAAAGCAAGGAAGTGGGTTGGAAGAGCAATTTGAGTTTTTGAGCCCGCATTGAAAAGAAGTAAAATTATAAAAGTGACCCGCGACTCTATCACCATTCAAGTAAAGCCACATGTCAAGCCCATATCAAAAGCAGGTGGGCGGGCCAAAATGTTTTGAAGTGCCATTTCTCCAAAAGGCACAAAATTTAAAAGGTGTCCTCATGCCCGCTTCAGTTTTAATCTCTCCCGCGTGGACGGCTCAAATTCAAAGTCTGCAAAGGTATATTGAATGGTTGTGATTCAATGCATCTAGTTTTATCGCCAGCTATGGAAATGACTGAGGCATTAGAGAAGCTCAGACGTCGGTTTCTTGAATCAGTTTCATCATTTTTGTAACCAAATGTAACCGTTCTTGGGAGCTATTTAATGGATTCTCCATGTTGTTGTTAGGTTTGATCCTATACTCTGTAAGGTAATAGATTCGAAGTAATCAATACAAAATTTTCCCCTTTCTTCCTCTGTTATTCCTTCTTTCCTTGTCTGAATATTTGGGAATCATCCATCTTTTATGATAGGAAACTTTGTGTTCTTGTTTATATGATTTCTAGAACTTTGCGTATGTGGAATTATATTGGTTATGAAAGTGAATGATTCTATTTTGCATCTCCCTGGTTTAATATGTATAAGGTTATATTAAATGCTATTTATGTTTCCTAAAGGTATTGTTATGTTCTTCCTTCCTCATCTCCTTAATTATTCTATTCTTTCGTATTGATGATCTTTGGGCATAAAACATTTCAAAGTATCAGGAATCCACACTTTGAAAGTTGTACATTTGTATATAAGTTTTGTTGCTTGCTTTCAATAAGGGAACCTCTCCCATTAAAGAGGAGGGACTTGCTATCCCTTGAAAGTGGTTTGTTAAAAGTATCATTTTAAAAACCCAACAAGCTATCAGGTTGAAATCTCAGCTGACCTCCCACCCAATTACAAACATATTCCTTGCCACAAGCACATTACATCACCCATCACATTTCCTTATGTACTTCACCTACATTTTCCACACCTGGAAAAAATACTTGCCTCATGGCTTTAGAGACATTCCATGTTTATTTCCCTAATAGCTACAGAGAAACCCTAATTATAATTGTATATGTAACCCCTACCATAGGATTTTAGGTCCACACCACATATCATAGTTTCTAAATTAACTCTTGAAACACATAAGTGAGTTCCCCTTATATTTATTTATGTTATAACTACACTTGAAGTGCAAGAGCTTAAATTGCAAACAAATGCGATTGAAATTGATAGTTCTTGTTTATCACTCTTCTCTATTTTAGATATCTCCAAAATATGTTTCCTCGATCTGTTTCACATTGTATGCACTTTTTTTTCAAACAATTAACACAATAAATTTTTTGTAGTAAAAAACCTTTCCACCATAAAATATGTAAAATGGAAAAATACCACATTTCACTTGTTAAATAACATCTTATTCTACCCCGTATGTCCATTCCCAAACAACCTCAGTTATCAATGATTATTCCTGCATCGCCTACTTCACTATAATTTCTCAAGCTTAAAAATACTAAAAATATGCCTACAAATTGTTGCAAAAAGCAAGAAGTGTTGTTGGGTCTCGAATTGGGACTCTAGTGAAGTCTCAAACATTTTTATTTTGGCCCTTTAAGCTCACATTACACTCACATGAATATATCACATGAGATTATGACGATTAAGTAAAGCACATATAGTAGATATAATTTGGTAAGGAACAATATGGTTAAAGGAATATGTGTGGGGCATGCAGATATATAATTTCCCACCTTTGAATTTACAAAAATCCATTCATTAATACATCTTACCTATCAAATTAAATTTCACTTAATCGAAAACCTTGATGTCATTAAATAAAAAAACAAGCCCGATTAAGCGATATGTTTGATTTCTCTTGGGACTCCATTAGCAATTTTTGGTTGCATACCATATATTTTCCGACACTTAGTTGAGCTTAGAACTTGGAAGGGAGGCTACAAATTAATCATCTATTTAGCCTTGGTTTCAAACCCTTAAAATTTTTGAGTTTCCTCAAATTGTATTTTGTCCTCTTTGTGATATTAAAATGCTTAAGTGGAGCACAAATATAACAGATTATTTGGGTAAGAGAAATATGATCTGTGGAAAACATGCGGGCATGCTATCCAAAGCCTTAATTTACCTTTGAATTGTATGACTAATCATTGAAAGGTGTAATTTATCAATACATGATCGTGCATCTATTCCTATCAATTACTTGACCTTGCAATTGGATACAAAGGCTACTAAATTAAAACAAGTATTCATTATGCCCAGTTGTAAATTTTCAACATGTTGGATTTACGCTTTCTTATTTTTCCATTTTAGACAAAAATTACACTCGCGTGAATAATACACTACCCTAATTGTTAACCTAATATTTGGACAAAAGAACCAATCTCAATTTTGCATTGTATCGCTACCAAATAGTTCTAATTACACTCCAACTCTTCATGTCCCCAATGCGTCCCTTGAAACATACATACAAATAACCCTTACATTTACATTATTCATAACTACCCAATAAATTCAAGAGTTTCTTATTCAAACAAGTATTCACCTTAGAAACATTTTCCATCCACTACTTTCATTTTGAGATATCTCCCTATACATTTTCATGGATGTCTTCCACAACATAGGTTTCCTCCTTATGATTAACAAACATGTTGTGCTCTTCGTAGAGGGTATATTTTTACATTTCCTCCTTGATTCCTCTTTCCTTTCCCATGCACTTCTCCCCCATCTAACATGATTTTCACACCCCTCTTCCATTCCCATTTTTCCTCTTCATCTAGTTTCGCTTCTTCACTATATCCCTTTCGACATTCACATCATACATTTCATGTACGATTGCTAGTATTATAGTGATGATTGTAATGACTTGTTTTCCTCTCAAAAATGGGAAACCTATGTATGTTTGATATGATCATACGGTAAGGTGTCATTTCTAAAGTACCCAACCTTACCATCCGATTAGATGCTAAAATATCCCGCTCACCATTATATCTTTCAATGCTTAAGATAAGGTGCATAAAAGTTATAAGTGCTCACTCACGTGAAAAAAATATTTTATGAGCGGGCCACCCCAATAATTTCAATTAAAACCATGTAAAAGGAATTAAGTTGAAGATTATTATTCCTATATATATGTACATATAGTAATATAGATATTTTAAAACATATATCTAAAATACGTCGAGAGTTATTTTTGAGGTAGCTTTTAATTATGTTGGTTTAGTATCAATATACCAAATAAAAACTAAATATATTACAGTAAATGTATCTATATGAAATACACCAACACATATCAATTTCAAGGTTTTTAGTTTAGATTTTTCATATACTACATTAATCAATACTTCATTTATTTCTCTATCAATTTCCCATAAATTTATGGAAAATGGAATCAATTTAGCTATGTTCGATCTTGGAAAAATCTATTCAAGAAAAAAGGTCTCAAACATTACTATATGGCCGAGACATTACTAAGAATATTTAAGTGTTAGTCCAATATAAGTCAAATTAATGGTTGAATTTTCACGTGTAATCAAATGGACGTCAAATTTAATTTTGAGAATAAAAGTGAAGAACTTACTCCATTACAACCTTAGATGTCATTGGAGGAACACTTATTGACGTATATATCTACTCAATATAATAGTTTCAAATTTTTAACCAATCACATGTTAGTATTTAAATATATCTTAATGATTTCAATGTTTGACAATAGAATAAAATGGCATATTACTCAAGGATGTTATCATGGAGTATTCCATTTTCATGTCAAAATCTTTATTATATAAAAACGGAAATAAACTAATAAAATAATAATTAACTAGTGTTATACCCACATCTTTATATGTATAGATGGATCCATTGTGTCAACCAGGATATTTTCCTTTTTTGGTCTTTGACATAGCTATGAACTATTTAAGTGTCAAAGTTATTGGGGACCCAATTTCCATGGATTAAACTTATGACCTAGCATAGGGTAAATGATTTTCTCTACCAAGTGATCCACCATGTGATCATGTCAAAACATTTTTCTTTGAAAGCACAAATACACTAATACCATATTAGTTAGCTACTTTCATTCTAGTAATTAATGAATGTACAAAGTACACTAATACCACATCAATTAACTAGTCTTATATCAATATTAAGTGTTTATGGAATACAAAATTTTTACCATATTTATTTTCTAAAGATGCTTATAAACAACTCGCTAAGACTTTTTTACTTAGGGAAGAATGCTATGGATTTAAAAAGATGATTACCATATATTTGTGTATGCTAAATTTAGCATCCCATTCAATTATCACAAATTTAGAATGTAATAAAATAAATTTTTGCCAATAAATATTGACCATGGATAATTAATAAAAAGCATAATGGTGATAGATAATTTTCTTTGTTATATACTTTATATTAAAAAATAATTTCATATAAAAATACTTCATCGTTAAATTTTTTTCCCGGTGTCTATTTTGAACCCTTGGGGCAATTGATATTGTAACATCTATTGAATGCAATTAACTATACTCATAATTTACATTGAAAAAAATCATTATAAAACTTCATATTGAAAAAGAATCACATTCCCTATTGTGTATTTTACACTTGTAAGACAATTTATAGTATAACATCTATTGAATAAAATTAAACATGTTTAATTTCAACTACAATATTTTCATAAGGAATATGCCATTACATGACACTTATTTTAAAGAGCTTCTATTGTAAAATAAATAAATTATAGATATATGAGTGTGTAGAAACCCATATTTGGTAATTTATCCCTAAATCATGACTCGTGCACCCATTATGAGCCTAATTTTTATATCCTTATTCCATCAAAATAACTTCTCTCCTCATTGTAATGCTTAGTTGCTCACAAAAATATCACATCAACTCAAAGTAGTCTATAAGTTTTAACTGTCATCCATAAAATTTTGCATCATTGGACACCTTCATGGACCAAATTATCCAAAAGGGACCAAACCATCCAATAGTTAGGTATAAAACTAGCAATTTTTTCTAGGACCACCAACTAGTAAGTTTCTTAATTTTATATCTCTTATAGGTTGGTATGGTCCTCATGGGTTGGCCTTAGTGTAAAATTTAACCTATGGAATCTTATATAAGACATTCAAATGTACTCAATGTTGGATCATGTTTTCACTTAGTTTATTAAAAAAATTATACACATGTACTGCATTATTTAGCAATTTAGTTATTCCTATATTAGTGCCTAACTAGAAGTTGTTACTATTTTTTAGGCACACACTTTTGGTTTGTTATTATCAATTTAAACTAATTATTCCTATATATTAGGCTTCACAACAACTTATTATAAATAAACAAGGAATGTGGAATTAATATAACAATAGTTATTTGTTGGTGTGCTAGTAAATGAGAGATTCATGAAATTGAATCTAGTTTGAAGGCTTGAATCCTTATAGATTCACCTACCAAAATCCTCTTATCTGTCCTCACACTCATTGACTCACTTGGTAATCTTAGGACATTTTCAATAAAATATCTCTTAAAAGCATAAAAAAGATTTCCTAAATTTCCCTAAAGTAGAAACTGACATTCTGAGTAACCTCCACACATGTCTAAAGCAATCTAAACTAGATTATAGAGTTAACGTTCCCAAGCCACAAACCATCAACTCCAATTCAAGTACATGGAAACAATCCATTACAAAACATTATTAAGTGACCAAGTTATCAAATATAGTTTCATTCATACAAATATCACATATCTAATTAGAGAACTATGTATAGTTTAAGGCCTCTTTGGAGAAAATTTCAAGGGTTTTACCCATGGTTAGGATTTAGGGTCATTTTTGTCTATTATAGAGGGTTTTGTACATTCACAAGACCCAATATATTATATTAAAACATATCAATCATGAGGGAACATAAAGTTGCAAAAATCTATAATCTTCCTATCTAAAACCTCTAAATAGGGATAGAACAATGATTATCTCAAAAATTAAAGGGTTTTCCCAAGCTTATTGCAGACTCCTAAAATTATATATGAAGCACTTGCTAGGCATTTCTAGTATATTCATCAGATCTATCACATCTAGATAAACTTCCAGTCTAGTGAAATATCCCAATACATGATAATGAATTATATTTTATGGTGAATATAAATAATATCTATGTTCAACCATTCATTATGTGGACTACCACAATTGTGCCACTTCCCTAAAAGTATTCAATAAATGGATTGATAGTGTGTTGTTGGAATACAACTTTCCCAATGGATATGAGCAAGAGAATACCACCTAATATCAATCAAATCGTAGTATAAATATGGAAAACACATGGTAGTAATTTGGGGGATGTAGGCCCATCTACAAAAATAAAAAAGACTGGGAAAATAGGAGCTAGACCATTTAGTTTGATTAAAATTTATAACCCCTACAATAAGGTCAACTTGGGGATGAGGAAGGAGAAGAAGATTTAGGTTTAGGGATCGATCATGATATACAAGAACCACAATTTGAGGTTTTATCCTCGGTGATAGTGGGGAAAATTATGAGCATAGAAAATGTAGAAGATTAAGGCACCTCAATCCAATATGAAAGGAAACATATATAAATATGGATGAAACTTCAAGACTACAAAAAAAAGGCAATACTAATTCTTATTATTGGCATTCATAAGGGAGACATGACAAAACACGTGTGGAAAAAATAATGGGTTATTTCCTCCCCCAAAACACATAAACAAAATTTTATGTGTAAAGCAACAAGTAGATAAGATGGAGGCCATCCAGGAAGAATAAAAAGAAGAATATGAAAGCAATAAGGATGAATGGGTGGAAGAAATTTTTTGGTGGCCATAGGATGATGAATAAGAATAATAATTTGCCACCCAAATTACTAGAACTCTACTAGAAACATGTAGACAAAGAGACAATCTGGTCATGGTTGTAAATATGTATTATTATGCCTCATTTATGGAAAAATGGAAATAATTGAAGCCATTATGAATTGTATTAAGAAATCCTTTTACTTATTAGATTATATTATTGAGGTACTATTGATCTTAGTAGAAAAATAGATTAGGGACACTAATAGGGAACATGTTAAGGTGACACAATTAAAATAGGACTTGGAGTTTTTAGACACCCCAAATCTATGATTCTCGGATCACTCCTAAATCACATGAATCCCATGAATCACCCCCTTCATTAATTAATTAAATAAACTTCTTCAAATCAATTACCCATAACATCCCATGGATAATTAGTCCTAATTAACAAGCCACTAATCCTACATATCCATTATTCCACATTCACTAAAATTGAGTAATATCCTCAATCAAAAATTTATATTTTAAACCCTCAAAAATATGGACACACACCTTATCTGATGTAATATTTCTATTTTTAGAAACCGGCTGAATTGAGAAACTCTCTTGATGTAAACACTTACTAAAGATAGACATTCTTTCAAGTTGAGAAAACTCCTTACATCCTCATCTCCCTTATAACCATGTTACTATACCTTGCACAAATGGTTTTCACACATCCACATATTTGTAGACACTAAAATATGCACTTATTAATATTGCATTACACTTTTAGTATGTTATTATATACATGATTTTCAAGCAAGAAGATTAGACATTAGTGACACAAGTCCTTGTTTTCTATTGCTTTTGATTTATCCGATTATGACTCTTCGTGGTTTTATGGATTTCTTCCTTTGATTTTGGTCATGTCACAAGTATCCTTGTCATTGTGCTTTGATTGTTTTGTTTTATGATATTTTTAGACTAAAGTGTCCGAATGGGCTCTCACCCATATGCTATGAACCATTCCATACATTTTGCTCCCGACTTGTTTTCTCCCAAACCTTTCACATTCGCTTTCTTCACCACTCTTTCCTTATTTTAATTTTCTACTTGGGGTTGGCCTTTCATGTCACTAGTCCCAAAATTTGAGCAAAGTAAACTCATCTATATACTTACCTTACTAATATAATTAATTGGATCTGATGATTGTCTACTACTATATTTTGGGCACATAAACAAGATAAAGACTACACTTGGACTACATTATCACAACATATGACATGCCTTACTATAAATTACATACCACACATTGAATTGAATGAAAATTATTTGTAACACACTATTGGATCCAACTTGCACAAGGGAAAACCTAGCTTCAATAAGACACGATTGCAATCAAACATACAAGAACTACATAGAGTAAAAATGTAGTGTAATGCTCAATGCAATCACAGTGGGATTACCACTGAGGTCATTCTACCTCAAGCATATGAATTTTTTTCTAGAATAATGTGTGTTTTAGTATTGTGTAGAGTAGATATGGTTTGTTTTGTGGGATTAGATGCAAAGATCAAGGTTTCAAGTAGATTTAGAGAAACAAAAGCACAAATCGGGAACAAAGAATAAACCGAATAATAACTAGATATGAATAGTCAAAAGGTACTAAAACATATGGAAAGGTCCATAATGGGGTATGATTTGGGCCATACGTTATGCCCTAGTCAAGGTAGATTTACAAAACACAATTTCATAGAGGAAACCAATCAGATCATTTCTAGCCTCTTCCTATCATTTGGTCAACTCAAATCAACACGAAACTATAATTTATCTAAGTATATTTCTCTTTCTCATTGCTAGAGTTTTGCTTCATTGTTCTATATTTTTTAATGTATTATATTGATATTGCTACTATCGAATTTGAAAAAAATTGATTAATATAATATTTCATTGGTTAAAAAACCTTCTAAATTTAACCATTTTGGTTAAATAATTTGGCAAACCCATTATTGGCCAAACCCTAGTTGCCCTAGGATCCCTAATTGTTTGAAATACATATCTATTTGTCTTCTTGGCTTGCTTTTGTACACTCTTCCATTTCTTATAATAATATTTTGCACAACCATAATAAGCACTCCCCTTCCATGGATCCTTCTATAGACAGTTATTATCCATCTATGTACTATGAAAGTTGTAATGTATTTCCTGAAGATAATGATTCCCAAGTGTATGCTCATTTTTGTTAACAACCTAACCTTGTAGATCCCTACCCTGACTCTTTGTATGAACATGCTTCTAACAAGGTTTATATTTCTAGCATATCTACTCTATTATTATTAGTACCTGCACACAGAGATACTATAGTATTCGCCTTATGCTATTAATTTGCTTTGGACTGCGTGTTAAACATGTAAAAGCTAATGTTTGTGTAAATTTTTTTGGAAATAATTGGTAGTGCATATGCAAATGTTTAATTTGATTGGTGGAATGTTAATTCCTCATTGCCGGAACTCCTTCCTTCCTCTGCGCACAGATACGACCGCTTTTATTAAAGTTTTATTTGCCCCTTTACATTTTGACATCTGCTTCAGGTATTTTCTATCACCGCTGCTGTTGTGCACACCTGCATCCACCATAATAGGGAAAGCAGAAAACATCTACAGTCACTGCCTCCTCTTCTTATCCGAAGTCTGAGCCATGCGTATTTCGGTCTTCCACTGCACATTGGAAGCACCCACAACCATTTCTACCTTCACATTCCCTCAGGGGCAGTAAACGATGGGTTCAACGTTCGATTCCCCACAGACTCGCCTCTGCTCTGGTTACCCTCATAATCGCCACCAATGTTTCTGTCTCCTCTGTCTTAGACGATGCATTTTCAGACATCCCACAGACTCTATCAGGCATGCAGATTTAAATCAGGCAATTTCATGTTCAAATAGTTTCAGGGCTTTCTAATAATGAAACTGAAATTGCAGGCGCAGATAAAGGTCCGAGGATTCAAAAGCCAAAATCCAAGAAAGCGGAGTCCTGTACAACTAAGGTGTGGTCACTTGTATCAGAGGAGGCGCTGGCTCTCCTGGTGAAGGCCCCGTCAACATCAGAAGGTGAATATCCTCCACACCCAAAAAAATTAAAACAAAACCCACGAATCTTTGCGTTTTTTTTTAAATAAGAAGTTATATGATTGGAATTTTGGGAAAATGCAGGCCTCTTGTAGTTTTCAAGGAGGGTTTCAGGACCAGGCTAGGACTTTATGACAAAGGGTATAGTCCTGTCAACAACTATTTGACAAAATGACCATGAGAAGAAATGAGGCTCTTATCACAGAATGCATATTGTTCCTCTTCTGCCAATAGATAAGCCCAGCTGAATAAGAAAATAAACGACCTTCAGCTCAGCCTCCCACCAAATTTAACATTTTCACCTGCATCGGAGAAGCCTCCGACCAAATAAGAGCTCACTGACATTGGAATTTGATAAACAAAGAAATCACTTATGTAGGTCATAGATGTTGGTCTAGAAAATGAAAAAGCTTAATAAATTAGAGGTAAATATAATTAGAGAGCGCATTAGCTAAACCATATCCATGTCCGGAATTGGCTCTCCAAGTTACTATTTTCGAGACTAAGGTCATGGCAGAATGGACATACTATTCAGATTGTGGCAGCTTTATGTGAATCTGTTAATTTCTTTCTGTCTTTCTTTCTTTCTTTGGTCAAGCTTGTTTCGGTGACCAAGCTACATGATGCCATCTTAAGACATGAAATATATCTACAAAACGTTGCAATTGCTGAAACAATAACATCTGTGAAATTTGGGCAGTAAGTGAGGTCCATGATTTTCAAGTCTCTGCAACCGGCCACAAGTACAGAGATTCCTTCATCCATTACACTGCTACACTTACTTAAGCTCAGTTCCTGCAAAGACTTGCAGCTCTTTCCAATAGACTCCAGCCCTGAGCAAGAAATTTTACAGCCATCAAATTTAATCAACCGTAGAATTTCAAATTTTTGCAAACTTGCAAAAAGAGCACTTCTGACCTGCTGCTCATCAAACACATAGATGCTTATTGAGATATCATATGGTTCAATAATTGAAATCATTTGTTCAAAGTTAAAAGAGTTGTCCCGTCATCGTTAGCTTGGTGTCATATTACTAACTAGAACACAATAGGCCAAGATAAGTTGTTGCAAGGTGATTGATCCACTCGTAAGGGAAATTATACCAGAGCAACTCACATTCTGACACTTTGAAACATCACGGCTCTGTAAACAGAGAATCATCTACATATCACACTTATAATAGAAATTCTACAAAATCCCAACTATAATCCAGTATTGAAGTGTCAATGACGATGTGAACAAGCTACTCTGTATCAGTTACAAAATTAGATTAAAAAATGTGCAAAAAAGAAAACCCACTACCATCAGCCTTCATAGCTATTGCATTATCTAACCTGTTATTCTAAGTTCATTTGGTAAGCTTTAAAATCCAATAGAAAAATCGTTGCATACAATTTGCGAGTTTTTGGAATGTAAAGCAGACACTTCTAATATCAAGTCAATAACTTCCTACGTACCTGTAATGATTTGCAGCCATCTGTAAGAATGTCAAGGCCTTCATCATCCACAGAGAGACACCCAACCAGTATCAAGGTCTCTGGGTAGACGAGCTGTGTTATGGAACCTATACATCTGTTTGTTATCTGCAACACATTGCACTAGATTAAGAGTATCCCTGAAATGATCACAAACTTGAGGAGTGAGGTTCTGCCACCTCAAACTACAATGTCAATGTATCCTCCATATCGCTCATTTATAGATGCATGCTCACTAATCATAAGAATCTCGATCTATTTGATCAAACAAGAGAAATTGTTACAATTTATGATGGAAGGAAAATGCGTCAAGATGGTGAAACTCGCCATCTCCTGTGACTGGCCTTGTTTATCATGCATATGAGAACAATTTATAACTTGTGTTTTAATGCATTACTTTTACCAAATCGCATTATTCCATTTGATTGTAATAAGCTAGCAGATTAATGGATTACTTATATTTTGTTATCCAATTACCATAAAAATATTCAACCATGTTTTGTAGCAGATGAGGATATCAGACAAATGACCTTGAAAAATAAAAGGTTGTTATTTAACTAGCCTCCATGAAGAAATATAAAGACTGCAAAGAATGCAAATACCTTTAACTAAGAAATATCGAGAAACTGAAGGTCTCTGCACTTGACAGCAACGAGCTCAATGCCCAAATAAGAAATATTAACACACCATTTGAGATTCAATCATTCAAGTGATGGATTTTACTACACCTCGCCGACATGCAAACTAAACCCAAGTCAGAAATTAGCTGGCACTTCATCATTTTTAGTGACTGCAGATTCTTGGCCTGAGAAATAGCATCGGCCTCTTTATCCCCATTTCTGCTACAATTAGAAAGATCAACTTCCACTAAGTTCTCACAATTTATTTTTTGGCCAGTATAGACAAGCCAATGTGACTAAAACTACCTTGTTTGGAAAGATCTTTAGGACGTAAATGTTGCCCTATTAACCTGGCCACCTTTTCCAGGCATTGGTTGGTGACCTGAGAGTACAAAGAAAAATCAAGTGCTGGAGGTTCCCATATCTCTGCAGAATCCTAGCTAACCATTTCCCTCTCAAGAGCTGTAATCTCTCCTTGCAAAGGGCCTCTAGACAATAAAACTACTTGCAAACCATTGACCATGACTTCCTGTCTGTTGAGCTCCTCAGATTCCCCAGAATCATGAGGAGAATGACATCTCTTAGGAGATTCAAAACATCCTCCTACTTCTTCATAGCTTATACTACAAATAAAATAAAGAACCCATATAAAGTCGTTGTGTAACCTTAAATAAACGCAGTGACATCCTAGCACATGAAATCTTAACTCAAGAAAATTAACCAAAACTACAAGGATTTATGTTAGAACATGATACTCGTGCCAAGAATCATCTAATATGGCTTCATGTTACAAATAAAACCCACCTTCCTCTGCCAAAAAATAGAGATGAAAACCCAGCTATTGCTAAAGATTTAGTTGCCTAGTATGGTAGCTGAGACGACTTGGTACATGAAATCTTAATTCAAGTGGATAAAATGCCTTGTTCTTTAAATCCGAGATTAAGTCGATAAAACAAAGTTAAGAAACTTTATTTTCGAACCTGAACAACCAAATAAAAACTAATTTCTACTTTAAGAAAATTAAAAAACAACCTAACGAGGATCAATGAGGACTTATTTGGGGTACATAAAATCTTCAATTCAAGATAATGAATCAAGGTTCAAACAATTTACAGTACAAAGAATAATGATTTAGTTGGAAACAATCCACACTTGAGCCACAAAAAGGAGTAAATCATGGTATTGGAGCCAGACTAAGAACTCCAGGCCCAAACTCGAAGTGTGGCTTGAGGAGTGTGTTGAAAAAATTTACACTCTTGACAGCACAGATGACAAATAGCTAAATTATTGAGCATAGATGGAAAATAAGAGATTCTAGGTTCGGGATCCAGTTGGTCAATGCAAATTACCACATTTACACATTTTAAAAAAGAGAACCCTGTGCGAAAACAATGATTCAAAACTTGTGGAAATAACTTTAATGGTGAACACTAACACCAATAAGATTAATCATTTAACGAATGCCATCTCTAAACAGTAGCACTATACAAGCACACTGCCAAGCAAAACATTAATTTGGTGTATGAGACAGCTCTATACAAGCACACAAAGGATTGTTTGTACAATTACCTTATTCATTGTAAAAGATATTTCCAATGATTTTTAAAAGTTTTCCAGTTTTGTTTACTGAAGATTAAAAAAATTCAGCAATTATTTCTGATTTTTTCATTTGAAACAACAATAAGCTATACACTTATATTTATACTTTTCAAAGGCATTCTACTTAATATGGATGGATTGACAAACTTTTACATTGCATCCTAGATAGGAATACTATTGTTTTTTTCCTTCAGCAGTTACTTTGAAATGCCCTTTACAAATTCAATTGCTTGGTTAAAACAACTGATTTATCTTTTCCTATGTCTAGTAATTATGGAATGGTAATTATTCGGACTAATGTTCAATGGTTACAAATCATAAAAAAATTAAATTTCAGCACTACTTATGCAATTTTCCGTATTTGTTTCTAATTTTATTGTCGTTCCTCCCCCTTAAGTGGTTGTATGCCACATCTCATGGCAGGTACTCTAGCTGCACCGCAGCCCTTATTATTAATCAAATTGCTTCTAAAATTTCTACAAATGTCATACATGACTTGTCACCTCTTGAATCACATTACTTTATTTCTAAGGATAATGACACTGAATCTCTTTCTGATAGTGATACTAGTCATGATGCATGTATAGAGGATTATTTATCTTTTTCTAATGATGAATATTTTTTTGATCATGTTCTTCATGCTTTCCCTACAAATTATTGTACTTCTTCCTTGGATACATGTATACAGTAGTGTTATAAATGATGATTATGTCCCTTCTTCTTCCCAAAAAATATTTCAAATACGTGTGAGAAGAATATGGTTGAAAATGATATATGTGTTTCTTCTCTTCCTCCTCCAACTGATATAGTACTCCATCATGCACAAAATGTTATTACAAATGATGTTAGCATTCCTTCTATCTCTCTTTATAACAAGATGTATTAAATTCTTATAAACAAAATGTTGTTACAAACGATGTATGTATCCCTAATATTTCCTATAAAAATGATACTTTACATGATAATGAATATAATGATGAGCTGTATTTCTTCTTCTTCCTCCCATGCTAAGGAATTTGTTGATAAAGGTTTCCAAGCCTCCATTCCTTATAATTATTCCCAAAGACCTCCTAACGCCACTGCAATCAACCATTAGTTGATCCAAAGATTCAATTCCAACCCAATAATTTCCCCATGACTACATATAATGGCATGGTGCAAGAAATCAATGAGCCTCTCACCACTTGTTCTATTCCTCCACAAGAAGTGCTTTCCCTCATGCATGTTTTCTATGACTTACAAAATTAAATTCACAAGCTTACCCTTGAGAGTAAAACCTATTATGTTGGTTTTGGTAATGATGTTAGATATGGAAATATTATTCCTAAGAAGATATATAATTCTCCATTTCATAAGTTTTATCAAAAATTTATCATAAATTTTTAATTAAATTAAGTAGATTTTAATTAATCATTATACTATAAATTTATACGTCTAAGCCGGTGACTCCCTAATAAGAGAAAGAATATTGCCTCATTCCAACTCCCTCATCCTCAAGCCAATGTAAATGGTAATTATACCTATGATGTACAAGTTGTATTAGAATTATTCAATAAAATAAAATAAATTATATTTAAAAAATAAACTATAAATTAATACCTTTGTGATGGGTGTGTAGAGGTCAATGTGCATACAAATGTAGAATACCGCCAAGGTTGGTCATAAGACTTTTCTAAATCTTGGACTCCAAGTTTTGTTGTGTCGAAGAATGAACACCAAAACTACAAAAATGATTATATTAATAACCATAACAATCATTCCACATCATATCAAATATGAAAAATAAAACATGTAAAGGCTTTAATGAATTATCACATTAAAAATTATTATTTACATTTTTCAACACATGACATATTATAATATTATTATTTTTCTATAGCATGATAGGATGTAATTATTTCATAAAACTAAGGCTTATAAAATTATGGTTTCAAAATTAGGATTACATACGGTGTGTATGGTTCCACATATTAGATACAATGCATCAAAGTGCATTTGCATCATCCTTTTTTTTTTTATGTTCGATGGTACATTCCTAAGTATTATAGTAGTATCATTCTCATCATGAGAAAAATATATTTTCTTAAATATTTTCAAGGCATTTGTATGGAAATCTATTTGATCTTGTCTATAGTTGATTCTCTTGAAACTTTTATATAGTATTTGAATACCTGAAGATTCTAAGTAACCTATTGTGTGCCAAGAATCATCCTTGTAATTATCATAACATATCACTTTATATCTCCAAGTGACATTTTTTATAATGTTTCCAATTCCTTCTAAAGAAATTCTTTTTTTAATATTTTATAATTATTGTAGTTCACTAAAAACATCCCTTTCAAGCATTTTATCAAAAAATGCTTCACACATTGTATGATTTTAAATATTGGAGATAATGTGTCTAAATTAATTTCCATAATATTTTTCTTTGATATGTTGGATGTTATGTCCCTAAGTAGTGTAGGCTCATAATTTTGATTTTCAAAAATTATATTTTCTTAAATACTCTCAAGTATTCTCAAGAAACTCTAAATGAAGCAATATATCAAATATATATAATTCCTATATTTTTTATGTCATGATTTCTTAATATTAACATATACTAGATATATAATGATAATTTCATTTGTTTTTTATTATATATTTTTCTTTGAAAAGGTTTGGAACTCTAAAAATAATAAAAGGAACGATAACCAAATTTTTCCAAGCCATAAATATCTCAGATGCTAATAGAACATCACATTCAATAACTTGAAATAATTTCAACATAATAACCTTACAAATAGGTTTTCAAATGAAGAGTCATATGTTATATCTCATGGAAATATATATCATACAATGAGAAGGTTCCTTTCTTATATAGGAAAGGAAGATCAATATAATAACTATTCAAGCCATAGATTAAGGAAGGAACTAGTCAAGACCATAGTTCAAGAACTATACCTAACAACTAACAAGAACTAGTCAATACCATAGATTAAGGGAATAACTATACCTAACAACTAAATAATATCTAAATAAGATAAAATAAATATCCACACATAAGTGGGCGAGGATAACTAAAATAGAAGGTAAATAAAGTACCTAGGTGAACACGAGATAAGGTAAACAACCTACTCTAACACCCGCCTCAAGTGAAGCTAGGGGCCCAAAAAAAAAAGTGGCATATCCAAAGTATGAGTCGTGGAAAAAGGCTTGATTAGGTACTCATGTACAATATATATCCATGAATGAATCTCAAACCAAAAGTAGCAAAGAAAATCCTACTAGAAGAAAAGAAAAAGAAGGAGGATGTCCTCATGAACACCCCAAGGATAACTTCTGAAACCTTAAGCATGCCATGCAACTCAAGGTAGTGAGGTGATGCAAAAGTCTTTATAAATATATTGAAAACCTACTACTAAGTTGGAATGTACTCCAAGAAAATAACTCCACCACCGAATATACTAATGAAAGAAGTGCATGTGAATATCAATATATTTGGTTCGTTGGTTCTCAACATGGTTGTGGGAAATGTGAATTACGATTTGGTTGTCACACCAAAGTACAATCATAAATATATTGAAAACCTACTACCGAGTTGGAATGCACTCCAAGAAAATAACTCCACCCAAATATACTAACGAAATAAGTGCATACGAATCTCAATATGTTTGGTTCACTAGTGCTCAACATTGTTACGGGAAATGTGAATTGCGCTTTGGTTGTCACACCAAAGTACAGTCGGTGAATCCTATGGGAATCCAAACTATGTCAATAACTATTAGTGCCAAAGATTTTGATGACTCACTATAATCACTTCCTTGTACTCTACCTTTGAAGATGAAAGTGCAATAGCTTGTTACTTCTTGCACACCCAAACAACTGGAGAAGACTAAGAAATAAAAGGTATCCAAAAGAATAATTCCTATCATCAATAGAAATTTCCCAATCTGAATCAGTATATCCAAAAAACTGAGTAAAACCTATGATGTAGTGTGGTCGAAAGTGGTAAATACCTTGTAGATATCATAAAATCATTTTAGCATCCCGAGAGAAACTACTATGAGGATAATGTGAAAACCATGATACAAGCACTACTACAACAGAAATATCAGGGTGACCATGTGTCAGGTAGTAGACATGAAATCACACACTTACTCCTTACATCACGCCTCTAAGTATGTTATTATAAGTAAGAAAACTAGACATTAACAATACCAATTTTTCCTTTTACATTGCTTTATCTTTTCCATACTCTTGGTATTTAATTTTTGGGAATGACCACTTTAATTCTGAACATTGTACAACGTGTGACCCAAATCTGTATTTTATGTTTTATCCTTCGAGCTTTCCAAACACTACCACCCATTAGGGATAGGAGCGCCTAAGAACTATTCTCCCCTTTGGGCACTTTTGTGCTTTTCCCTCCTTTTATTAAATTTGAATTGCCACATAATTTGTTATTTTTTATAAATTACTACCCATCACTTTTGGTCAACCTTTTCGATGTTAATGAAAAAAATTCAAACAACGGAATCATATATATATGAATTACTCACAATTATTAGGGTTTGGATAACTTGGGCTATTACTTACTATCTACTACCTAGGAAAAGAGAAACATTTAAGGACTACATTTGGGCTCCATTATTCACTACATAAGAGGGGCTATTTCTAAATTTCATCACACAAATTTATCTTCAAGGAAAAGTAGTTGTATCCAGCTATCTTGGTGTGACTGACATAAGGGAAACCTAGCTTCAAGGGAAATATTCAATCTCTCTCTCTCTCTCTCTCTCTCTCTCTCTCTCTCTCTCTCTCTCTCTCTCTCTCTCTCACACACACACACACACACACACACACACACACACACACACACACACACCCTAGAACTACATAGATCTGAAATGTAGTAAAACACTAAGTGAAAATCACATTGGGATTACTTTGAGGTCAATTTGACTCAAGCATATGCATTATTTATTCTATCTACTATTTTATTAATCCTTGTGCAGGTAGTTAGGGTTTTTTTCCACGTTTAGATGAGATAGTAAAACCCTATAGTGAAGTGGATGTGATAAAGAGCAAAAGGAAGAATACAAGTTCAGACCCTGAAAAGATCAAAAGAATTTTTTTTCCAAGACACTACCACTGAGTTTAGACGCAGCCGGCGTTTGAGTGGTCTTGTCCTCATCTAGGTAGTCCTGTCCAAAGGATTTTCAGATCCCAATTTTCTAGAAGAATCATATCCAATACATATATATCCAATTCCACTCAATTTCCATCCTATAATCAACTCAAATATCTGAATACAAGATATGTCTCTCTTATCTACCTATTGTACACACTTGGTTATTTATTACATAATAGATATGTGTTGTTGTTGTTGTATTCACTAGATCTCATTCATTTGATTAAGATTTAATTTAATTAAATAATTTGGTGAACTCGATCCTTGCACACCATTTATTAGATGTTTTTGTTTTCAACAATGGCTTGCACATCTTACGAGTTTACCACCGAAAATATTAATGACATACATACATAACTTACCAATAATCCTGAAAACCTTGATATCTTGTTATTTTATGCTCATGAATAATCCCAACGGACATCTTCCTCCACTCCTACAAACACCATTGATATCCCTACTGTGGCTGCCACATATTCTATCCCACTCTCCTCCCATCCCACTAATGTGGGGGCATCCACTAGCCATGTTCCTATTTCCGCACCTAACACTCATCTTTATTTTCCTCTTATTTCTTATATTCAATCCAAAACTTCTTCAAAACCCATGGCTTAGAGTCCTTATATCATGATTTACAAGCTCAAATTCATCAATTACAACAAACATTTTCCTTTCTTATCTATCTCTTGATTATTTTCTTCTTCTTCATAATCCTCTTGCACATGAGGTTTCTTCTTATCCACTTCCTTCTAATTTTTTCTCACCTAAATTTCCTCTCTTTGATGGTCATGGATATCCCCAAGATCACCTTCAATCGGTCATGTTGCAAGTTTGGATTATGCTTGTGATAAAACACTATTGACCAATTTTTTTCCTAGAAGCTTACAAGACTATGCCTTACGATGATTTTATGATTTTTGTTTGCATTCTATTATATATTTTACACCTTTAGAAAACATTTTTATATCTCACTTTTCTATGAATATTGGAAAAATATATCATATGCATAAATTGCCAAAATGTGGCAAGGTTATACCGAACACCTTAGTGACTATATTTTGCATTATACGACTAATATTTCTAAAATGAATATTTTCTTAGATGAATTTGAATTGCAAGATATTTTTATACAAATCATATTACCTACTTTTCAAGAATGTGTGCTCTTTTACTCTTTTCAAGTATTTTGATCATCTATGTCATACCATCAAATATTTTGAAATCAAGTTACTTTCTTTGGGTAAACTTAAATATGGTGCTACCATTTCCGATCAATCTACTAACAAGTTCCCAAGAAAATATTCCTTTAAGGGAAATCCTAGTGAGACTAAGCCTGTTATAAATGATATATCCCGACCTACGAAACTCTAATTGTAAGTTACATGCTGAATTTTTACTAGATTTCCATATCCAACATAGATGTTGTTACCTAAAATCCTAGAAAGCAATCTAATTTCTCTTTTGGATCCTCTTGAGGTAGATCCTAATCGGACTCATGGAAGGAAATTTTGTGGACATGCACATTGTGATTATCATAGATGCAATTACCATTCTACTAACAAGTTTTAAAACTTAGACATTTAATCCAAGATTTGATTGACAATCATACATTGAGCTGCCTAAATCTACTATTTCTGTTTCTAGATCTACTATTGACAATGGTAATCTTAAAATTTTTTAATGATCCACTACATAAGCACGAAAAATTAGCTCATTAATTATCTTCAAATTATGCTTATCATGTTGTTCCTCTCATTTCATTTTTATATCATCCTCTTGGATTTATTGTTAGTACTATTGATCTTCCTCCACCTATCATTTATTTTATTGATGTTATTTTTCATGCATCTTTTTCATCATATAGATTACACATTGATGCTTCTAGTGGTCCTCATGCTATTAACAATTTTATGGTACAACCTACTTATAAGTGCAATGGATGTTTAATATCTTTTTTGTAAGCTATAAGTTTTCCATCATCTTAGATCACCCATAGGTCACCAACTTATCATTGGTATGTAATTATTTTTATCATTGTTGGGCTTCTCACCATCTCTATGAATTTCACTATTGGATATATATTTACGCACTATGAAATGGACTTAGATATACCAAATTTGTGACCTCCATAGTTCAAAGTGATGCCTTAATTTTATACATGAGCATCACATTATCACTATTCGAGGAATTCCTCCATGGAATCCTTTATCATTAGCTCCTATTACTTTGCTACACCCTCGCCACTTCTATCACTAATGTTGTAACACCTGCAAAAAGATGACGCTCACGGCGACGACGCGCCACAAACATTCAACCCGAAAATGTGACAAAATTTTTTTTTGAAGGTGTGCTTGCATACAAAGCTCGAAACTACGAAGTCACGATGATGCTTCAAGGTTGAGGATACTTAAATTTATCTCATTCGACGTTTCACTAAAGTTGAAAGGGTCGTTTTTGAGTTAAAGTCTAATATCTAATAATATCGAAATAACAAAATTTCTAGATGTTAACCTTAGGTACAATATAATTTATTATGAAATGAATACACTAACCACTTTTTTATTTTTTTTTTTATTTTATTATCAAGTTATATTACGTTATATCATGATTTAATACATTATATATATATATATATATATATATATATATATATATATATATATATATATATATATACATTAAGATGTATACTTGACCCTAATTTACTTTATTACATTGTATGACTTTATGTATTTAGATATACATAACACCATGTTTATATTTAGTATAATATTATATGGAAATTATGTTATATGTCATACTACTATTATATTATGTAGTATATAATACTTAAACAAACCTAAGTAGTTATCCGTGTAGGATAAACATATTAAAAAAAAACAAAAGACAAGAGTCTTTGTCAAGTTTAGCTTTTCAAACTATGTTTAAATTTTATGGTTGGGGCGGTGGGTGGCTCAACCAACACCTGCCAAACATTAAGACTCCCTCCCTCCTTGCGTGCAAGCCACTCTCAACCGGCTGCATATCATTTACCCACTTAGATTTTGCAAATCTTCTCGCTTCCCGTGGGTCCGCCGCTCGCCTTAAATTGCCTCTAGCCGCTGCGTGATTGATGAGGTGTGGTGGTGAAAGGTAAAGCTACTGTAGTAGGATAACAGTGCGTGTTTCATCAGACCCAATGGGCGCTTTCAAAAAGGGAGGTTGTCCAATGATGTTGTCTTATTTGGCTTAGTGACGTGAGGATAGAGAAAAGGTGGTAAAAGGGCACTTATCTACCTTAATCATTACAATAAGGTTAACTCAAAACATCAATACAAAGACAACATACACCTCTCAATCAAAAGCTTCCCAATTCTTCTTCTTCTCTTTTGCATACATCAATTAAACGGTGGTAGGCAGGAAATAGTTTCCTTGCCTCTCAGAGACATTCCAACCCACTTCAGATACAAAAATCACTCCAAATTGGCCGACATGTAGATAGTAATATGAGGGGATATCAGGATACATATTTATCCCGTGCACAGGGATGATTTAACCCATCTGATGTTGATTTTAGAAGGCTATTGCTAGAGCTTCGCGTATCACGCCCCCCAAGCTGCGCGCGCCTAGCCCTCACGAGAACTATCCAATCACCGCTAAAGAAGACCCTCGCAACTTGGGTTCTCCTTCATGACTTTTTAATCAAGGTCGATGCATCTTCAAACATTACTCCGCCCCAATGAAATTTATTACATCGATTTTCTAAAGCGACCTTACCTCGATTTATTATGAAACTTATGGATAAATCTTTTTTCTGTTTCATATCCGAAGGTTCATGGAGTACATTTTGAAAAGGGGACTTTTCACTTTTATACAAAAACATCTCCCACTTGGGTTTTATTACAAATGAGTTTCATTACAACTCGTGGCATAAGTTTTTTTGTATATATATAATTGATATTATCTTTTACTTGGCAATAGATTATAATCGTAAGCATACTTTTGTTAATATAAAATAAATATTGATAGTATATTATATTAATATAACTTGATAATAATAAATTCAGTAATTTTAGTATTACTTTAATATGAGTAATATTTAAATGTTAGTTTCCTTCTTAAACATTAAGGACATGTGGTTTAAGGACTTGATAAGTTAGTGCTCTTGTATTAAGATTCCTTTCTACACAATCTAATAGGCATTGAACATGAGATTTCAAGTGGGTTTGATTTCATTTCTTTTACAATTTGCAAATAGATTTACAATGGATTCTTAAATGAAGAAAAGCATAATAGAGTTAGAGCATAGATTTTTTTAGGCATATTTAAAACTATTTAAAACTTAAGTCATTTTTTTCAACAAACAAGAATAGTAAATACCCTAACATTCCAACTTTTCAATACATCTCCTTTGAGTAACAAAATGGAATTTAATATATATATATATATATTTTTGTAAATTCCCAACTTTCCTCAAGAGGTGTTAACAATCTTTCCATTAAGTTTTAAAGCAAGAACTACTAGTTTCAATAAGATCAACTTTCCTTATAAGAGGTTCCAAGCCAAGTAAGAAGGAGAATAAATAGATCAACTTCCTTCAATTTTGATTCCATCTACATTAGAACCTTACTAGATGAAGTTCAAAACAACTTTCCTTCAACATCTTGTTACAACACTTTCTACTTCATGTGGAAACAAATTTACAATATGGAAGCTAAAATACAAAGCAATATTACATTTTTCCTCCACTCAAGGTGGGTAAAACTACATGGTGGTTTCACATTGTCATCAACAAGGTTCCAATGCTCCAAATATCAACAAGGTGGCTCCTCCATAGTTTGCTTGATTCACAACAAAATAAGGGGAGAGGCAACGCTCTCCTCCCAACCAAGATACCCAATGGAGAAGAGAAGCCATCCTCTCCATTGGCCCCCGAGCCCCAACCACATTACAATGGGAGAAAATCCAACTCATGGCAACTACTAGCTTCCACATAACTCAACATAAAATTTCACATTCATTCCATAATCCTTCAAAAACAAGATCAACAACACAAGAGAGAAAACAATCACAACAACAAGTCACAAGGCTTATCAAGAAAGCCATAAGAGTAAGACATATGGGGAGGCCACTTATGCCTCCCAATGGGAATGGGTGCCACCTAAAAGCCTCCAATGCAAAACACAATACCCCTAACAACTCTTATGCCTCCCTCAAGTACCCCTTATCCCTCCTTTCACTCTTATGCCTCCCTCAACTCTTATGGCTCCCTCAAAGTAAAACAAGAAGAAAATGCAAGCATTTCTCTTACAAGGTGGGCACCCAACCCAAACTCCCTCCTCAAGAACATGATCTCTTATGCCTCCCTCAATTAAACTCCCCATAGTCTCCTCCCACTCCCAACTTAGGCATTCTACCCATTCCCAACAAGCATTTCAAACAACAACATTCAACACAACATAAATATACATTCACATAACAAAAGAATAAACATAATGCAAACAAAGGTGAAGCTCCTACCTTTCCATGGTAGAGCTTGCTCCAAGTATGAAGTCTCAAATCCCTCCAAAGATCAAGCAAGCATCCACAAGCTCCCACAAAATTCCCACAAGTATCAACAAGCTCCAAAATCCACAAACTCCTTCCAATTCCTCTCCTCTCCAAAATACACAAGACTAAAAATGAAACTTCCAACCCCTAAACAAACAAGAGGATCAAATAAATAGAGAAAAGAGAGGGGGGATGATGTGGCTCAAAGTAGGATGCCACCTCCTTTTCCTCCACTCCACATCATTTGGTCAACATCAAATTCCAATGCACCATTAATAAGTGGTTGAAAGAAAGGCAAGCACCTTACACATTTCAACTAAGCCCACTCCCTCAAAGGACAAAATTAAATATTGAAAGAAAGTGCAATTAATATTTTACCCTTTTATCCCCCCAAAACACCTAAAAGACCCTAAATTTGGCCTTCCAACCCATAGGTAGGGTTGGCATGGGGTTTTAAGAGGTGTGGGACAAGTTTGACTTGTCCCACAAGCTTTGAAATTTGGCCTCCAAGGCAAAATTCGAGTTTCCCATGTGGGGTAGAATGTGCTACACTCAAACTCAAACACACATCAATCCACACAAAATCCCAATTAAATCAAATCCTAATAAATGAACTCTCTTAGGTCACATCTTTTAATTAGTTTAGGACAATTTCAAATTAACTTAATTAACCCACTACAACCCATGGCTAACAAAGGGGTAAACTCCAATCCAAAGAATATGAATAATAACACAAGTAAAATTTCACTTACTAAGAGCAACACATACTAACATAATAAAAGGGAAAAATTAAAACAAAACAACACATGATCCCTAGGTCACAATTTTCCCTTTACCAGATAATTCTAACACACACACAATTACTTGTTGCCATGGTGACCTTAGCTGGATTCTTCTCGAATTCCGATGTGGTTGGTCTCCACTCCCCAATATTGTTGTGAATATAATATACCTGCAGTAATAGAGAATACCTCCTTCGGCCTGTTGGCCACATTAAAACATTCATGCCAAATATACAATATAATCTAAAATAAACGACACATGATTTACTATCATCTATGCAAGTACGATATCACTTACACTTTCTAGCACATTTCTATTCCACATTTCATTTATGTCAAAATGATCATCACATTAGTCAAATTATCAAGTTCTACTCAATATGATTAAATATATCACATGTCATAATTAAGATAAATAACCCTGTCAAAAGTATACAAATATCATCATCAAATGTCCACCAGTAAACCATATGCATCATATAAAGATCAAATCAATAACAGTCCAATGTCTATGATATCTACTAGCATGCTAAATCAAGAAGCCATAATAAATCCATAGTGAAGTAATCAGTCTCGAAAACAACAAAACAAAATGAGGTCGAAGGGAAGTGGGCACTACATCCCCCTCCCCTTAGACTCGACTTCCTCCTGGAAGTCACTGGAAAAGGTGTGGAAACTATCCTCGTAGCAAAGTAGCATCCTCCCAAGTAGCTGCAGTCTCATCATACCTGTCCCATTGGACCCGAACCTGATCAATCTCTCTACCGCGAAGGCCCAGGGTCCTGCGATCTATAATGTAGACGGCTCCACCATCACCTACCCCTGATCTTGCACCTAAAATGTGGTCCAATCTAGCACATGAGAAGGATCAAAAATATATCTCCTAAGCATAGAAACGTGAAACACATCATGGATGCGAGATAAGCTAGGTGGCAATGCTAGACGATAGGCCAAGGGACCGAGGCACTCCAAGATCTCAAAGGGACCCACAAACCTAGGAGAAAGCTTAGAACCTTTTCCGTAATGAATAGGGCTCTTATGTGGTCTGACATGAAGAAACACCTTCGTGCCCACCTCAAAATTGTGATCTGTCCTATGCTGGTCCGCATATTTCTTCTGTCTATCCTACGCATCCTACAATCTCTCTCTGATCAAGGTAACCTACTGCTCCATATCCTGTAATAATGCTGGCCCAAGGGAAACCATGTCCTCAATCCTATCCCAACTAAGAGGTGTCCTGCACTCTCTACCATATAATGCCTGAAAAGGAGCCATGCCTATAGAACTCTGAAACTATTATTGTAGGCAAAATCCACCAAATATAGATACTCCTCCCATCTCGACTGATGATCCATCTCGTACATCCTGAGCATATCCTCCAAAATCTAATTCACCTCTCTATCTCTGTCCATCTATCTCGGGGTGATAAGCTGTGCTGAAATTAATCCTCATCCCGAGGGCATACTACATGGTGGTCCGTAAATGGGGTGTACAAAGGGTCGCGATTGCAAATGATATTCCACGGAATCCCATGTAATCTGACAATCTCATCAAGGTATACTCGTGCAACATCACTTGCCGTATAGGTGGTCTTCACCGGAGAAAAATGAGCTACCTTCGTCAATTTATCCACTGTGACCATGATGGCGTCGTGATGGTATCTCGACATAGGTAACCCAATGATGAAGTCCAAGGAAATGGTGTCCCACTTCCACTCCAGTATGGCGTGAGGATAGAGAAGGCCAGCTAGATGTTGATGCTTGGTCTTCACCCTCTAGCACTCTAAACAACATGACACAAACGAAGCCACGTCTCTCCGAATTCCTCTCCAAAAGTACAATTGTCTCAGGGTGGCGTGCATCTTCTTCACCCCGGATGGGCTGAATAAGGTGCACGATGAGCCTCTATCAAAATGTCATGTCTCAAGCCTCCATCTCTAGGAACATATATCCGACCTCTATGTCTGAGAAGACCATCTACCTCTAATGAAAATCCATCAAATCTCCCCTCAAGGGGTCTCTGAGACTCAATCTCTGCTCTGGCTACAAGGTAGAAACTATCATGAGGAAGCTACTGCAAGATCCTACTCCACAAATCTATACCCACTGAGGTGGCCATAGCCACATGTCTCCACCTACTCAAGGCATCTGCAACCACATTCTCCTTCCCTTTCACATGCTCTATCTCCATGTCATACTCACAGAGTAACTCCATCCAACGCCGCTGACGAGCATTGAGATTGGGCTGCGTGAAGAGGTGGCGAAGACTCAAGTGATCAGTCCTGAGTGTAAATCTCCGGCCAAGAAGAAAATGTCTCCACCGTACTAAGGCATGTACCACTATTGAAAGCTCAATGTCATGGGTCAGATAATTGAGCTCATAATCTTTGAGTTTGCGAGACTCAAAGGCAACTACTCTACCCTCCTGCATTAACACACCTCCAAGTCCTGCCAAGGAAGCATCTGTGCAAACGTAGAACTCACCCTGAGGATCTGGCACTGCAAGAATAGGTGCTCTTGTGAGGCATTCCTTCAGTGTACTGAAAGCCTGCTCACATCTATCTGACCATAAAAAATTCTTCCCTTTCCGCTAAAGGGAAGTGATGGGGTGCGCAATCCGCGAAAAATCCTGAACAAACCTCCTGTAATAACCTGCTAGACCCATGAAACTACACACCTCGGTCACACTAGTGGGTGCTAGCCAATCCATGATGGCTCAAATCTTGGAAGGATCGACAGCGATACCTTCCCCAGAAATGATGTGGCCCAAATACTACACCTCAGGATGAAAGAATGCACACTTCTCCAAGTTCCCGTAAAGGCGCTGTTCGCGAAGACACTGAAGAACCTGGCGAAGGTGCTCGTGCTCCTCACGTGTGCATGAGTAAACTAGAATGTCATCAAGGAAGATGAGCACGAAGCGATCAAGGAAGGTCCTGAATACCCCATTCATCAAACTCATAAATACCGCGGGGGCATTCGTCAAACCGAAAGGTACCACTGTGAACTCGTAGTGGCCATATCTCGTACGGAAAGTTGTCTTGTGAATATCCATCTCCGCAATCCTGAGCTGATGGTATCCTGACTTAAGATCTATCTTAGAGAAAACTGTAGCCCCCTTCATCTGATCAAATAAATCATCAATGCGTGGAAGGGGGTAACGATTCTTGATCGTTACTTTATTCAGCTGACGGTAGTCAATACACAACCAAAGAGATCCATCCTTCTTCTTTATGAAGATCACTGGTGCACCCCAAGGGGATACACTAGGACGGATTAGGCATTTCTCCAGAAGGTCCTCAAGCTACAACTTGAGCTCACATAACTCAGGAGTAGTCATCCGATAGGGTGCTCGTGAGATAGGCTCGCCTGGAACTAGATCTATATGGAAGTCGATCTCACGTGGGGGAGGTAACCCCGGTAGCTCCCCTGGGAACACATCAGTAAACTCTGATAAGATGGGATGATCATCGAGGAAGGTCCTCTCGACTCATCCTCGATCTGTCACACGACCGTAATAGCAAACAATCGACAACCCTGCTGCACAAGCACACCGCTTAAGCCGCATAAGCGGAGATGGTGCGAATGGATATGGCCCTCCTAACTCCTGATGTCACTGACTCTACTCCAAGATCATCTATGCAAGTAATAGTCTTATGGTAACAATCCACTCTAGCTCTGTGAGCGACAACCAATCCATGCCTAAAATGATGCCATAAGATCCTAATGGAAGGATCCGAAGATCAGAAGTAGTGGTGAAGGGTCCCAAATCCACTACACACTCCTTAACTAAGGAGTCTACAAAAATTTTGGCTCCAGAAGCCATCTCAACATCCCAACTACGGCCTTGCCTAACTACCACCAGCCTACAATGCTCTACTAAGGATGGTGCAATAAAAGAATCAGAAGAACCAGAATCAAATAATATAGAGGTGGAAATACCACCAACACTACCTATCGTCTCAATCACAAGACTGATGCTCACCTTTCGGTTCTCGATCCGCGTAGATCCGATGACTCCATGCCATATCTCCAACAGTAGGCTTTGAGCTCTGCGTCTTACCCTTGTTAGGGTTATGGGCAATCTCTCCAATGATGTCCAACAACACCACAACCATAATAGCTGCCTGGTCCTCTCCAGTGGGAAGCAGCTCCAGCTGGTACTCTAGATGACTGAGATACAGATCCTAACGATCTAGCTATGGACTGCTGAGGTCTCTGCTGATGAGCTCCTACTGACTGAGCTCTCGGCGCACCCTGTGTCCTGATGGGACCCCTAGGAGGAGGCCCCATACTACGTCCTCTCTGCGCATCAAATCTCTGAGGAGGTCGGTAAGGTGGGCGGGTCTGCTGCTGCTTGCTGCTGCTGTGGTGGCCTGAATGAAGCTTTCCCTGAACTCTGTCCACCCCGTGGAGGAGGAACTGACCCCTTTGACCTACCATCTTGCATCTGCTGGATACGGCTCCAAACTCGTCTCTAGCCTACTATGTCTTCCCCCAGTGTCTCCTCTGCAATATAGGCCTTCTCCATGGCCTCCGCTAATGTCTCAGGCGCGTGAATGCGCACTCATCCAACTAAATAGTTCGGCCCTACCCTATGTAATCCGGCCATCCCGCATATAGTCGACTCTCATAGGTCCAAAATTGACTCATACTCAGCTACTATCATCGATGCCTGATGGAGGTCATGAAACTCGTCTATCCGCTACTGAATAAACCTCCTGGGTAAATACCTGCTCCTGAAACGCTCCTCAAACAGCTCCCCTGCTAATCGCCTCGAGTCAACATGGAGCTTCTGCTCCTCGGTCCTCCACCAGACTCCTACTCCATCCTTCAGAAGATGGATTGCAACACGAGCTTTCGTGTTGCTAGTACAAGGGCAGAGCTTGAAGCATCCACTCAAGCTCACCAACCAGCCTCTTCCTGAAAACCACCTGTATCACCCAAATAGTGAGATGGTCGTAGCTTTAAGATCTCCCTGATATGGTCTGCAGCTGACATATGATGAACCCTAGGTCTCTCTAGTATGCTCCTCCCTCTGTCTAGGGCTCCGAGACCTATCCCTATGTCCTGAGATCCTGTCCCCATGTCCTCTCTATGGTGACTCTGCCCTAGCCGACTCCACATGGAAGTTCTCTACCCTATGCTCCTCGCTGTGTCGAGGGGATGCCTGGGCATCTACTGATGGCTCCAAACTATGTCTTGCAAGTCGTCCTCCCAAGGGCTCTCCGCGTATAGCGGCATTGACATCCTGGAGTGTCTACAAGATCTAAGGTAGGATGGATGCTACGGCCTGCTCTGGCGGTGGTATATCTAGGTCTATATGAAGAGACCCCTCGCCCAATCCGCGCCTCCTGCACAGATCAAGGTGAGAGTTAGTTCATTGTTCTAGGTCTTGTGCCAATTTTCTAAATTTTTTGTTTACTATAATTATCAACATTGTGGTTTTATATTTTAAAATAATCAACTCTATACTAAGTTAAATGTTCTAGTTTCGTGTTTTCTCTGCGTGTGCCCAAGGGTCCAAGCTTCAACCCCGGCTCGATACCAAAATGTACGCCACAAAAACGACAACGCTTTGACTGCGATTTACGACGACAACTTGCTTCCACAACATATAACCCGAAATTATGATTTTTTTTTGAAGGGTGTGCCCGCATACAGTCTCGAAACTACAGAAGTCACGATGATGCTTCAAGGTTAAGGATATTTAAATTTATCTCATTCGACGTTTCACTAAAGTTGAGAAGGGTCGTCTTTCGAGTTAATTAGTCTAATGTCTAATAATATCGTAATAACAATATTTCTAGATGTTAACCTTAGGGTATGATATAATTTATTATGAAATGAATACACTAACCACTCAATTTTTATTTTTATTTTATTATCCAGTTATATTACGTTATATCATGATTTAATACATTATAATATATATATATATATATATATATATATATATATATAATAATTATACATTAAGATGTATACTTGACCCTAATTTACTTTATTACATTGTATGACTTTATGTATTTAGATATACATAACACCATGTTTATATTTAGTATAATATTATATGGAAATTATGTTATGTGTCATACTACTATTATATTATGTAGTATATAATACTTAAACAAACCTAAGTAGTTATCCGTGTAGGATAAACATAAATAAAAAAACAAAAGACAAGAGTCTTTGTCAAGTTAATCTTTTCAAACTATGTTTAAAGTTTTATGGTCGGGGCGGTGGGTGGTTCAACCAACACCTACCAAACATTAAGACTCCTCCCACTCCATGCGTGCAAGCCACTCCTCAACCGCCGCATATCACATTTACCCACTTAGATCTATAAATCTTCTCGCACTCCCCGTGGGCCGTGCTTAAATTGTCCTGGACCGTGGATTGATGCGGTGGAGAAAGGTGTGGATGAAGCTGAAAGGTAAAGCTACAGCAAAGCAGATACGCTAAATCACCATGCTATCATGGAGACCCCATTGAGGATAAGGAGCTTCTAAGTGCGGGTGGTTTGTCCAGTATGATTTGTCAGGACTATTCATAGAAGATAGCGCATGGAAAAAGGTTACTCCACTTACATTGGGTTCCAAAGGTTATAGTGCACGTAGCACCGCAAGCAAAATATAAGACAACATCAATACAGCTAGACAATATGCCTCCCAATCCGCAAGCTTCTTCTTCTCTTATGCATACATCAATAAACAGCGGTAGGCGAGTGCATAGTTTCCTTGCTCTCGAGACATTCCAACCCATTTCGATACAAAAATCACTCCAGATTGGCCGTCATGTAGATAGTAATATGAGGGGATATCAGATACATTTATCCCGCACATGGATGATTTAACCCATCGATGTTGATTTTAGATGACTATTTCTGAGCTCGTGCATATCACGGTCCCCTCCCCCTGCTACTACCGCATCTAGAACTATCCAATCACTTCTAAAAAAAGACCCTCAACGTGGAGTTCTCCTTCGTGATATTTTAATCATTTGAGATCCACCTCCAAGATTTTAATCAAATCGATCAAGGGACAGTAGTACTACCTAAGACCGATGAAATTATTACATCTATTTCTTTATCGACCTTACCTGCTTTATTATACATCCCGTGGAAAGAACTCTTGTAGAGGTGGATCTATTTCATATCCGAAGGTTCATGGAGTACAATTTTCTTTGCCTTTTATACAAAACATCTCCCACATGGGTTTTATTATAGTCTTTACAACGTGACATAAGCTTTTGAGGTATAAATAACTGAAATTATCATTTCTTTTATATTTGATATATTAGTAATCGTATACTTTTTTAATATATGTAAAAATATTGAAAGTATATTAATATTATTATAATTTAATAATAATAAATTCCTTAGTTTTAGTATTACTTAAATATGAATAATATTCAAATATTAATTTCCTCTTAAACATTAGGACATGGGGTTGGGACTTAATAAGTTAAATTATTTGTATTAAAATTCCTTTCTACACAATTTAATAAACATTGAACGAGATTTCAATAGGTTTGATTTCATTTTTTATTTATTTTTAATTTGCAAAAGATTTACAATAAATTCTTAAATGAGGAACACATAATAGAGTTAGAGCTTAGATTTTTTTATCGGCATAATTAAAACTATCTAAAACTTAAGTCATTCCATCAACAATACAAGAATGGTAAATGCTCTAACATTCCAATTTTTCAATACATCTCCTTTAAACAACAAAATGGGAACTTAATATATATATATATAATTTTTAAAATTCCCAACTTTCCTCAAGAGGTTTTCAACAATCTTTCCATTAAGTTTTAAAGCAAGAACTACTATTATTTCAATAAGATCAACTTATTTATAAGAGGTTCCAAGCCAAGTAAGAAGGAGATTAAATAGATTGTCTTCCTTTCAACATTTAATGTTACAACAACTTTTCTCTTGTTACTTTCTACTTCATGTGGAAACAAATTTACAATAATGGAAGATAAAATACAAGCAATATTACATTTTTCCTCACTCAAGGTGGGTAAAACTACATGGTGGTTTCACATTATCATCAACAAGGTTCCAATGCTCCAAATATCAACAAGGTGGCTCCTCCATAGTTTGCTTGATTCACAACAAAATAAGGGGAGAGGCAACGCTCTCCTCCCAACCAAGATACCCAATGGATAAGAGAAGCCATCCTCTCCATTGGCCCCCAGCCCCAACCACATCACAATGGGAGAAAATCCAACTCATGGCAACTACAAGCTTCCACATAACTAAACATAACATTTCACATTCATTCCATAATCCTTCAAAGACAAGATCAACAACACAAGAGAGAAAACAATCACAACAACAAGTCACAAGGCTTATCAAGAAAGCCATAAGAGTAAGACATATGGGGAGGCCACTTATGCCTCCCAATGGGAATGGGTGCCACCTAAAAGCCTCCAATGCAAAACACAATACCCCTAACAACTCTTATGCCTCCCTCAAGTACCCCTTATCCCTCCATTCACTCTTATGCCTCCCTCAACTCTTATGGCTCCCTCAAAGTAAAACAAGAAGAAAATGCAAGCATTTCTCTTACAAGGTGGGCACCCAACCCAAACTCCCTCCTCAAGAACATGATCTCTTATGCCTCCCTCAAATAAACTCCCCATAGTCTCCTCTCACTCCCAACTTAGGCATTCTACCCATTCCCAACAAGCATTTCAAACAACAAAATTCAACACAACATATGTACTCATTCATATAACAAAAAGAAGAAAACATAATACAACAAAGGTGAAGCTCCTACCTTTCCATGGTAGAGCTTGCTCCAAGTATGAAGTCTCAAATCCCTCCAAAGATCAAGCAAGCATCCACAAGCTCCCACAAAATTCCCACAAGTATCAACAAGCTCCAAAATCCACAAACTCCTTCCAATTCCTCTCCTCTCCAAAATACACAAGACTAAAAATGAAACTTCCAACCCCCAAAACAAACAAGAGGATCAAATAAATAGAGAAAAGAGAGGGAGGGATGATGTGGCTCCAAGTAGGATGCCACCTCCTTTTCCCTCCACTCCACATCATTTGGTCAACATCAAATTCCAATGCACCATTAATAAGTGGTTGAAAGAAAGGCAAGCACCTTACACACTCCAACTAAGCCCACTCCCTCAAAGGACAAAATTAAATTTTGAAAGAAAGTGCAATTAATATTTTACCCTTTTATCCCCCCAAAACACCTAAAAGACCCTAAATTTGGCCTTCCAACCCATAGGTAGGGTTGGCATGGGGTTTTAAGAGGTGTGGGACAAGTTTGACTTGTCCCACAAGCTTTGAAATTTGGGCTCCAAGGCTAAATTTGAGTTTCCCATGTGGGTAGAGTGTGTTATACTCAAACTCAAACACACATCAATCCACACAAAATCCCAAGTAAATCAAATCCTAATAAATGAACTCTCTTAGGTCACATCTTTTAATTAGTTTAGGAAAATTTCAAATTAACTTAATTAACCCACTACAACCCATGGCTAACAAAGGGGTAATCTCCAATCTAAAGAAAATTAATGATAACATAAGAAAATTTCACTTACTAAGAGCAACACATACTAACATAATAAAAAAGGGAAAAATTAAAACAAAACAACACATGATCCCTAGGTCACAATTTTCCCTTTACCAGATAATTCTAACACACACACAATTACTTGTTGCCATGGTGACCTTAGCTGGATTCTTCTCGAATTCCGATGTGGTTGGTCTCCACTCCCCAATTTTGTTGTGAATATAATATACCTGCAGAACAGAGAATACCTCCTTCGGCCTGTTGGCCGCATTAAAACATTCATGCCAAATATACAATATAATCTAAAATAAAACGACACATGATTTACTATCATCTATGAAAGTACGATATCACTTACACTTTCTAGCACATTTCTATTCCACATTTCATTTATGTCAAAATGATCATCACATTAGTCAAATTATCAAGTTCTACTCAATATGATTAAATATATCACATGTCATAATTAAGATAAATAACCCTGTCAAAAGTATACAAATATCATCATCAAATGTCCACCAAAGAAAACCATATGCATCATATAAAGATCAAATCAATAACAGTCCAATGTCTATGATATCTACTAGCATGTTAAATCAAGAAGCCATAATAAATCTATAGTGAAGTAATCAGTCTCAAAGCAACAAAACAAAACGAGGTCGAAGGAAGTGGGCACTACAAATGCACCTACTCCTACATATCTTCATGATCTCCCCATAGCTTTGGCACATATTCCTTTGGAATCTAGAGTTCTTACTACTCCTAGTGCTACTTTTACACATACACTTATATCTCCTCCACATGTGGCTTCTACTTCTTGCTCATAATGGATACACCGGTCTTACATTCCACCTCATAGGATTAGGTCTCCACCTAGGACACACACTACCCATGCCACATATAGCACTACCTCGCGCTCTTTTCTCCAAATGTAATCCCTCATGGCTATATATTATTTGATCATGATCATATGTGTGCCTCTTTCGAAATAGCATATAGTTAGGCCTCACCAATATCCTCATTAGATATATCACCGTAGCATTCACTCATACAATCAGTGCTACTTTTACACATACACTTATATCTCCTCCACATATGGCTTCTTTTTCTTGCTCATAATGGATACACCGGTCTTACATTCCACCTAGGACACACACTACCCATGCCACATATAGCACCACCTCACGGTATTTTCTCAACATGTAATCCCCCATGGCCATATATTATTTTATCATGATCATATGTGTGCCTCCTTCAAAATAGCATATAGTTAGCCCTTGCCAATATCCTCATTAGATATATCACCATAGCATTCACACATTTGGGGCATATTATCCCCCTCGCAACCTAGTGACACACTCTTATTATAGGTTCAAACACAACTGTTGAGGGTAAAATTACCTACATGGACCTCAATTTGCACACATCCACTATGGAAACCTTACTCCCCTCTCTTCGTCATAGTATTTCATTCCAATAATTTCAAAAATTTAAAAATATTAGCTTAGATCTTGGTTTCATGTATCCTTACTTGCTAATACTATTCTATGTTACACATTGCTTATCATTTTATTTTGATTCATAGTATGCTCTATCCTTGTTTTCCATACACACATGCACATTCACATAGTACTCTTGAGGTGAATGAAAATCACTTACAGTTTCCTACATGATGTATAATTCTTGGCACTGGTATTTACTAATCCCATTGATGCTCCTAGGGAATCTACCTTTCCTATTTCTCTATATCCAAGTTCTATCATTATAATATCTACTACTTTCATCCCTATTTTCATTTGTATACATTTTGGCATACTATAAATTTTTCTAACGTATTAATGGGTGCTTCATGTGTAGGATTTGTCTAGCAGGCCTACTTCCAACCATGGTTATCTATTTTTTTTGTATCATGTTTATGGATGCATCTTGATTTTCATTTTTAACGGTTATACCCTATTCTTGATTGTGTGTATTTGATTCTCGTATACAAGTGAAGGATTTGAGTGTCTTGTGACATCCTGAGTTGTGTCCCATGTAATACACCATCTACTCTTTGTTTCTTTTTCCATATTACTACGTGTTTTGAATATTTTCTATTACCACATGTCGTGTTTGTTTGTGACTAACACTTTTGGATATCCTTTCCCATTGTTTTGCATGTGTCATGTTTGTTATCAAGCACATTCCTTATTCCCCTTCTATGAATTCTATTCCATATGTGCACATTAGTTTCAACTTTCCTTGTTTGGAACAAGATTTCCGTAGTTCATCTCACACACCCCAAATGAGGGGGGAAATCATCAGGTGACTATTTCACCCTCTTAGAATTTTAGAGACTAGACATAGAATAGTACACAACACAATCAGAACAAACATGAGCTAATAACATGGCTCAAAATCATACTTGGGGAAAATCAATACTGGGACAAAAGTTCCAAAATCAGATAGGAGAAGTGAACGCTAGGTGGTTTTTTCTTGGGGAAGAAACAAGTGTAGTACATGATCAACATGTTTCCAATGACAAGTTTCTTCAAAATATAGGAACAGGTACTTAATTGTAGGTTACTATCAGGAACAATAGGGAATATTTTAGTGGCTAATATTCATAATTTGGATATTTCTAGAGATTTTGATAGTCAAATTTGGGTATTCGTGCACCATATGAATGCCTAAAATTTGTCAAAAATAATCACAAATCTTACTATTTCCTACTCACATAGCTAAATAAATTCTAATATCAATATGCTTTTTAGTGAATCACCTTTAAATTGATGAGCCAGGATTGTAAAACATGTTTGGATCTTCACGAATTCTATAGGCCCTTAGATCAAAATCATTGACATTTAAGAGGAAAATTTTCAAATGTTATTAATTTTTCAACTTGTGTGTGTGTTGATATGATCAAATATTAAAGACACTATTTTAACTAACAATCAAATCAATTGAAGGATTATCTAATCTTAAAATTAGAATATGGATTCTATTCTATGTGATATACTTTAATTAAGGAATTCACTGGGACCAATTAAGCCATAAAAATGTATTGTTTACATTCTGGTTTTAATTGGTTAATCTAACAATCATTTGGAGCCTTAACAATGGAGGCCTTTGTAATTTTTACTTTAGGAATTATCCCACATTTCCAAAGGAGTGAAAATAATATGTGCATATATAGAAAAAATATCACCTACTATTTTGGAGGAAAGGCTTTGCAGGACAATTTTTGGAAAATCATTGAAAATACTTAAGATAGGAGGTTGTGGAGCCAAAAATCAGATGTTGACACATTGCAAGAGATCAATGGATGTGATATAATTCTAGTAGGATTTTCAAGGAAGGATTGAGAGATTAGGGGTTTACCTAAAATTGCATGAAATGATGACACATTGCTAATGGATCGATGGTAAAGGTTTAATCCTAGGAAGGACTAGAGAAAATGGGTAAAAATTTCATAACTCAAGAGTTTTTGACGCTTTTTGGTTAAGTAAGAAATTCATATAATGCACTTCATACCATCAATATATAAATAGATGAAATCTAGCCTGAAGAGGACAATTGAAATTCATGAAAACATTTTTTAAAATTAGAAATATTAGGTAAGATTCACCTTTACATATGAAACTATTTTTATGATATTTAATAATTTTCCCATAGTCACGATAACCATTTTTGTAAGATTCACCACCCTTTCTATAATTTTTCTTATGGGTTACTTACAACTTTCACTGAGGTATAACAAGAACAAAATAAGTGGCAAGTTACATACTTTGAGTAAGAGAACTAATTGCTCTATTTTATCAAGATCAAATAAGGAATGAAACCTAGGTAATATGCAAAAAAATGATATACCTGGAACTATGTGTCATCCATGACCAATTTATATTTGGTTTGTGATCATCTGCATTGACACTTATTTGTGGGGAAGCATTAATGGTTTGAGACAAAATCCTAAAGGTTTCCAAATACTCATCCGTTAGCGACATAACACTCGAATCCTCAGTTTAACTACATGACTATCAAATCCTTAGTTTTGTGACTAGATGTTTAAATCATTAGTACTATTACAACCATCTCGAATGAAACAAACATATATGAATAATTTTATCTCTTCCTTCAAGACATTCAGGTGTATTATATCCTTGATTCACTTATTTTTCAATACAAAAATTTATTCTCACATTTACTAAAACAAAGTTCAATTTCATTTATCATGAGCATTTACTACACTTATCTTCTTTTGTAGGTCCGACCTTACTCCAACGAAAAGCAACGCAAAATGGAACAAGGAACAATCTCAAGCATAAGATGCTCCAACAAAGGAAATATTCGAGGAACATATAAAGGCATAATTTATAATATGCACACAAAATCACCCATAGGATCCTTATCCTCTTCTAGATTTCAATATATACATTCTACAATATCCATTCGATAGAATATCAAGCACAATCCTCATTTGGCACACTTTCAATTACAACTACCTTTGACTCTCCATAAGGTACACTTTTTCTATGTACTTTATGCTACCAAATATTCATTCATGAGCATAAAGTGGTGAAAAGTGCAGACATAAAATGACACAATTACTAATTACATCATGCCTATAAGTATGTTATTATATGCATGATTTCTAAGTAATAAAACTAGACATTAACAACACTTATTTTGTCTTTTACATTGATTTATCTTTTCCATACTCTTGTTATTTACTTTTTTGGAATGACCACTTTACTTGAGAACATTGGAAAATGTGTGACCCATATCTATAGTTTTTGTTTTATCCTCTGAGCATCACAGACACTACCTCCCATTAGGACAGGAGTGCCCAAGCCCTACCATCCCATTTTCCTCATTTTTTCAAATTTGAATTGCCACATCATTTGTTATTTTTTCTAAATTACTACCCATCATTTTGGGTTGGTCCTTTTGTAGTTAATGATGAACTTAAAACAAGGAAATCATATATATATATATACACATGACTTACACACTATTATTCTTTGGCTATTATGTACTATTTATTACTTGTAAAGAACAACAGTCGAGGAATGCATTTGGGCTGCATTATTCACTGCATATGAGGGGTTATTTCTGAATTCCATCTCACACATTCATCTTGGAGGACAAGTAGCTATCACCCGCTATCTTGGTGTGACTGGAACGAGAGAAACCTAGCTTCAAGGGACATAATTCAATCAAACACACTAGAACTACATAGAGTCTGAAATGTAGTGCAATGCTTGGTAACAATCACATTGGGGTGACCATCAAGGTTAGTCTGACTTAAGCATATGCATTATTTATTTCATCTAATGTTTTCTTGAGCCTTTTGTATGTAGCTAGAGTTTGTTTTGTTGGTTCAGGTTCGATAGTAAAATTCTACAATGAGGTAGATGTGATAAAGAGTGAAAATAAGAATACAAATTCATACCCTAGAAATATCAAAGCAACTTTTTTCCAGAACACTAGTACCCAATCAAGACAACAACACCCAAGCATTACTATCCTCATCTAGGTGGTATTTTCAAAAGGAGTTCCAGATCTCATATTATCCAATTTGTGATTTAATCACTTACTCTAAATTTAATTCATCCCATCATATCTTGCCCATGAGTGATTAAATATTAAATATTTAATTACGCTTCTTCCCATGCATCTTAATCACTTATCCACCCCAAATTTATTCTATCTATGTATCGCATCTATTTTTAATCTTCCATAAGCGGGATATTTTCCCGTAGTCGGGATAAGTCTTATCTTTCTCGAATCAATCAATTTGGCCATCTCGGGAGTCTTTTCCGCGATCGGCGCCGACCCATATGGTCGGCGCGCCGATTTTCAGAGCGGCGCCGATTATAAAAGCAAGTCCGTAACTCGCTAGGGACTAAGAGACCGAAGAGAGAAGAGAGACCAAGAAGAGATTACGAACGAGCGAAAAGCGCGCAGAGAGCGAAAGATACAAAGCCGAGAGAAAGAGAGATCTTCTTAGATCAATCAGTATCAAATTAGGGCAGATCCTATCCAAATCAATCCCGAGAGGAGCACCGTTACTCGTCCCTCGCATCATCAAGATCGTACACCACCATCTATCATCCGGTGACCTGCTCCAGTTGTCTCGCCAACTTCGCACATCCAAAGCAGACTCACATTCACCTTCCACCCCCGAATCTTGTCGCACAGCCCCCGATTGATCGATCTCGTCTCAATCGGCCGACGCCGATCTTATCCAATGACGCCGATCCCCTCAATCGACGCCGACTGGCCCCAATCGACGCCGATTCTACCTGGGCCGACGCCGATTTATCTCGCAGATAGGTAAAAGGATATAGTAACACAAATCCAAAGATTTATTTCATAGTTCCTCGTTTTCTCGATTTCTATTCGTCATGCTTTTAGATTCTCGTCTTATTACCGCAATCGTAAAATCTAGTCTTTATTTACATCTTTATCATGTATGCTTCTTTTCTTAATTGAAAACGTGGATCGACATCCGCCGAGGAAGCTTATCGCTTCTCGACCCGCTTCTGGGCAAATTAGTCCACTAAAATATCTTTTAACGTGGTCTTTTTCTGTCAAGCATCGGTGTTTTACAGGTTATTCGGATCTATTGTGCGAATTGCTCGTGTGCGCCCGTCTTATCTACATCGGCTTCCTCATCCGTCTACATCTTCATCTGTATCAATTTTTTATTGAGGTTTTTCGTGGTTTTTGTGTTTAGTTTGGTGCATTAACTTGACAGTAACAAGCGCGAAATTCTTGATCTACATTCTGGCACGCCCGGTGGGACCTAACCAAAGTCCCTTATTGGTAAGTTCATTTCTTTTCTAGTTTTGAACTTTGTTCCTTTTCTTCACTGATTTCTATCAGTCCTATTTGAGCATTTCTGTTCATCATTTCAATCTTGCTTTTAGGCGAAATCATTATCTTGAAATTTTTCTATTTCCTTAAAATAGAAATTTTTCGTTTCGCCATTATCTGGATGTATCTTTCCGGATCTTGTTTGTTGTTTGCTTGATCTTTTTCATGGAGCACTTTGCTTGTTCGTGGGATTGTTCGAGGGGAAGAGCTCAACAACGCGCTTTTTGAAGTCCACACACCTTGGAGAGCTAAACCTACAGGTATTCCTCTTTTTCGGTGTTTTCTCCTTTTTAGGATTTCTTTGTTGGTTGTCTATCACATCCAAACACTTCAGTTTTTGGTGCTTAAAAAGAACCTAATCGCATTTGGGGAAAGAATCTGTTTGGCTTGTTTTCATCGAAATCAAACACTTCATTTTTAAGTGCTTAAAAAGAACATTTTCCTTTGTCATTGCTACATGCTTTTCACCTAGTTTTAAATAGGCTGGAAAAATTGATCAAAATCGGTAGTGACACTATTTGATTTTTATTTTTCACCCTTGCACACAAAGCCAAAATCACTAGGTATAAAGCATCTAAACAAAACTCCTTCCCTGGCCTCGCCTACTTGGAAGTGATATCCAAGAGGAAGAGCCTACGCGGTACTCGGGCCGCGCTATAAATTCACGAAAGATTTTGGTATATATTGGCAAAGCACCCGACTCCTTTATCGCAGCGGTGTGTGAAGTGCGGGGTAGGCCCTATATCAAGCCACGCACTGTCTTTTTATCAAGTGCCTTCGACTCCTCACCAAACATTACCCAAACCATCCTTAGTTTGGCTATCTGAGTAGTTCCTGTTCTAAAAAGCCTTCCCTAACATTTTCTTTTCTTAAAAGCATCAAAATTTAAAGGAGATAATCACTTGCGCTGCTTGAATTGTTTGTGCATTAGTTAGACAATCTTCTTTCGCTTGTTTATGATGGTTATCACCCGGCCACAATCTAGGAAAATGGCCCAACAGGTTCCTTCTTCCTCCGAAATCACCACCAGCGTGGATGTTTCGGCACCCCTCCAATCTTCCTCGGGACCGCTGTTAGTTGGTTCCCCCTCATGGTCGTATAATCCCTTCTATCAAACCAAAGCGCCCATCACGCCCAAATTTTCTCCTAGTCCCTCCGAGATATCATCCGCTCTGAGTATGTTCCTCGCGGGATCCCGACTTCGTGCTTTCTCGATCGCAATCCAATAGCCCTCATGGACTACCTAGTACACAAGTCGATCCAAATATCTGACCAAGACCCACCAATCCGACAAGTGTACAATTATCCTCGTGGATCATCCTGTGCCTTTGAGAGCAGCTTTGCACCATCTCTCTTGCCTCGAGCCACGGAGAAGGGCGAGGCCCCTATGCCTCCCTTTTCTCTTCCACCTACCATGTCGACTAGTTCTCAATTAGTCTTACCTATCCCTAACACCGCAGTTACCTCAAATATTCCACAACCTACTTCTGAGAGGTCTTCTGCCTTGGCTATAATGAATGCGTCTGCACACCCGCACATTGCCGTCAATTCATCTATGCCCTCCATCGTGTCCCAAGGTCAATACCTCTTCATGAGCCAACCCCCTCCGAATAGTCAGTTGGCTCCTACTTCTCATCCTCTAGGGGGTCTTTCTTCTAATATTCCAAAGAATCGTGACCTTCGCCATCCCTAACATCGGCACCCTTAATACCTAATCCGGTAGTAGAAGGCCCCTTTCAGGTCTTGTTCCCCAACATGTCCAATCCAACCAACACCCACGTTCCTCAATCTGTCCCGATCCAATCAACAAACATAGGAGTCCACCAATCACAAGCTCCACCCGTCACCCAACCCTCATTTTCTCATCCACTTATTATCTCACAAATCTACCTATACGCAAGCTACTTCACAACAAATACCCCACCAAGTGTCACCCAGAACCCCTGGTTATTCCTCTTACCACCCCACCAATCAACAGATAAATCCCCCATTGACACCTCACCAACATCCACCATCTACTTCTTATGTGCCTCCTCCCCAATCCGACGTAGTTCAAATTCTCTTCAAGAAAATTGCAGACTTGAAGCCTCCACAAAAGGAGCCCGTCCTTCATACTCCTTTTCAAGAAGTGTGCAATGAACCCATTCATCCTTCGGTGGCTTTTAAGCCTTATCCTCCCCAATGGGAACTTCCCAAATTCTCAAAATTTCATAATGGAAGACCCCAACAACATCTCATGCGAGCATTCAAACATGCTTGCTACCTCATCGCCCAGTGATCGTGAACTCATGCTCCGTACCTTTCCTATGTCTCTAGCTGGTCCCGCTTTGACCGGTACAATAATATTCTCAACATTCCTTATTTTCTTTCTCTCAATTGGCCCATGTTTGTTGAAAACTTTTCAATAAATATTGCGCATAAGATCTCAATTACGATCTTTACAACATTCGCCAATTCGACGATGAGTCTATTGCAGACTTTGTCGCTCGCTGAGAGGGATAATCAACCAATTGTCTTTCTCCCTTCCTCAATCCCAACAGATCGAGTTGTTCACCCGATCTTGCGCTAGTCACATTTCTTCCACGTTAAGGATCCAAACTTTTCATACCTTCAAGAAGCCTTCACGATGGCACGCAAACTTGAATCTCGTGCCTATCAACAAGGAAAACTAAAACTTCGCTCCAAATCTAAACCAGATTTCTCTCTGTTCACCAAACCAAATTCTTTCCTCCTAAAGATAAGAATCAAGGGTCCACAAATGCTATCGTATTAAAAACATCAAGAACCGATAAGTACTCCTAATCAACCACCACGAAGAGACCCTTCATCTGCTCGTAAAGGGGCTTCATCATCTCGATCCTTCGCTCCCTCGGGGGAATCATATGCCTCTATCTTAGAAAAAATGTCGAAGTTCGCATGATCGAACTTCCACCCATTAGGATATTGATGAAAGCCGAGAACGCCCATTCTCGGTATAGGGAAAACGATTTCGCCATTATCACAAACCAAGGGTCATGACATCGAACGATGCCAGACTTTCAAAAACCTTGTCCAAAAATTCATTGATAAAGGCGAGCTCATTCTGGATAACCCAAATGCTCCCCCAAATCAAGCACTGGACGTTTTTAAACAACCTTTCCCCAATCATGCCCCAAATCATAATTCTTCGGAATCTCAAAAACCAAACACCCACACCATCAACTTCATCTCTACCGAGGACTCTTCTTCTGAAACCAATCCATCTGCAAACCCATCAATCGAATCAGAACCCCCTTCCACTTCATCAATCACTGGAATTCCTCTATCTTCAGATGGCCCACCTTTGAATATTCCTACATTACTAAGCACGGAGTCATCTTTCTCCGTTCCTTTGTCGGACCTACCATCCATACCCGAGACAGTGTCATCCTCATCTGTCTCATCATCAGACATTCTTTCAATACTCGAGGCAATTACATCCCTTCGAGTTTCCACTTCAGACACATCCACTTCTGTTGCTCCCATTCCCGCTGCAACTATGCCCTTGGTGAACATACCTATCATTGTGCCAACTTCAACGGAAGCATCTTCAATTTTGACCTTCCTATCTCTTTTCCTACGAGTTTCACCCATGATTACCGCATCGGCGTAGTCCTTCGCAAGGAACCGCTTCTGCATCACCCCTTCTTCCATCACCAATGTTACTTCACCTATTCAGAAAAAATCAAAAGAAGTAGACTAACACCTATACACTCGGTTCCCCGAACCTAAACCGAGACAACCAAAATCTAACATTACACCATCAAGATCTCCCCATTTGCTTCCCCAAAAAGGTTACAATCACCTTATGCCGTTGAAGTCGCACCATCCCCGAAAAAGGAAAGCCCATATTTCGACCATCAAAACTCTCGGTGCTCTTCCACAAAAATCTCTCTCCACGCCTCATAAACGATTGGATTTGCCCGCTGAGAAGGCGTCTTCTTCTACACACTTATCAAAGCCATCATCTTCTTCCACAACACATTCTTCATCAATACCCCTAAAAGTAGACTTACCTACTAAACAGACGCCACCTCTTCTATCGATCATCATCTTCATTACCAAAACCAAGGCACCCTATCTCCCCTCCAATTCATCTACTTTGGGAGCTTCTTCCTCTTCTAAACCAACATTATCTAAATCATCAGTACATTCGACCAAGCAACCCCCTTTGTCTCCAAAGACCGCAAAATTTGTCGCATATCCCTCATCTTCAAAATCTATTTTAGGGGCTCCTCCTCCACCAAAGTCAATCATGTCTCACTTGCTCCCATCTCAAGTGCCCAAGACTGCTCCTCCAAATGTCCAAACAAACAAGAGGATCCCTAAAGAGACTGTTAAACCTAACATGCAAGTTCTTTTACCTCGGCAGTCGATTAAGGTAAAAGAACCATCTTCATCATCTCTATCCTCCTCTTCGTCTACCGGATTCTATACCGAAATCCTTCATCAACTCATCCAATCTTCATCCATAACCCTTCCTCCGATTAAACCTTATAATCCTAAAGGAGTGAAACCTACTTGGTTTAACTCTGATCTGATTTGTGCTTACCACCGCACTCTCGGTCATGACACTCGAGGGGTGTAAAGCTCTTCAAGCCGTTATCAAGAACCTTCTCGAAGAAAGTGACTCTTTACGAGGAGGAACAATTACCTCCCCGTCATCTTAGCCCCATCCAAACCTCAACCATCCACTCGCACTCTCTAAAGGTTCCATCCCACTTGATCTTCCACCTTCCCAAATCGACACAATCCATATCGCCACTAGAACCCAACACTATGATAACCCATCTTCATCTTCAAAGATCTCGACCACGAGTTGTCATTTCGCAGCCCCTAAAGGCGTTTCTCCTTCCTCATCACCCCACGACCCAGTGGTCTCTATTCGTGGCCGCACTCGGGCTCAAGTTCCCGTGTCTCGCTGAGGAGAGTGTTATGAAACAACTCACCTGTGCCCGGCCAAAATGTCTCTTTTTGACCTCATCCAATCCTCTCCACAACATCGCCAAGCTTTGATTGATAATCTGCCGCATCGCAAAGAAATTCCGATGAGCCCTGCCTTCTTCGAGTTGGTTGTTGACCGAATAGACCATCAACTACCATTTCTTTTGAAGATTCGAAATTCCTTCTCTTTCTTCCAAGATTTGAGGCTCCTCTTCATCATCACCCAAATCAATAACACTACCTTAAAACGTGTTATGATCGATAGTGGAGCTGCACTCAACGCCATCTCCTCGCACACATTCGAACAACTTAAGTTACCAAAGAATGTAGTGTCTCCCCCCCTTTCGCCCTTCGATCATTTAACGATCACCAGCAAATACTCTAGAACCGTGGTCTTACCCATTCGAGTAGGTAAGAAGTCGCTTCATGAACTCTTCTACATCGTCAAGGAAAGTTCCACTATAATATGATCCTGACGCTCCCCGGATTCGCGCAATGCATTGTGGTCCCATCCACCCTCCATCGATGCCTAAAATATCAATATGAGGGCAAAATATATACTCATCCAGAGATCCTTTTCCTTCCGCACAATGCGACATGACCACAAGGTCTCGCCCCTTTAAAAGAAAATCATGTTCTCCCGATTTGGGCCTCATCTTCTTCTATACCTCGCAACCAAACTACCGGATTTACAAAATCTGAAGAGACATCAGCAGCGCTTTCTCACTAGAGAGCTTCCTCTCTTTTCTTTCGATGCCCATCTCAAACCTAATGAGTATGGTAGACTGCATAAAACAACCCGAATATCAACCAGTCTCTGCCGCATCGTCACCATTGGTCCGCCAATCAATGCACTCAATTTCATCTACGGTGGTCTTGATACACCTCATTATCGCCCGATTCTCCTCCTAGAGCCAAACCTTACCTAACAGGGTTTGATTATCTCGCGTAATCCCACGCTTGCAAAAACTTATCTATATCGATGCGCCAAAGGTTTTGGCCTCGGAAAATATGAACAAGGTATACATGACCTCAAATCCATTCCTACTCTCATGCCACATCAAATTTGGTTTAGGATTTAAACCTCTTTCAAGGCCACTATCACTATTCTTGATGAGCCTCTTCCTATCAAGAACCATCTTCCCCACCAAGTCGGTGATGTGGACGATGACATTTCCATCCCACCTAACTTTTTTTTTTTTCTCAATACCATTTCCTTAGGGCCGTTAGTCTACGAGACTAACAATCGGTATCTTACCATTAATCTTCCTCAAATAGTTGGAGACATCTCCCACTATCAACACTATCCACCGTGGCGGATGATGATTCTGTCCTGGACCTATCTAGGGGTTTAGGATTCATATCTCCCAAGACTATTCCTTCGGATACGCCTACCCTTCTCAATCGAAGCCACTATCGACCTTAATATAGGGACTTCAAGACCCTCGCATCATTAAGGTCGCCAATCCCTTAATCCACAGGAATTAGGGACTTTACCGCTTTTCTCCCAAACATCGCCCTTTTTGGCCTTTTTCGAGGATATGCCAGGTATTTCGATCCCGATATTGTCTCACAATATCGCTACCCTTCCCAACATCAAACCTATCAAGCAAAAATTGCGTAAAATGCACCCTAGAGTAGCCCTTTCTTCAACAAAGAAGAATTACAACGCTTGCTTCGCCTATCCAACCCATCGATTATCCGCAATGGGTGTCCAATGTAGTACAAGAAATCAAGGCTACAGGCTAAGATTCGTAAGTCTTTCAAGAACGCGACTTCCGGATCTTAATGCTTTCCTCGCAAAGGATGATTTTCTCTTCCTAATATCGACTCAACTAGACTTAATCAAGGGCCATGAGATGCTTTCTCAATAATGGTTTCTCTCGCGTAATCAAATCCTCATCGCACTTAAGACCAACATAAGACTTCCTTCATAACTCCTCGGGGATTGACATTTACATATCCCTTTTCCTCTTCGGGCTTATCGACTAGCATTCGTACTCCCTACCGGTGCTACTCCTTCTCTCTCTCGTCTATGGATCTCGAGGTCGCCCTTCCTTTGAGGTCCAAATCCCATCTCTCCGTGTTTCTCTCGTGAGAATTTGTCTCCGATGAGGATTATCGCCAAAATCGCCTAAAGACAACTTGAATTATTAGATGAGCGGCGCCTTAACGCTCTTGAGCATCATCAAGTCTATCTCGAAGCATGTCAAACGTGTTATAACAAGCACTTGCAACACCGTGACTTCAAAATTGGTGATCTTGTCCTTAAGGAAAATCAAAATGTCACTACACTCGAAAGGAGTCAACGTGGTAAGTTTGCTCCCAACCGATGGGCCCCTACATTATCACTCATAAATATGGGTCTCTGGGCTTATCGCTTATCTTCCATGGATGGTATCCTCTAAGCGAACCTCTTAATGCTTTGCATTTATGGCCCTTCTATTGTTAAAATCTATCTTACACAAATCTAGTCGCAACTCGCATCTTTCATCCGTCCTAATAACTACACCATCTACTTTTGTGGTGATTTGAAATTGTGTGGTTCTCCGCCTATTGCCTCATTACCTTAAATATGAGTATCGCGGCTCTACTATCGCACGCTTTCTTTTCGATATGTTCCTCCTCATGGTAGGAATACCTTAATCACCACTTCATCTCGTCCCAAGTACTTATCTTAATCGATCTACTCGGGCATGAGTACATGTTCTTCTATGTTCTCTTCCTCCATCCGATCTATCTAGGTCTAAACTCAGCTTCTTCCAAAGAGTTTCAAAAAAAAAAAAAAAAAAAAAAAAAAAATGCTATCCAAAAGATAGACTCGATCCTCAAGGACAGCTATCCATATATTATCAAGTGAATCAAAAATTCTAAAATATAGACCATACCCTCGAAGGATGGCTATCATTCAAATTCAAAATACGCACCGCTCCTCAAGGACGGCTGCTTTCTCAAAGAAATATTCAAGGCTTCTTGTAATCAATCAGCCTTCCAAATCAGCTTTATACACTTTTAAGATCACCAAAGACTTCCCGCATCGATCGCTTTTTCCATATCAAGCAAACTTCCCGCATTGATCACTTTGCTTTTCTCACAAAATCATGAAGCCGAGATTTAGGACCTTTTGTCGATCATATGGAGAATCCTATTTTCCCACTATGGACATGTATTTTGTCCTCGTAAGTTCCGACAAGATACTTACTTACTTTTCTTTCCGCTTCTATCCTAGATCTGGTTTCATGACTAGTTAGTGTCGATTTATTTTAATCTTATATAGGCCTTGTCTCGCTTGGTCTTTCGGTTTCCTTTCTCGGATTTTATCTATGGTCGGTTGAAGTCCAACTTATCATTTTTCTTCTTCTCCGAGTATCTTCTCTTCTAAGTCACGGTTGTTTCCGCTTTCATCTTTGCTCTCGCAAGGAGTATTCCCCATTTCTTTGTCTTGCAACCCTGTTAAATTGGCATTTCACATGTTAATTAAATCAAAATTTATCTTCTATCAAAATTCCTCTTATCTATCAAAACATCTATCTTTTTTCATTTCTCATTAAAATTACATCTATCTATATCTAAATCTATCCATCAAATGTACATCCAAGATACATTACATCTATCTATATCTAATCCATACATCAAACACATCTATCTATTTATTCATCAAAATATTTAAACACATGTACATCCAAGTTACATCATATCCATCTATCAAAGTTCTATCCACATCACATATATCATCTATCAGTCTATATCTATCCAATCACATCTATTTTATCCACATTTCAATCTATCTAATCACATCTATTTCTATCATCTATCATCTATATCTATCCAATCACATCTATTTTATCCTCTATCTATATCCATCTACCCATCTATATCTAAACCAAAAAGCATGAGTACAATTATATGACAAATAATGAATCTATATATACATGTGTGTCTGTACAAAAATGGATGGCTTCTAATCAAGCCATCTATACAATGCCTTCCAATCGAGGCTACATCACTATACAAATACAAAATCTATCAAATCTCTATATGGTAAAATCCGAAGCGTGGAGGACACTATCTCCTCCACCCTCCTCTGCACCTGGCTGTCTCTCCTGGCCGCCGCCTATCGAGCTCGATGCACTGCCACCGGAGGTCTCGCCCACCTCGATCTCTCCTGCTCCTCCGCCCGAGGCTCCGCCGCCGTAGCCTATCCGCTGCTTCTCCTCTCGCCCGTACGAGGCACATCTCGGGGCATGCCGCGCTAGGGCATCCTCGTAGTATCTCACCAAAGGGCCGAGGAGAGACTCACGTGCTCAGCTCACAGCATCTTGCTCGTAACGATGCCGCCGCGCTGGGCTGGGCCGGGCCGCTAGCTGGTGCCCTCCTAGGTCGTACTCATGTGGTGCCGACTCATGTGGCACTGCCTCCCCATACTTGGCCCCGAGGGCCTCCCTCAGGCCGGGGTGCAAAGTAGCGGTCCTCTCGCTGATCGGGCCAGATCTCGCCTCCCCGCGAGCGGTGTCTCTCTCCACAATCGTGGCATCCTCTCCTCCGCCAAAGCCCCGATCTCCTCCAGCAGCTACTCGATGTGTCTCGTGTGAGGGTGGCATGCTCTCTCTAATCTGTCTGGCAGAAGAGCTATGTCCTCCTCACGCATCTATGAGGGGGAGATGTCATGGCAACTCGTGATCGTACTCATGCCGCAGAGCCTCATCCACCCCCGCGCATCATCACCGCTCATGAGGGTGGGGCCTCTCAATGGGTCTCGCCGATCAAAATCGCAAATCCGCCTCTCGCTATCCCGCCTATATGGCGTGTAGGTGGCCGCATCTGCTCAGTATTTAGGCCAAACTGCCTCAGTATCCGCATGAATGGGACCCGCTCCCACATATCCGGCCTACGGCCCCTGACCACCCGACTCCGTCTCAATGCTACCAAGTGGGCATCCTGACCAACCCATATCGGGAATGCCCGATATGGTCTCCAGATAACCTGATCTGGTGTAAGCGTCCCCGAAACGCTTCGTAGTACCACTCGGCCGATCTACTCAGATCTCCCGCGCATGTCACCCGCCATCTCTGAAATCCATAATCAACACCCCCCACTGCTGCTGGCATCCAAGGAAGCCCGGATGGCCTGATCACCGCTATGTGCTCATATGCCCAGCAATGGAGCACAAAGCTGACATCGATCCCTGTCCTCCGACCAGTGGTGTACATCCATAGCTCATAATACACCTGAGCTATCAGGGCATCGGCAAAGGCAAAACCTCGTCTCAGGCCGCAAGATGTCGCAACGCAGCTTCAGCAAAGAGTAATGGGAATCTCCCACCTCCTGAGTCTGGCAGGGCAAAATAGGAGATAGCCATCTGAATCAAGGCTATCCGCCTGCTCCGAGGGCTATCCTACCTGTACTGTGAGGCTATCCTCACTGCCCCAGATACTATCTCCGAGTCATCGCTCGCCTGCTCTCGTATAGTCGCACTGTGGCCCTCGCCGCCGCTCCCGAGGTGTGATCTCGACGGGTCCCCGCAGAATCCTGTAATCTGAGGATCTCGATACATCCTCGTGAGTGATCGTCATCTCACCCGCCTAAACCAAAATGTGCACGCACGTGTGGCTGTCCCACCGCCGCACTAATGCCCGCATGAGCTCCACATCTCGTGGCACTCGCCTATAATATCTCGAAACCCCGAGCCCGGCTAGCTTCTAAATGCCGCTAACCCAGATCTGTCACATCGTGAAGGATCGCTCTCCACAGCTCGTGGATGGCATCCTCATATGAAGAGCCTCTCGTGCCTCGCATCCACGACATCACAAAACATAATTAGTCTCTTCTTTCCCCAAATCTCATCTTCCAAAACACAAAAATGCATATCTTTTCAATCGGCGCCGATTTATTAAAATCGGCGTCTGCTCATTTAAGTCGACGCCGATTACTACCAATCGACGCCGATTCATTAACAAATCGACACCGATTAAACCAATCGGCGCCGATTTCCTGGCCGGATGTGAACCACCGCCTGGCCTCCCATGCACCAAAAAAAAAAATCACACAAAAAAAAAAATAAATAAAGGTGGGTTCAAGAATGATCACTTACCCCAAGTCGTGTCCTCTTGCGCTTCTGTCCGCTCCCAGAGGCTTCCATTGTGTTCAAATCTCAAATCTATCTCTCTCTGAATCAATCGTCACGTTGCAAATAAATCGCTTACGCTTTTCCGCTCGCATATTTATATGCGCTGGATTGGTCGGCGCCGATTTTTTTGGTCGACGCCGATTGTTTTGGTCGGCGCCGATTAGTTTGATCGCCGCCGATTTTTCATGTCTCTTTGCCATAGTGTTGATGCTTGGCTTACTTATCTATCTCGATCATTATGGTGTGCTGAAAATTGCCTTTTGCACACCTCTTTTAGATATCCTTGTCTATTTCGGGTTTGTTCTCTCGTGGAGCACTCGCTTTTGTTTGGCCGCTTAGAGTTACACGCGGTCTCGTAGTACTAACGCTGCCTCGATTTATGGACCGTCTAGTTGTCCCTACCAATGTGTCTCTCTCAGATGCTAACTATTTTTGCAGCTTCTCCTTACACTCATGGGTCTCAGAGGGCACTAACGCTGTCTCATGAGGAGACCGCTAGTTTTCCCTACCAATGTGAGTTCCTTAGGTCACGCCTTTTTGTTTATTTTTATGCGTCATCAATGATCAGATCTACTCCAGATATCCGACTGGGGCATCCTGCATTTTTCATCTACCTCTTTCAAACTCGGGATCGTCTGTTCTATTATCCATCCCATCCCTAGTTTGAGGGGGATCACATCATCACAAATTCTTCCCTTCTTCCATCCCTTTGTTTTTGTCTCATAACCTTGCTTATCGCAAGTTACTTGACAAAAAGGGGCAAAATGTAGACACTTAAATTTGGTTACCCAATTTAGTGTCCCTCTCATTCGTTTACCTGCTTAGGTAACCTGGGGCACGTTTACGTCACCATCTATCCCCTTGGGATATTATCCAATTTGTGATTTAATCACTTACTCTAAATTTAATTCATCCCATCATATCTTGCCCATGAGTGATTAAATATTAAATATTTAATTACGCTTCTTCCCATGCATCTTAATCACTTATCCACCCCAAATTTATTCTATCTATGTATCGCATCTATTTTTAATCTTCCATAAGCGGGATATTTTCCCGTAGTCGGGATAAGTCTTATCTTTCTCGAATCAATCAATTTGCCATCTCGGATTCTTTTCCGCGATCGGCGCCGACCCATATGGTCGGGCGCCGATTTTCAGAGCGGCGCCGATTATAAAAGCAAGTCCGTAACTCGCCTAGGGACTAAGAGACCGAAGAGAGCCGAAGAGACCAAGAAGAGATTACGAACGAGCGAAAAAGCGCGCAGAGAGAGCGAAAGATACAAAGCCGAGAGAAAGAGAGATCTTCTTAGCATCAATCAGATCAAATTAGGCAGATCCGTCCCAATCAATCCCGAGAGGAGCACCATACTCGCCCGTCTCATATCAACATCGTACACCACCATCTATCATCTCGGTGACTCTGCTTCCAAAGTTGTCTCGCCAACTTCGCACATCCAAAGCAGACACACATTTCACCTTCCACTCCCGAATCTTGTCGCACACCCCCCGATCATCGATTCGCCTCCTTCGGCCGACGCCGATCTTATCCATGGCCGACGCCGATCCCTCAATCGACGCGACTAGTCTCAATCGACGCCGATTCTACCTGGCCGACGCCGATTTATTCTCAGCAGATAGTAAAAGGATACAGTAACACAAATCCAAAGATTTATTTCATAGTTCCTCAGTTTTCTTTAGATTCTGCCTTATTACCGTCTCTAGTCTTTATTTACATTAGTATTTCTTTTTCTTAATTGCGTGGATTATTACCGCAATCGTAAAATCTAGTCTTTATTTACATCTTTTATCATGTATGCTTCTTTTCTTAATTGAAAACGTGGATCGACATCCGCCGAGGAAGCTTATCGCTTCTTCTTGACTACACTTACTGATAGGTCTTACTTGTTACTAAAATATCTTTTTAACGTGGGATACAATCTTCACTTATAATAAACCATATCATAATGGTGAAGAAGATCATGGGTGTACTTTTTTTTTACTATAATGAATCCCTAAATCTATATGAGAAATATGCAAACCAAATAAAAAATCAATAACCTGAGATCTAACATATCAAAATGCATGGAAAGAGCATGCTAAATAGTCTGAATGTGGGAATAAGTGTTTCCAACAAGTAGTAGATCATAAAAAATACTAGTATAACAATATACTCACCAACATGATGTAGATATACTGTAGGATCTAAGTGGTAGTGAGTAAAAATGGTAGATAGAAGAAAATAATCCATCTTCTCATAACAGGGTCGAGGGGCTTGTTTGAGACCATAGAGAGACCTTCAGAGTCTAATAAAAAGAGAAGAGTCATGAGAAAACCTAGTAGGTTTCTCCAGGTAGATTTCCTCCTGTAAATATCCATTTAAGAAGGTACTCTTCATGTCCACCTAGTATGAAAAAAATCACGCACTTACTACATACACCATGCGTCTAAGTATGTTATTACATGCATGATTCATAAGTAATACAACTAGACATTAACAATATTTTTTTTCCCTTTTACATTGATTTATATTTTCCATACTCTTGTTATTTAATTTTTAAGAATGACCAATTTACTTGTGAACATTAGAAAATGTGTGACCCAACTTTGTATTTTTTTATTGTTCGAGAATCCTAGATACTACCTCTCATTAGGGGTCCAAGAGTGCCCAAGTCCTACCATACCCTTTGGGAACTTTTTACCTTTTCCCTCATTTTCTCAAATTTGAATTGCCACATCATTTGTTATTTTTTCTAAATTACTACCTATCACTTTTGGTTGGCCTTTTTGGTTGTTAATAATGAAATTCAAATAAGGAAATCATATATATACATGAATTATTCACTATTATTAGAATATGGACAACTTGGACCATTATATACTTTTTATTACTTGTGTAAAGAGTAACAACCAAGGAATGCATTTGGGATGCATTATTCACTACCTATGAGGGGTTATTTTTGAATTCCATCTCACACAATCATATTGGGGAAAAAAATTATCACCTGCTATCTTGGTGTGACTTGAACGAGGAAAACCTAGATTCTAGGGACATAATTCAATCTCACACACTAGAACTACATAGAGTATTAAACGTAGTGCAATGGTTGGTGACAATCACATTGGGGTGACCATCGAGGTCGCCTTAACTCAAGAAGATGCATTATCTATTTCATCTAATGTTTTATTGATCCTTATGTATGTAGCTAGGGTTTGTTTTGTAGGTTCATGTATGATAGTAAAATTCTAAAACAAAGTAGATGTGATAAAGAGTGAAAATAAGAATAAAACTTCGAGACTCCTAAAAAGATCAAAGCGAGTTGTTTCCAAGACACTAGCACTCGATTCAGACTCCAGAACTCAAGCGGTCTTGTCCTCATTTAGGTGGTCATGTCCACATGAGTTTTAGATTCCATTTTTCTAGATGAATCATATCCATTCCAGATCAAGATTGTTCAACTCATTTTATATCCTAGATTCAACCCAAATATCGAATACAAGCTAAGTCACTCTTATCTCCCTATTGTACACACTTGCTTGTTTCCTACATGATAGGTCTTACTTGTTATTATTGTATTCACTTGATCTCAAAATTTTTATTAATATTTGATGTCATTAAATCACAAGTACATTATACTTTCAACCAACTTCCTATAAAAGGTAGGATCACAAAGAGGATTGGTGTAGGTGGAAGTAACATTAACCCCATAATGGAAAGGAGACGATCTTCACTTACAATAAACCATATCAAAACATTGAAGAAGATAATGGGTTTACTTTTTCAGACTCTCCCTAAATCTATATGATAAATCAGCAATCCAAAGAAAAAATGCAATAACCTGAAATCCAATATATCAAACTACATGGAAAAATCCCGATGAATAGTCTTAATGTGGGAAGAAGAGTTACTTGGCAAGTAGTAGATCATCAACATAAAATAAAAGTATAACACTATCCTCACGAACATGATGTAGATATACTGTAGGATCTGATTGGCAAAAAAAATCGTGGATAGAAAAAGAATTCATCTTCTCATACTAGGGCTAAGGGGCTTGTTTAATACCGAAGAGAGACCTTCGAGTCTACAACAAGAGAAGATTCATGAAAATAACTAGTACGTTGCTTTTAGGTATATTTCCTCCTATAAATATCCATTTAATAAGGTATTATTCATGTCCACCTATTATGCACAATATCACACACTTGCTACTTACATCATGCCTCTAAGTATGTTATTATATGCATGATTCATAAGTAATAAAACTAGACATTAACAACATTTTTTTTGCTTTTACATTGCTTTATCTTTTTCATACTCTTGTTATTTACTTTTCTGGAATGACCACTTTACTTGTGAACATTGTAAAATATGTGACCCAACTCTGTATTTTTTTAATCCTCTGAGCATCATTGACACTACCACCCATTAGGGATTGGAGTTCCCAAGCGCTATTGTCCCCTTTGGGCACTTCTATCATTTTCATTCATTTTCTTAAATTTGAATTGTTGCAACATTTGTTATTGTTTCTAAATTACTACCTATCACTTTGGGTTGGCCTTTTTGGTTGGTAATGATGAAATTCAAATAAGGAAATCATATATACACATGAATTACTCATTATTATTAGGATCTGGACAACTTGGGCTATTACGTATTATTTATTACTTGTGTAAAGAGAAATCATCAAGAATTACATTTGGGATGCATTATTTACTTCATATGAGGGGTTATTTCTGAATTCCATCTCACACATTCATCTTGGGGGAAAATTATCTATCACCTATTATCTTTGTTTGAATGGAACAATGGAAACCTATATTCAAGGGACATAATTCAATCTCACACACTAGAACTACATAGAGTTTGAAATTTAGTGCAATGCTCAGTGAGAATCACATTGGGGTGACTGTTGAGGTCAATCTAACTCAAGCATAGATTCATTATTTATTCCATATATTATTTTCTTGAGATTTTTTTATGTGGGTAGGGTTTGTTTTGTAGGTTCATGTACGATACTAAAAGTCCTCAATGAAGTAGATGCGATAAAGAGTGAAAAGAAGAATACAACTTCGCACCCGAAAATATCAAAAGTAGAGTTGTTTCCAGGACATTGGCATCTAGTTAAGACACCAACACCCAAGAGGTCATGTCCTCATTTGGGTGGTCCTAGCCAAAGAAGTTTCAAATCCCATTTTTCCGATGAAACATATATATTCTATATCTAGCTCTTTCCACTCAGCTTCCTAGGCCGATATAGCCCAAATATCTAAGTACAAGCTAAGTCACTCGTATCTCCCTATAGTACACACTTTCTTGTTTCTTGCATGATAGATATTACTTGTTACTAATGTATTCACTGATCTTATTACTTTAATTAATATTTAATGTCATTAAATCACAAGTATGTTAGAATTCCAATCAACTACCTATACAAGGTAGGATCACAAAGAGGAGTGGTATAGGTGGAAGTAATAGTAACTACGAACTAGAAAGGAGACATTCTTCACTTACAATAAACCATATCAAAATGCTTAATAAGATCATGGGTGTACTTTTACTGACTCAAATGAATCTCTAAATCTATCTAATAAATCAGTAAATCAAAGAAAAAATGCAATAACCTGATATCCAACATATCAAACTGTGTGGAAAGAGCCCATTGAATAGTATGAATGTGGGAAGAAGAGTTTCCATCAATTAGTAAATCATCAACATAAAATAAAAGTATAATAATATCCTCACCAACATGATGTAGATATATTGTAGGATCTACGTGGTAGTGAACAAAAAATGATATATAGAAGACAAGAATCCATCTTATCATACCAAGGTCGAGGCACCTATTTGAGACCATAAAGAGATATCATTAGAGTCTACAAACAAGAGAAGAGTCATTAAAAAACCTAGTAGGTTTCTCTAGGTAGATTTACTCCTATAAATATCCATTTAAGAATGTACTCTTCATGTCCACCTGTTATGCACAAAATAACACACTTACTACTTACATCATGCCTCTAAGTATGTTATTATGTGCATGATTCATAAGTAATAAAACTAGACATTAACAAAACTTGTTTTTCCTTTTACATTGATTTATATTTTCCATACTCTTGTTATTTATTTTTTTGGAATGACCACTTTACTTGTGAACATTTAAAAATGTGTGACCTAACTTTGTATTTTTTATTTTATCCTCCGATCATCCTAGACACTACCTCCCATTACGGACTAGAGTGCCCAAACTCTACTATCCCCTTTGGGCGATTTTATCATTTTCCCTCCTTTTCTCAAATTTGAATTGCCACAACATTTTTTATTTTTTATTAATTACTACCTATCACTTTGGGTTGGCCTTTTTGGTTGTTAATGATAAAATTCAAATAAGGAAATCATATATATATATACATGAATTACTCATTATTATTAGGAGTTGGACTACTTGAGCTATTACGTATTATCTATTACTTGTGTAAAGAGAAACCATCAAGGACTGCATTTGGGCTATATTATTCACGATATATGAGAAGTTATTTCTAAATTCTAGGGGAAAAGTAGTTATGACCCGCTATCTTGGTGTGAATGAAATGAAGGCAACCTAGCTTAAAGGGACACAATTCAATCACACACTCTAGAACTACATAGATTCTAAAATGTAATGCAATGCTTGGTGAGAATCACATTGGTCAGTGGCTGTTAAGGTCAGTCTAACTCAAGCATATTCATTATTTATTCCATCTAATGTTTTCTTGAGATTTATGTATGTATCTAGGGTTTATTTTGTAGGTTCGGGTATGATAGTAAAAGTCTATCATGAAGTGGATGTGATAAAGAGTGAAAAGAAGAATACAAATTCAGACTTTGATAAGATGAGAAGTAGAATTATTTCTAGGACATTAGCACCTAGTTTAGACACTAGCACCCGAGCGGTACTGTCCTCATCTAGGTGGTCATGTCTGAAGGAGTTTCAAATCTCTTTTTCTAGATGAATCATATCTAGTCCAGATCTAGCTTGTTCCACTATGTTTCTAGCCCAGATGCAACCCAAATATTTGAATACAAGCTAAGTCACTCTTATCTCCCTATTGTACACACATTCATTTTTCTTGCATGATAGATATTACTTATTACTATTATTTTCAATTGATCTCAGTATTTTGATTAAGATGTAATGTCATCAAATCATAAGTTCATTAGACCTCCCACCAACTGCCTATATAAGGTAGGATTACAAAGAAGAGTGGTGAAGGTGGAAGTAATAATAGCCCCAGATTGGAAAGGAGACAAACTTCACTTACAATATACCATATCAAAATAATAAATAAGATCACGAGTATACATTTTTCTTACTCAAATGAATTCCTAACTATACTTGAGAAATTTTCAAACCAAAGAAAATGTAATAACCTTAAATCCATCATATCAAACTGCGTGGAGAGATCCCGCTGAATAGTCTGAATGTGGGAAGAATATTTCCTAGCAAGTAGTAGATCATCAACATAAAATAAAAGGATAATAATATCCTCACAAAAATTATGTAGATATAATTTAGGATATGACTGGAAGCAAACAAAACCAGTAGATAGAAGAAAAGAACCCATTTTCTCATACCAGAGATGAGGGGCTTGTTTGAGACCATAAAGAGACCTTTAGACTCTACAAACAAGAGAATATTCATGAAAAAACCTAGCAAGTTTCTTTAGGTATATTTCCTCATGTAAATATACATTTATAAAGGTACTCTTCATGTCCATCTAATATATTTTCTACTCTTGTGATGCAACAATAACAAGTACAAGGCATACTAAATCCATCTTTGTAATGGGTGAAAAAGTCTCAGAGTAATCAATACCTTATATTTTTGAGAAACCATTTATAATAAGATGAGACTTATACTTTTCAATGAACCCATCAACTGTGTATTTTTTCCGGTATATCCACTTACACCTAACCTAGTGTCCCTAAGATTTCAGCCTAAAATATGGGACTACCCCTTTTACAAAATTCATTCTTTTCAAAGTAGCGAGGTTGTTTTGTGTTTGTTTTACTCAAATTATTTGCATTGCTCTCTAAGGTATCCCCGATAATCATAAAATCCAATTTTTAAAAATACCCACATGCCAAAACTCACTCTACCCCTTCACAAGGTTTTTATGCAGAGAATTTTTTTTAGAATTTTATTTATTAAATAAATAAAGTTTTGTTTAAAAATAAATTGTGTTGCAGTTGAAACCTACTGAGGATTTTCATGCCACTATTGCTTCCACCTCTCAATGGAGTATTCACAAAGGAATATTTTTTATTAACCAGCTAATCAGCAGGTTATTTTCAAAGCAATTACCTACAACTTCCAGCGGGGTTTTTCATTTTTTATTTCTTTTACATTTTGGTTTTTCTCTATTTTTCATCTGGCAATCCCCGTAGCCTATTCATTCTTCCTACCATACCTTTTTCCTAGGCCTAGGGTTTTAAAAATCTATCCAGTGTTTTTAATTGCTAATTAGTATGTCTAAAGGTGACCAAAGCTCAGGATTCCTTCAGGAGATTACAAGAGGTTGTTTGGTCCAAAAAGGTGTAATAATGGATTTTATGAAAATAATAAAAATACTACCACCAATGTGTAGATCTTGAGAAAATATGCACTTTTAGAAAAAAATGACACCTAAAACAGAGCCACGGAGTGAAAGTTATGGCACTTGTAAGTTTTTGCTACTAGATATTCCCAGACCCTTTCCAAAACTAGCAAATTTTAGTATGTAATTGTGTTTTCTTCACTAAAAATCCAAAAATGGAAAAAAATACAGTCTTTCATGCTAGTCGCAATTTTCAAAACTGGCCTTGAGCTTGAATGTCCACACCAAATATGGGAATTCAAATCCAAAGCAAGTTGCACTTTTTACCTACCTACTGCTTATGTTTTTCCCTCAAAAGAAACTTAAGTGAAAATTGGAAAAGTATACCCCAACAGTAGGGTAAAATTTTACCTTCCAGTTGCTTGTGTTTTTCCCTCCAAAGCAACTTAAGTGAAAAGTGGAAAAGTAGACCCCAGCAAATAGGGTAAAATTTTACCTTCTCGCTGCTTGTGTTTTTCCCTCAAAAGCAACTTAAGTGAAAAGCAAAAAAGTAGAACCCAACAGGAAGAGTGAAATTTTACCTTTCGTTGCTTATGTTTTTCCCTCAAAAGTAACTTCAGTGAAAAGTGGAGAATTGGACCCTAACAGCAGGGTAAATTTTACCTACCTGCCCCTTGTATTTTTCCCTTGGCTTATAGCAAAAATGTGCGACCCATCCTTGCATTATTAAATGCCTAAAAGATGACTTCTTTTAATTGCCAGGAAGCATCCAGTTTTAGCGCCTAGGGTTGAAAAGGCTTCCTTTTTATTATTCTATCTATTTGCATGTTGATATGAGTGCACAGGGGGATTAAATAATATTTTTAGCTTTCTTTGCATACAAGAAAAGTCTAAAAATACAGGAAGGGATAATTTTAGCGGTGAATATTCGTAATATGGTGAAAATTTCATTTTAGGAAAATTTGAAAAGGTGAATTATTCGGAGTGGGTTGGTGTCCTCGCTTGCCTAAAATATATAGTATATTTTTTTTGGGGTCGGCTTCGCCTTCATTTGAAAACTTATCCTATAAAAACCTAGGTGATTCGCTGGGTATTATACCTCAAGTAGCTTACCAAATTACCAATACTGTGAAATTTGAAATCGCATACCCTTAAGCACCAAAGATTTAGATTATCATTAGCCTCGTGATTGTTGACCCGCGAAAAATGTAGTGTTGATGCGCGACAAGGGCATTGTTGACATGTGACAAGAGTTGTATTGACACGCGATGTGGGAAGTGTTGATGTGCGACTGGGAAAAGAAGTTGACACGCGACAAGGGGTAGTGTTGACACGCGATAGATATTCGACATAAAGTGGGCCAGCAACAGGAATGGGTTGTTGACGCACGACAAGTGCGAGTTGATAAGTGACAAAGACCTCGTGATAGGGGACATACAACAAGACCTCGGGCAGCTGGACATAACGCCGCTTGGTTCTTTTCTTTGACGCAAGACTCTCTTCAAAATAGTGGAAGGATCCACTCAAAGAATACGAATAACCTTAAAGTAAGTAAGAAATCTCAAAATCACTCTTCACGTATTTTGGAAACTCTGTGGATACAGATATTGTAAATACCAATCATATAGATGCCACCATAAAGAATCGGAATACTGACTGTGTGGAAGGTATTATTGAGGTGGACATGCATTCTGCATAGTATCAAAGTCAAACAAATGAAACCTATGATAATATGCCGATCTTGAAGATATTGTTCCTGTTGGGGTGCAACCAGAAGTGCATCTAGATATCACAGATACAAACACTCAGAAAAATGGAAGACAAATCAATATCAAACTCCGGTCCAAGAAAGAGGAAACCAGTGTGATTGTGATATTGCTCAAAATTCTACTCAAAAAAGTAAAGTATTGAAAACGAACAAGAATATGTGGACCATTGGCAGACATACAAGTTTGATTGGGCAAAATAAATTTCGTTTATTGAACTCGTACAATCATCTAATTCTCAAGAGATCCCATCTCGAATGTACATGTACAATATGTATGTGGAAATTGGGAAAGCTACAAAAATGCAAATCAAGTTGACACTATAGAAAAACATTGTGGAAAACAATATTTAATCAGTAACGGGGCGGATGGCCGAAAATTAAAAACAAGTGGAAAATCGAAAAGAATGCATGCATGTTAGATACGCGCAGTGAAATATGAGGCAGAGCAGAAAAACACGTATATCTGTTGGAAAAGGGAGGAACGATCACATCGCATATTGGTAAGATGAAAGAAACAAATCTACATGCAAAATTCATACAATTCTCTACTCTTTTCAAATACTAAAAAAAAAAGGAAGAGCGATTTCGGATTTCCTCGATTTCAAATTTTGTATCAATTTAACTAATGCTTGAATGTACCTCGGTCTCATTGGTCTGAAAATAGTGGATGGGAAATGGAAAAATGCCTCTTGATGATAGAGAAGGAAGATTTGAAAGAGAATGTAAAAAAAGAAAACTTTATCTCTCTTTCAATTGATGAAGTGACAACAGTCGACAACACCGCAAGGGTATGTATCCACGTCTATACTTTAAAAAATCATATAAGGACACCTCATCTTCTAGATGTTATGAAAATGATTGAAAAATGCAATGCCGAAAACCTACATAAAATAGTTGTTTCTCATTTGAAAGATGTTGCTGGAATGACTGATTATGAAATTGCTACGAAGTTGGTATGCATTGGAGCAGATGGTGCATCTATCATGCAAGGTCATAGAATAGGGCTCTGTGTTAGATTACAAACAACAGTGGCCCCATATATGCTACCAATTCACTGTATGGCTCACAAAATGAATTTAGTGTATAAAATGGTAAGCAACCACGAAAAATGTTGCTAAATTAGAAGACCTTATAAGAGAACTTCATGCCTATATGTCAAGCAGCCCAAAGTGATTTCTCGAGTTCCAAAAATTTGTAATTGGAATTACAGATGGAAAAAAACTTCTGAAGGATGTGGAGACTAGATGGATCTCTTTGTATGAACCTGCATGCAGAGTTCGTGAGGAGTATCCTTCATTGGTTGGTTTCATGCACAAATACCATCATGAAGTTGATAGGGCAAGGGAATTTTTGTTCCGTTTAACTAATTTGGAGACATTGCTTACATTGGTTGGTATTCTTCCAATGTTAAAGGAGATCAATACACTGATGAAGCATGCACAAGGAAGATTAATCTATATTGTGGATTTTATACGGATGAGAAAAATGGTATGTCAAAGCCTTGATATATTGTAGATCGCTCCTAGGATAGTTTTGATGCACTGCTTTTTGAAAATTGGAAAGATTTATTAGATCTTAAAAATCCTAACACCTTTTTGAGATTTAATATCCATGGTCACCTCTACATCACTGTTAATGGGATGGAAATACCACTGCACATTTTGTAAAAACGTCAAGATATTATAGGATCGGAACGAGAAGATGTTCCCGTGACACGTAATTTGTTTGAGTCTCATTATAGTTGAAACAAGAATAAAGCTTAAAAAAATTTAGAAACCTTGTCATCGTAAATTAGGAACATTTTTGTAAAGATAAAATTCTGAAGCCATGGGTGTCATGAATCCTAATTTTTGGAATATCAAGGTGGCCATCTTGAGACTTTGTCGAAAAGCATTTCCATAAATCAATGGGTACAATAATGGAACAATTTACAAAGACGCCGAGCTCAAGGGTATGGAAATCAAAGGTATACAATGTCGATTTATTAAAGTTTCAATCAAAAATTTTGCAAAGAACAATGAGAAACCAATATAAGAATTTAGATCAACCTTCAAAGTGGTGCTATTACAAAGTCATGGCGAGAATCTATCAAAGTTCTATCTTACAAGAAGATATCAGTGAATATTTCAGATTATATGAGTTATTCCAAACAATGATTTTGGGGTCTATGGAGGATGAAAGGGTTTTCAGTGCATTGTCATTTATAAAATCAAAACTGAGAAATAGGTTGGATAAAAATCTGAAAGTTACATGAGGTGTTATGTTTCTCGATAATCCATCGAAAAGTTTCCGTTGATGAGTAATTACGCACCGGAATTTCCTTTGCTGAAAGAAGAGGTGTGAATAATACAGCTACAAGTACAAATATTCCCAACCTTGAGAGTGTAATTGGCTCATCGTCACATTCTACACAAGACAACATCAAGTTTGATGAAGCTATTGATAATGGATTGTTTCAACTTTAAAAAGGTATCTTCTTTATCTTTATCTTTTTATAGGTCCTTCTTAGGACTGAAAATGTCAGGCAATTCACCCATCTATCTTTTAATCCATTTCTCATGTTGGGTTTTCTTAAAACACGATCTAACTCATTACCGGTGGCGTGATGATTTCAACTTTAAGGAGGTATATTTTTCCCCTTAATCTTATTGTTTGTTACTATTAATTTTTTTCAGCTATGGGTATCATTAAAGATGTTACAGTCTATGTATTTACATTTAGTTAAATACAATCTTTTTATTTTTTGAAAACGTGGGTTGACATCTATCCGAGGAAGTCACTTTCTGGATCGACAATGTTAGCAACTCACCCATCTATCTACTAATCCATTTTTTGTGTTGAATTTTTTAAGACAAAGATCTAGCACATTACCGGTGATGATTTCAATTTTAAATAGGTATCTTCTTCAACATAATCTTATTGTTTGTTACTTTACATTTTTTCAGCTCTTGTTATCATTAAAGATGTTACAGGTCTAATTCTATATATTTACATTTATTTAAAGATATTGTTGGTCTATTTATTTAAAGATGTTGTTGGCACTTCTCAGGACTAACAATGTCAAGCAACTCACCCCCTCTATCTACAATGTCGTAAAACAAAGATCTAAAGATCGTAGCATTCGTTTGATGATTTCACAACAATCTAATATGCAAGAGGTAAGTTAAACCCTATCATATTTGCAATTATGTTTAATATCTTACCAAAGTGATGATTCTTTCTTGATTTCCTAAAATTATATTTAATTTATTTTTTAATTATAAGTCCACATAAAATTCCTCATCATCCATATATATCATATCATCACCATATCATTATCATATCCTAAGTCCCGACACTACAATTATTATTAACATAATTTAAATTTATTAAAATATTTCCATTTTTTAAAAATAATTCATAATCATATCATTACAATTATATTCGCTCTAATGTCATCTATATCCATTCTAATCATTAATGTCATCTATATCGATTATAACGACATTCCATTTATTTATCATCTATATCCATTCTAATGACATTATGATCATATCATTACAAGTATAGAGAATTATTATCTTAAAACAAGTTTGATGATAAATCTACGTCCACATTAAATTGATCATCGTCCATATATATCATATCATTATCGCTCATTCATCATCTTTCATCATCATCTATCATTAATTATCAATTATCATCATTCATCATCTACGTCCACATACAATTCATGACAATACAAGTAAACAAGAAACATACATATAATTCATGATAATTACCATCTAATGCAATTAAAATTAAAGATTGTATATAAATCCATATAATTAAATTCAAATACCATACTCAATAGTAGAAGTTTTCAAATTCAATATTTAAAGTTTCCACAATAATAAAAGTTTCTAGTTTTCAACCCTATTTTTCTTTATCCAATTGTATTCCTCTTCTCTCTTCCCCAACATTCTTCCACCGTGGTCTGTACCCCTTTCCCCAACAATAGAAATAACCCCGAACTTATAAGATCTTCCGCAAAGACTGCCTATATTTTTAAAATTCTTTCTTCTTGATTTTTCGCATCTCCATGCGACAAAAAATTTGGATCAGCTGCTGCTTTAGCTTTGAATAATATGTCAGGGTCGAAACCATGCTCTTTAATTATCCGCTTTAGTGTATTGTTTTGTTTGTTAACCAAAACAATATTTTGCTTCAAATTTTTTGTTGCGGATAAACTGTTCTTTGCTGTTTCCAAGTGAACTTGCAATACCTTCGCCTGACTCTTCAAATTTTCATATTTCAACTGCACAAAAAGAGTAATGTCAATTCAAAATATTACTAAAAAATGAAAATTTCAAATTAACAAGAATGATTGTTTGAATGTAATAGTACTTACAACCACTCTATCTCTTTCGGCATTTGCAATTGCTACCAAATCCTTGTCCTTGGACCATTTGTTAAAATATGCCTGGGCCTCGGCACTAATATTTTCCAATTTGTTTAATGACTTATCTAAAATGTCGTCTTTATAGTTGTTGTTATATGTGATAGTCCCACTTCTTACTTGTGTAAGTAAGGAATCCATCTTCGCATGTTGATTCTCGGATCGCAAAGTATAAACTATCCCATTGCCAATAATTTTCATAACGACTAAGAATCTCATTGATAAGAACTTTAGCCCTTCTCTCCCATTCTATAAGCTGATTGATATGAGGAAGAATAAACTCACTGACATGGGATTGACAATCATAACCAATTAAGTTCTCCAAAGGAAAAGGTAGCATCTATTCACTATCTGAATCTGATGAAGATGATCTTGCTGGAGAAGTATGTGGGCTTTCAGCAAGATCAACTGCTACTTGTTTCTACCTTTGGGTGGGCTGATCCTATTTGTGAAAAAATAAATCAAGATTTAGATAAATAAATTTAAATCAAAATGTAATTCAAAATTGTAAAGCATATTTAAATTGAAATTTGAAGTATACCTGTTGGCCTTGTATCATCTCGCGGTATTGAAAAACTAGTTGGTCATTGTTATCAATGCCCAAATAATCTTCAAATAAATTTATATTGTTCAAAACTGATATGCCTCATCAGACCTTTGGGCAAGCCACCGAGTGAGAGAGTTGGAATTCGAAAGGAGGAGGCAATGTTTAGTGTCCCACTAGGGGCCGGAGCAAGTGGCATGCATTTACCAATGTTCTTTTTCACTGCTCCTCCGGTTGGCATTTTAAAAATTATTGGTTGATTGGGTGTCGCCGCGCGGTTTGATCAGAATGACATGTGCTGAAAAATCCAAGAAAAATGAAAAATAGGAAAACAATTAAAAAAGGCAAAAACTACGAAATTGAACGTATTATCAAAAAGTTGTACCTTCCTGTCGAGGGGTAGTTTTTCTTGCTAAGGGTTTCCTTGTAGGAGTTGTATTCGTAATATATAAATGCATGTGACTATATGGAGTGAGTTGGGGAAGAAGGTTGAGTTTCTGAAACAAGTGTATGTTCCAAAGTCCTTGCAATTCATCAATATTAAATTTTGTCAATTCATTTGGCTAAAATTTAAATTGAAAAATAAATATGCAACTTTGCAATTTCTAAATAATATATGAGAAGGTATTACTTCTCTGGCATTTAACGAGTTCAAACTATTGAGGGTTTGGAGAGGAGTGAGCTTCCATTTCAGATTGGGAGTCCCCCAAAGCCTCAGTGTGTTGTTGGCCTCTTCCTCTCGATAACACCTTTTTTTTTGGGAAGAGATTCAATAAATCTTCTCTACAAAAAAATTAAAATTTAAGTGTTAATAACGCAGTGTAATGTCGAAAATTGAAATACAAACTAAATACTTTATACCTGTTGTTCTTCAAATGGAATTGACAACTTCATCAACTCCTCATCAGTGCAAGTAGGAATTTTTTTATCTTTTAAATTTAAAAGTGCCTCATAATAAAGGCCGAGGAGATAGTTTGTTGAATAAATGACAGTCTTTCTCAAAGTTTTGAATTTGTTAGGTCGGGCTTATTTTTTCTCGATAGATAGGTGCACCAATCGAATTTTTGTTTTGAGATAGTGGCAACAATGTATGCAATGGCCCAATTTGGTATATCTCATTTGGGCCATGACCCTCTGCAAAACAATTCGGATTGAAAATTGAAATAATCAGAGCTGTAAAGTGGTGTGCAATTGATTGCGTATCCACACCATGCCCGGATTTATTGACATGGGCTGCAAATGTGAAACAAGAAAATTAGTATAAACAAAGTGAAAATTGTATCCAAATAAAAAAAGAATAAAAATATGAATTAAAATGAATTATACTTACAATCAACATGAAAACCGAACGCTGATTCGAGAAATTTCTTGTCTTGTTCCGTGAGTGTTGCCTTGGTCAGAATAATTGGTAATTTCTCGAACTAAGGCCCGTAAACCGATGGATGTCATTTGCTTCAATATCGAATTGGAACATTCACCATCATTCGTAGTCACATAAAAAGGCCATCCTCTCAATTATAGGACGACTGTAAGGTAATTCAAAATATACATATTTGTTTCAAAATGGGGCATATTAATTAGCCCTATAAATTCACACACATCTATCAAATCTTTATATTCTCAAGAAATCTTTTAAACAAGATGGATGTGAGGGCATAAGGGATTCCCGAATATGATCTTGGCCATGGATTGAATTGGATTGTCTTCTTGATTTTTTTCCCGAGCTTGCAGATTGGGAAGCATGTGAAGTTGAAATTATACTTTTTCTTGATTCTCTTCTTTGACAACGATTAAGACCTACAAAATTCAAGAGCGGGAAGGTGTAAACGAAAATGACCAAATAAGGTTATTTATAGGCTAAATCGCGGCGGCCAATGGTCTTGCCGTTGACGTATGCGTCGATTGCTCCAGTTGTCGCGCGCCAATAGTTGACGCGGCGTGTGAAAATCGGATCCATTGACGCTGCCAATCAAACCTCGCTGACGCACATCAATAGAATCCACCGACGCATCAGCGAAAGGCGCTATTGATGCGCGGTCAACAGTTTGATCGACACGCGTCGCCAGCTTCGTCACCTGCTGACGCTGTGCACGAAACAAAATCAAGGACGATTGCGTAAATAAAACCTATTGACGCCGCCAAGAGACTGCGGCTGCACGCCGCACTGGTTCTATTTATGCAAGTCAATGGTCTTAGCTGATGCGCGCTTAATGGATCTAGTTGTCAGCAAGATCAAGAGCATCGGTGACATGTGTCAACCGAACACTTTGATGCGTGATAACCGGATTTATCGATGCACATCAACCAATAAATTTGACGTTTCCATTGATGCGCATCAAAAAAATTATTGATGCCTCTCGTCGCGCTGCGTCACCCAAGACCGCTGACGTTAATTGATGTGTGTCAAGAATATTTATCGACGCTTTTTGCCGCCACAATGATGCATCCAGAAAAAAGCGGTGAAAATTTGGTTTTGGAATACTATCAAATTCACCTTTCGCTAAAACTGGTTCCGGGATATTCGCTAGGTATTTTCCGCCTACAATTTTATAGAGGTGTCTTAAAATGAACCTTGAATACAGGGCAACAGGATTTATAATCATATCTCGGTGAAGAAATTATATATTCATGTTATGGACTACATACTTGTTTGAATTATTTACAGGAATACTTCATTTATGCCCATATTGGTGAAGAAAGTAGAAGTCAATGTCTGATACATTGAATATATCTTCAAAATTAGAGGAATAAATAGATCCAACTCTCATAGTTGCAAAGGCTTCCGACAAAAATCCATCCTCTTGTTTCTAATGCAGCCCATGTGGAATTCATTGCATGGAAAGTTCCTTCTAGGAGCTTATGCAGATGCTCTCAATCTTCCAGTTAAAGCCTTCATTGAATTTACTTGTATTTTCCTTCACCCGAAGTGCTTTCTAGAATTTAAAATTGCTCATATGCAATAAAAAATAAAAGGTGATGGGTTTTTTCTGAATTATTTATAGCAAGCATTTTAAAACTATGTTTTCTAGAGAAGAACTGCAAAATCTTCAAGGATAAGAGGAGAAGACAGGTCGAAGGCAACACCCGCAAGAAAATCTCAAGGTCACCGCTTCCAAATCCAGTTTGGTGAGAATCAAAGGCAAATATTCAACAACATATGAGAGAAAAACATCTCGACTCAAGGCATGTATATATTTTAGATCATCCATTACTAAAATAGGTGAAGAAGAAGTACAATGCATATTGGATCAACATGTAGATTATAGAGGAAGGAAAAATGGAGAGTGTTATAGCTGAATAAGTTCTTTTTATTTCTCTTATTTTCTCAAAAAAGTAATTGAGTAATCAATTAAATTATAAAACTTGGGTAATTAGCTTTAACAAGTTGTTACTTCAAGTTATTGGAAGAAGTCAATTACTTGGAAATAGGTGGCAAACATGCAAAATAGAAGGTTTTATTTCCAGTTATAAATCATGCATGTCATGCAAAGAGAAATTCCAGGAGGAAGATTTTCAGTTGCTTCCCTTTTTCATAGCTTCCACATGTGGCAATTCATTAAAAACTTCCTATTTGTAATTTCCCTCTATACACTATAAATAGAGGAAGACTCTACGGGTTAAATAATGATCAAGACAATTTGTTAATCATCATTCTTGAGTTCCGTACTTTGTGCCGCAATCCTTAATGTCATTTTTTTGAAAGCTAGGGAATTGAATAAAGGCATATTTCCATAGAACTTTGTGTCAATGATGCATTTGCTTCTTACTGCTTGGATCTTTAGATAAACTTTGTGTTATCTAAGATTTATATTAGAAGTTTTTCTTTTCCTTTACTTCAATATTGTGAGATCTACTTGTTTATATAATCTATGTGTATGAGAGCAACTATGTAAACTATTGGTTGGATTACACATCTTCTTTCATTTCTTCCCATATTCAACTATTCCCCTTCTCGCAAATACTTCATAAACAATCGCTTACTTGTTGCAAAGAATTGCTAAGCTATGGTTCATGATATTTGTAATTAAAGTAAAACCCCTACAAATAGTTATTAGGATTCATACTTACCGATTGATAAACATCTTACACTAAGCCTCACCGTCAAATGTGGGATATTTATCTCATGATCGCCATGTTTTTAGTCCAAAAATGCAAAAATTGTGTTTCTTAGGGTCCCCTCGTGAATTTTTCTAACTCTCCTCAATGCCCTCCTCAAAAGAGCAAGTTCTGTAAAGAAGAAGTAAAGGTGAAAAGGCTGCAAAAAACAAGCTCGTTATCCAAACTTCAGAAAATCATGCATTAAAATGGCTAAGTCCTAGTCCTCGCAATAACTCTCCCGTCCGGGACAAGTTCTCGAGGGACATCTCGCTAAGTCCTATCGCAACCGAAATTCGGCCATCGGGCCGAAAGGCCAGTAATCATGCAGGACAAAGGAACATCCGGCCGCTGGACGCGCGGACGCGGAAAGCCGGTTCGGCCGAAGGAGAAGAAAATCGACTAACTGCTCTGGGACATTTGGGACAAGAAGACGCGAAGGACGCGAACCACCTGGATCGGCCGAAAAGGAGAACTTTCACACTAAGCAGTTCGGGACATGTGGGACAAAGGTACGCGAACCGGCCGAATCAAAGCGAACTCAAGAATTTGTCCCAGACAGTCCAGACATGTGGGACAAAGGGACGCGTGGGACGCGGATAGCCGAAGGAGCCGAAAGCCAATCAAGCAACGCCACGTGTCATCGGCCGAATGAGGGACGAGGAAGCCCATTTCGGTGGATCGGAAGTTTTTGTCCCAGACAGTCTGGGACATCCGGGACAAATGGACGCGCTGGACGCGAAAGAGCCGGCAGACCCGCGGACCAACCAAATCATGACACGTGTCACAAGGAGAAAAGTCCAAAAAGTTCAAAGGGCGAGGTTTCAAGCACTAACCCGAGCCAATAAAAGGAGGACACGTGTCCAATGAGGAAGGGAAGCTCGAGCTCGGGAAGGAGTTAGAGAGTTTAGCAAGAGTTTTGGCCGAAAAGCTAAAAGCAAAGGTCTGCCCCGCGCCCCTGTCGACCAATCAATGCATGCCACGTGTCCCAAGTGGCGGGGGCGCGGAAGGAAAGTGGAAAATGTTCCAAAATCACAAAAGGAAAACTTTCAAGGAAAAACCCACGGGACAGCAGAGGAGAGAGAATTACGTATCCAATCAGCGCTTGACACGTGTCGTCCAGGTGGCAGAGCGCGGGAAAGATCTTCAAAACACATTTTCACCTGTTTTGTGCCCTAAATCTTCAGATCTCCATATCTTTTGATCCAGAGCTCGATTTGCACGTTCTTTATATCAACGGAAAGCTTATGAAATTCTCTACATGATTCCGGGGTTAATCTCAAATTTTGGTGCAGTCTGAGAGAGAAAGTTGAGAAACGGCTCTGACGCGTGTTCATGGCCAGAAGTGACATTTTAGTGACCAAATTAATGCAGAATGGGTCGCATTCTCCTCCAAATCGGTCAAAGATGGTAGGGTATGGGTTTGTAAGGTTCCCCATGCCATTTTAATGCATCTGCAGTCAATGAGGAATGGGCTTGCATGTTTTCCCACGTTTCTCTCTCCTGGGCTCGACCCATGCAATGTAAAAGCCAGATTTGGCTCATTTTAAAAATAATAATTACAAGTTGTTCATCTGTCTCTGCCCTCCCTTCTTTTCCTTCTCCAGGGTTTAAAATGGAGTTCGAACCTCCTCCCTGCTCTGTAATGGCATTTTTTGCCTTTTACTAATGAAATGATGTTCTGTGCAAACTTCTGAAGCAACAAAAAAACGTGTTTTGTGATGCATCTGTCCATCCTTGCTCGTTTTTCACTTGTTTTCCTCTTGCCTCTCTTCATTGCAGGTATTTGTGCATGTTTGAATGTTCATTGCAGGTTTGGAGCTGTGTTCATGGAGTTTTGGGACATTTTCTGTGTGAAATCTATCCTCGGGCCCTCGTGATGCATCCGTCCATCCTTCCCATTGCTCACCTCTCTTTTTCATGGCGCTTTGATAGATGTCCAACATTCTCCTTCTCTCGTGTATCACCGCTTTTAGTGTAGGCTTTTGTTCTTTTTTTCTTTCTCTCTCTCTCGCTCTCTTCGGCATGGTTAGATTAGGATTAGATTAGCTTTCCCGCACTGGAATAGCTTGTGGCAGGTGTGTTTAGAGCAGAACCAGCCTTCTCTCGAGATTCCTTTCTCATTTCTCGCAAGTCCCACACTTGAGAAAGGTTTCAATGTTGTGCAATCACACCGATGCCCGAAGATCAACTTAGAAACCTCGATCAAGCATCCAGGGGTGCCGTGATTTTGCATCAACAGCTTTCGCACACGCCCGGGGGACCTTAGAGGTCTTCCATTTCATCTTTTGCAGTCGGGTGTGTTCCCGTGAAGATTTCAGCCTTTGAGGCACTTCGCAAACACATCCGCGACTCCATCCGATCAGCAACTCATTTCTCAAGTCAGCACCCCATTTTCCATCCATTTCCTTCCATCCATTTCTTTCTTTCATCTCTTTCATTCTTTTCCATTCCATGAGGTTGTGCAATCATGACTTCATTTCCATCATGGAATTCACATCAACAACAGCAGTATATTCCACCTCCAACATGTTTTACAAATCCTCCAAATCAGCCTTTTGAGCAGATTCAAGATCGCATGCATACCCATATGAGCAGCAATGCCAAAGTCAGCTTGGCTACATGGAGCTTTCCAAGAGCAAGAGTATGCATATAATAAAGACCATCAGATCCAAGACGCTGGTTTGTTGGAGAAAATCCAAAAGATGGAGGTAGAGATGGTGCAGTCCAGAGCAACAGCTCAAATGAGAGCTTTCAAATTGGTCATAGGACTCTTGTCCATGGGGAGGCCCTTTTCCAAGACACTTCAGCCCTCAAGAGAAGCTGACTTCATGATAAAGATGCTGCCCCAACTTGCACAATGGACAAAGAAAATAGAGGCCTATACATTCGGTGTTGAACAACCTTGTCAATGGGTAAGTTCTACACCATCATCTGGTTTTTCTCTTCCCATTACTCAAGCAAAGATCATCTCATTTGACTTGCAAATTTTAAACTCTCCATCTCGCTGTCCCAAATGTTGATCCCATGTCTCCACCTCTCGCCTTCCACCACACCTCAATTCTTCTTTCCTTTTTCCTTCCAAACAAACATCCTCTCCACAAGAGCTAAAAGAAATCCCCTCCTCTAAAGAAACAAGAGATTTCATCTCCTTTACCACCACAAAAATTGCCAAATCAATTGAGTTACAACCACCCTCCTCTCGCATTCCCAATTCCATGTGGGGAAGAAGAAATTGCAAAATCAGTCATCAAGGACAAAGCAAGAGGAAGAGCCAAGAAAAGAAGAAATGATTAAGAGCTTAGTAAGTTTGGCTGCCAAGTTTGGTATGACAAAGATCCCTCGATGGTCAAACCTACAAGAGGCTAAGGTTGAACAAATAGTGGTCGTGGCTGATTTTGTTGCAGCAGTAAGAAGAAGTTCTGCAGTCCCAACTTGTCCTCTAGAGCAGCAGATCAAGAGTTTGACTTGACAAACTTCATGCTGAGGAGGAGCTCATTCAAGAGCAAGATTGTCTTCGAACATTGGAGGAAGGAGAAGCTGCTCCAGATCCAAAGCAGAGAGGAGCACATTCTAGCCGGGAGGAGAAAGTTGCAGAGATCCAAGAGCTCGAGCACAAAGCAAAGCACAGGAGAACCTTCAGCTTCTTCTTTCTACTTCACCTCTCTCAAGTTCCAAAGTCAAGAGGAGTTTGACCTCTCAAACTCAATGTTGAGGGAGAAAGAAACCATGGTGGTCAAGTTACGTATCAAGAGGACACCATGGAGGAAGTTGAACATTTGCAGCAGGACAACCATGAGGCGCTTTATCCGTCGATTTGGAGGACTGCTTTTGATGGAGAAGAGCCGGTTGAGTTTCCACCATTCTCTTTTTCATCATCCACATTCCAAACACAAGAGTCTCACTGTCATGAAGGAGAACATTCATTTGCAGCAGCCTCGCATCTTATAACAGCTCTTCTTCGAATCAAGATCGAAGATTTTAATCTTTCATGTTCTTCATCGAGGAAGAGAAAGGACAAAGGAATTTCACCATTGCTTCCACACCATCCATTCGAGGGTCTACAAGAAGACTCCACTTTTGGAGTTGAGAATCGAGCTATGGGCATATCAAACGGATCGACCTTGCCCAATCGTATTTGGCTTCACTGAGCCAAAGGAGAAGTCACAACCACCATGCTTGCTTCTTCGAGCATGAGGGTGAGCTACAAAGTACCAAGGATCAGCTGTCATACCCTTCAATCCAAATGCAGAGCAACTAAAAGAGGTATTGAATTTTCCTTCACCGATACCTTGATGATTTGGGTGGAATACCAGCTTCTTGTTGATTTTCCACTCATCCTAACAAACATGATCAGCTCCAAATCAATTGCATGGCTGCCACTTTTGAGAAAGGGAAGCTATTTCTCACAACCAATCGTAGGGTTTGTTTAGCTTGCCTTTGCTCCCAGCCATGAGAGAGTAGGTAGGTTTGCTTTCAAGTAGAAGAAGTGCTTGTGCACACTCGCATGTTCCATTCGGAGCATGTATGATTTTCAGCCTGTATATAGTTTTGGTGTTGCTTGGTTCTCCGCTTCGCACGCTTGCTTTCAAAGGCATTTTGGTGAGAACAACTCCATGTCCTGGTGGGTTTCAAGTGGCTCAGAGGGAGGTTTTCAAAGTTCAGATCAGTTGCAGGTTACAACTCATGACTCCATGCCCAATGGATGCTTCAGGCAACTGGTAACTTCATCTAGCAGGCAGATGACCCCACTGAGTCACCAAATTGTTATCCAAAATTCACCCCCCAGGGTAAATTTTGATAACATGCATCAAATTACTTAGTCCTAGGCAAATAAATTGATTCAGGCCAAAAATCATGTTTCTAGGGTCCCCTCGCATTTTTCTAACTCTCCCCAGTCTGAAAAGAGCAAGTTCTCGAGAAAGGTGAAAAGGCTGCAAAAACAAGCTTGGGCCAGGAAAAATCACGAAAAATGGCTAAGTCCTAGTCCTCGCAACAGTCGGGACGTGAGGGACATCTGGGCGCGAAATCGCCAAAGGCCGCCACCAAAGCAAGCAGGGGCAAAAGGAACATCCGGGCCGAGACGCTGCGCGGACGCGAAAGCCGGTTCGGCCGAAGGAGAAGAAAATCGACTAACTGCTCTGGGACATTTGGGACAAGAAGACGCGAAGGACGCGAACCACCCGGATCGGCCGAAAAGGAGAACTTTCACACTAAGCAGTTCGGGACATGTGGGACAAAGGTACGCGAACCGGCCGAATCGAATCGGAAACCGAAGAATTTGTCCTGCATACCCAGGACATGGGACAAAGGGACGCGTGGGACGCGGATATAATCAAGGAGCCGAAAGCCAATCAAGCAACGCCACGTGTCATCGGCCGAATGAGGGACGAGGAAGCCCATTTCGGTGGATCAGAAGTTTTTGTCCTGCATGCATCTTGGGACATCCGGGACAAATGGACGCGCTAGACGCGAAAGAGCCGAAACTCCGCGACCAACCAAATCATGACACGTGTCACAAGGAGAAAAGTCCAAAAAGTTCAAAGGGCGAGGTTTCAAGCACTAACCCGAGCCAATAAAAGGAGGACACGTGTCCAATGAGGAAGGGAAGCTCGAGCTCGGGAAGGAGTTAGAGAGTTTAGCAAGAGTTTTGGCCGAAAAGCTAAAAGCAAAGGTCTGCCCCGCGCCCCTGTCGACCAATCAATGCATGCCACGTGTCCCAAGTGGCGGGGGCGCGGAAGGAAAGTGGAAAATGTTCCAAAATCACAAAAGGCAAAACTTTCAAGGAAAACCCACATGGGACAGCAGAGGAGAGAGAATTACGTATCCAATCAGTGCTTGACACGTGTCGTCCAGGTGGCAGAGCGCGGGAAAGATCTTCAAAACACATTTTCACCTGTTTTGTGCCCTAAATCTTCAGATCTCCATATCTTTTGATCCAGAGCTCGATTTGCACGTTCTTTATATCAACGGAAAGCTTATGAAATTCTCTACATGATTCTCGGGGTTAATCTCAAATTTTGGTGTAGTCTGAGAGAGAAAGTTGAGAAACGGCTCTGACGCGTGTTCATGGCCAGAAGTGACATTTTAGCGACCAAATTAATGCAGAATGGGTCGCATTCTCCTCCAAATCGGTCAAAGATGGCAGGGTATGGGTTTGTAAGGTTCCCCATGCCATTTTAATGCATCTGCAGTCAATGAGGAATGGGCTTGCACGTTTTCCCACGTTTCTCTCTCCTGGGCTCGACCCATGCAATGTAAAAGCCAGATTTGGCTCATTTTAAAAATAATAATTACAAGTTGTTCATCTGTTCGGCTCTGCCCTCCCTTCTTTTCCTTCTCCAGGGTTAAAAATGGAGTTCGAACCTCCTCCCTACTCTGTAATGGCATTTTTTTCCTTTTACTAATGAAATGATGTTCTGTGCAAACTTCTGAAGCAACAAAAAAACGTGTTTTGTGATGCATCTGTCCATCCTTGCTCATTTTTCACTTGTTTTCCTCTTTCTCTCTTCATCATTGCAGGTATTTTGTGCATGTTTGAATGTTCATTGCAGGTTTGGAGTGTTCATGGAGTTTTGGGACATTTTCTCGTGTGAAATCTATCCTCGGGCCTATGATGCATCTCGTCCATCCTTCCCATTGCTCACCTCTCTCTGTTATGTACATGGCAGTTTTGATAGATGTCCAACATTCTCCTTCTCTGGTGTATCACCGTTTTAGTGTAGGCTTTTGTTCTTTTCCTTTCTCTCTCTCTCTGTCTCTTTGGCATGGTTAGATTAGGATTAGATTAGCTTGCCTGCACTGGAATAGCTTGTGGCAGGTGGTTTAGGAGCAGGAACCAGCCTTCTCTGGAGATTCCTTTCTCATTTCTGCAAGTCCCACACTTAGAGAAAGGTTTCAATGTTGTGCAATCACACTGGATGCCTGAAGATCAACCTCATGAGTATTATGTTCCAAAAGTTGATAAGCTATCATGTCCTCAAAATATCCTACAAATATTAAGGGTTTTCTATTCTTATCATTTGAGGCTCTCTTTTTCTTATTTGGCACAAAATCCCAAGCATGGCTACCAAAGAATCTAAAAAATGAGACATTAGGGTTAATTCTATATAGCCTCCTCTAGAGTCAAATACTTAATTGCTTTATTTGGTGTATGATTATAAATGTGGTTAGCACAATTAATTGCTTTTCCTAGTATACATGAGGTGAATCCCTAGAATGCATCATGCAATTATCGATTTCCTTAAAAGGTTTGTTCTTGTGTTCTGCTAAGCCATTTTATTGTGGAGTATGAGGAACAAAATTATGGTGAATAATGCCATGAGTTTCTATAAAAATCATAAAACTCTTTTCTAAAGTACTGCCCCTAGCCCCCATTATCAATGTGAATGTTCTTTATGCAACTAGAAGATTGTTTCTTCAAAAAATACTTAAATAATACTATAAAGTGTGAAAAAACACAACTTTTGTACTTGAGAAAATAAACCCAAGTACACCTTGAGAAATTATCAATAAATGTAAGTGCATACTTAGCTCCATTGAAAGATGGAGTAGGAAAATCATCAAGTCACTGCACACAACCTCAAGTGAAGAAGATCTCTCGACATATTATTAAGAAATGGATCTTGGTGTTGTTTCCTAATGCACACTAGGGAAAACTCCCTCAAGACAAGAAACTCTAAGAAAACCATCATCCATACCATGAGTAATGGATTCCTTTAAATATCTATAATTGAGATGTCTAAATATATCATGACAAAGCTTGCACATTGAGTCTACATGAAAAAAATCCTATCCCTATTGAATAAGTGTCATCAAAACCTTCAAATTGATATATTCTAGAACTATGATCAACAATATCTTGAGCAACAAGTGAATAAAACTCTAACAAGGTTCATATTTTTCCCCTTGTGTGTAAAAGTCATTGACTTTCCTAGAATGAAAAATTCGATATGCAAAAAGTAAAATTGTAGTGATGTCAAGAACATATAGTGCATCTTGGATGTTTCCACCATCAATGTGTATGTCACATTTTCCCTTAACAAAAATAAAGGAAGAATCTCCAACCTCAAATTTGGAAGTAGATCTCAAACCTATAGATACAAAAGACTCCTTAGAAGAAGTCATGTGATGAGAAGCACCAAAATATACAACTTAACTATCTATAATTGTTAACTGAGATCTCCCAACAACATTAAGTGCTTTTTCATGCTCATTGAAAGGAGGTGGAGTGGAGATAGAGATATTTTGTTTTATGATTGCATCCTCTAAGGCTTGCATTCACTTCCAACACCTAGTTTCTACATGACCATTTCCCCCACAAAAAGAGAATAAAAGGCTAGACTTATTCTTGGATTTAGAAGACTCCTTAGGTTTAGGAGCACTTTGAGATGGAGAAGGAGTGAAATTGGATCTACCTTTTGGTTTTCCTTTTCCCTTAGGATTATATGCTACTAATGCCTTTTGAGAGGTGGAAGAATTAATATTAGAAATTTTAAATTCTTCACTAGTAAGGCTTTCACAAAATATTTCTAAGGTAGTCATTTTGAATGTGTCACCTAATGCATCCATACTAGAGAAAAATGTAGAAGAAAATATTTGGAATGGACCTCTCATCTTGGATAAAATTAGGTAAACACACTCTTCATCTTTCTTATATCTTCCACTCTCCATCTATTTTTTCAACAAGTGTTTGAACTTAGTAAGATAGTTTATTTGATGGAAAGTCTTTAGGACTAAGAGAAGTGATCTCAATTTCAAGTTGTGTGGCTCTCATGTAACCCGCCTTACCAAATAATGCAATCAATTTCTCTAATATTTGTAAAGGAGAGTCACATCCTTCCAAATGAAACAAAATACTATCACTTACATAAGTTCCTATCAAACCCATACACTCATCAAATTTGCATTGATACTGAAATTTATCATATTCTCTAGTGAACACTAGTTGTTCTACGGAAGTTAAAGCCTATACTTTTGCATTTAATGATTGTTTCCATTCTTGGTCTCCATGTGTGGTAATTATGTGGTGTTAATGGCTCAAGTTTATCTAATGCATAAGAAGATAAACCATTCTCAAAAATCACCAAAGAGTAAAAGAATGCAAGAACCACCCCCCCAAAATTTAGAACTTTATAATTTTAGTGCGTTTTACAAAAATGGAACTTTATAATTTTAGTGTGTTTCTTAAAATAAATAGTTCAATGGCACAAAAACAGATAAATAAGCAATATTGGAAAAATGGCACTCAATTTCAAGTTTATTATCAAAAGTTATAAGCTTATCAATTTTCCCGCTCCGATATTTATTTTAGTTTGTACTACAAAAAATAAAAATGCATTTTTCCTTTATAAAAATAAAAATGTTATGAGGGCTACACTTAAGCACCTACTAGTAGAAATACCAATTTTAATCCCTCATATGACCAAGAGGATAATTCTTTTTATGAGTATTTCTATTTTGGGGGGATATTCATGTTCCCAAGAAAAATAACCCAGTGTCTAGTACCACACATAGAATACAAAAACGTAACCACACCTAGGATCCACACACAAAATGTCCCGATCTAGAAATTGATAAATCCCTAAGAAATGAAAAGTGCTATAAACAGATTGGAAAATGCCGAGAAAAAATTGTAGAAAACCCCAAACATAAAAGGAACGATAACTAGATCGTACTAAGCCAAGAACCCGATGTTAATCAAACACCACGATCAATAAGATGAAAGCAATTCGCCGAATAACTTTACATAAACCTTTGCAAAAAATGAGCAACAATATCATATATTATTATGGAACTCAATGAAATATAATGAGAATGGACCTTGCTTATATAGGCAAGAAATAAAAATTTAAGAACTCGTCGAATGTGGTAGATCAAGCCACAAATCAAGGGAAGAACTAGTCATCAAAGAACTAGTCAAGACCTTAGATTCAAGAGAGAACTAGACATCAAGGATCTAATCAATACCATAGATCAAGGAGAAAACTAGTCAATACCATATATCAAGGAAAGAACTATACCTAACAACTAGATAATATCCCCTAATATCTAAATAAATAAATGAAATATCCACACACATAAGTGGATGAGGATAAATACAATAAAGGTAAATAAAGTACCTAGGTGAATATGAGTTAAGGTAAATACCGCTCTAACAAAACAAACTTAGAAACCATTTTTTCTTGCGTCTACCACGCTTGTATAGACGTATGTGTGTTCCTATATGAATTCTTTTGTGTGCTTGCAAAGTTCTACAAAACCAAAAACAATTCAAAATTGCCCACCTCTTCCAATGGGAAAGTTTACAATCGATCTTGGGGTTTCGCCACCTTCCGATATAATAGGGCATTTTTTTCCATTGATATGCACACTACAGAAAAATACTAAGAAATTCCAAATATATAAAAACAAATAAACCCTCGCTTGCAAAAAAAATTACATATGGATGTCTCACTGATACCATAAAAGGAAAGATAACCAGATTGTTCCAAGCCACAAAGATCTCATATGCTAATAGAACATCACATTCAATAACTTGAAAGCAATTTCATAGAATAACCTTACAAATAGTATTGTTTTCTTTGCTTGTAAATCTATTTGTAAGATTATTCTATTGAATTTCTTTCAAGTTATTGAATGTGATGTTCTATTAGCATATGAGATATTTTTCGCTTGGAACAATTTGGTTATTATTCCTTTTAAATAATAGAGGTCTAAGAAACCCATTAATTTAATAATATTAAAAGGTACTATACATTATATAATAAATTTTCACATGTTTTTAACTTTTTTATAAAGACCATAAATTCTAGAGGTCCAACTAAACCCCACTTTTTTTTATTTGCTCTCCTATGCCATCCTTTTAATTGTCATGGCATCTTTTTTTTTATTTGCATCAAATTTTCCTAAAAGTTTTCAATGCCTTCCTGAAAACCCATTTATTTCATCCTCATCATCATCAATCAATTTATTTCATGTTTCCAAAATGTGAATAAGAAAATAGAAAGACATCTATATTATCTAAATGAATTGTTTTTATTTTCTATTTTTAGATGATACCAATCATAAGGGCATGACATGCATTCAAATTTCTCATGAATCATAGGAGGACTCTAGGATTTATCTAGTCTAACACTACTCTTAAATTGTTAGACCTAACCTAACCAAATTCCTAATCAACACTTGCACTTGTAGAAGGTTCCATTATATGGAGTTACTTCTTTCCAATTTATATGGCTCCACAAATAAATTATATTATACATTTTTAGCTATAAATGTACACATGCACAAAAATATTCTTCACCACTTCCACATTATTAGAGAATAACTTGGCAACCCTAGTTACTTTGAAGGTATGTGTTTGAAAAAAATAAAAAATAGTGGTGCTTCACTTCATGTGAATCATAGTGGTGGTTTGTTGCAACGAACCATTTGAATGACATGCATTCAACAAATGACAAGTTGGTGGGAATGACAGTGCCTGAGTCTTTTAAACAAATGACAGGGAAATTTTCTATTATCGGTGATTCATTTTTTTATTCTAAAAACAATTTCAATCTTTAGGGTCAAGAACAAAATAATTCTTTTTTAATTGACAAGCTCACATACTCTATCTAAGACAAATCATGCCCCACCTCAATGACAAATTATTTATTATGTGAATAGTTTTCACTTAAACTTTCACCTAAGCTAAAATTGTTGTGTATATGCAAGACAATGAATGGAAAAGAGCAAAGACATGTATGAAAAACATTTTAATTAGTGACATCTTCATCCTACTCCTTAAATCAAGTATTAAATATTCTTCTATAGTGATCTATAAAATTTTCTGTTGTATTATATTATTTTCATGAATTATGAAGTAATTTCATATCTATTCCATTTATTTAAGTGAAATTTCATAACTACACTATTTATTTGAATAATTACATAGAAACATCATTATTTTTTACATTCCTAAGTAAAAAAGATATAATGTTCATCACAATAATAAAAAATTAAACATCTTAACTTGATATCAATATAGTATATAATATATTAATTAAACATATTTTTTATTTGATTAAATAAAGTATTATAAAAAAATTGTAATTTTATTAAAACCCATTAATTTATATTGTTTCCAAATTTAAAATTAATATAACTTTTAAAACAAAATTTAAATATATTTTATTTAGATAATTAATGAATTTAATCTCCACCACAATATCATATTACGGTTAATATTAATATTTAAGATAAGCCTATAGATTTTAATATATTTTTATTATTTTCTTTTGAATATTGTTTATTTAAATATTATTATTTTTTATTGTGTTTTTTTTTTTTTTAATATTGTTTATTTAAATATTGCAAAAGTGCCACTATCTAAAGACGTGAATAAAGTGGCACTAGGCGAAAGTGTATAAAATGACCATTATATTAACATTTACCCTATTTTATATTTTTTCCACATGGCAACGCATTATAAAGAAAGGAAAGATAATTCAATATATCAAATAGAATATGTTAAAAGGTATTTTTCATGATTTTTTCAAATAATGAATTGTTTTCATGGAGTGTCCCATCGTAAGGTACACTAAATTTCCATGGAATATTTATAATCATAGCTATGCATGTGCCATAGCATCTACCTAGCTTAGACTTCTCCTTGATTTTCGAATCCCTATTTTGGTTTTCCTTGAGCCCCTCATCTATTAAAATATAAATACCATTGAGGGAAACAGAGGTGGAAATTAATAATATAAATAGTTTTTATGATGTAAAGTGTAGTCCCTTTAAATTGTTAATAATTGTTTTTTTTTTTAATTTTAAGTTCAGTTTTTATTAATTATTATATGGTAATTTTGAATTTAAATTTAATATCGAAGGGCCCTGTGTTTATTGGTGAAATTGATTGGCTTTGATAAAGTCCACTATGTATCAAATCTTATGAGTGCAAGGTTTGGAGATATCCAACTTGGAAAAGTCACAACGGTTAAGTTCAATCTATGTAATCTAGTGCTCAATGAGTGAACTAAATTACTCATTAATTTTTTTAATGTTTATTTATTTATATTTAAAAAGTTTATAATTTGGAGAAGTAAATTTAAATATGGTAATATTTTAGTTATATAAAAGAATTTAGGTTTGATATTTTTCTAACAAATATGTTTCAAACTCAATATAATGGTTTAATTGGGTTGGTGTTATTATTATTATTATTTTGATTAGAGGTAAAAGTTAGGGTTGAGGGGACCCTACCCCCTTACAAGGAGTTACAACAGTATACTTCTATATTGGCCAAAGTATTAAACTTAAAAGGCCATACTTGTTCCAAAATTCAAAAAAAAAGATGACAGTATATGATATCCGTTATATAGCATTTACAATATGTAGCAGTTCAAAGGATTAAACTAACAACGCATAAAGGTAAACAAACAACAAAATCCAAACCATTGAAATTCATTAATCTTTGACCAAATCTTCCACCGTCTCCATGCAGCCATTCCATTCTTTGACCAGAGTTGCTATAGTCTCCTTCCAGTACTTGTAGTTAGGTTCTTTGATCACCACCTTCGGCCCTGTACCATCCTTTTCCTTTTCTTTTGCCACTCCATGGACTGGATCATTTCGCCAACAATTTAAGATGGTAGATAGTACTTTTCACATTGAGGATATGAGCATCTCTGATTTGCATAATAATACCTTTCATTTTCAGCAACTCATTTTCCATTTCCATGCTTCTGGCATTGGTATTTTTGAGGTTTTCACTGAGGATAAGGGAAGACATTTTATCCACTTTGTCATGCAGCTCCTTAAGGTCCATAGTGATCAAGCTGATTTTGTGCCTATTGATATCAGTGTTCAATTTGTAATTTTCAAAATCTCTCATGAAGGCATGGGTTTTAACAGCTGATTCCTGGGCCAAGAAAAGCTCCATCTGAGCCATTTTAAGATTATGAAGATTGTGGATAGCTTCCTCGTGTTCTTGGAATGCTTGTCCTCGAAGACTCCTGATCTTTTTTGCTGTCCACATCCTCACTGCTCTCGGTTGGTGTTATTATTTAACTAATGAATGAAAACTTAATTAAAAAATAATGATATTATTAGTTAATTAATATTTAATAACTTAAAATAAAGATTTTGATATTAATATTTCTAAATATTTTTCAAATATATATATTTAAAATATCTATACTAGTTTATCAATATTTTTATTCTATAATATACTTTAAAAATAAAACTTGTAGAATATATTTCTTAATTCATCATCCTAATTTAAAAATGAATTATTTTTACATATTCAATAATAGTTTATCAACTGATCCACAAATTCATAAAAATACTGTTCACATCATTTTTTCAAAACTCTATTTTGTGAAAATATTAACTAATCCTTTTGATGAATGAACACAAATATTATTTTGCTAGATTTTCTAATCCACTAATATTGTCATGAACATAAATTGAGATTATAATATATATATATATATATATATATATATATATATTTTAAAAAAATTCTCAATTAATCCCAAACTCGTAATTCTTCAATATTATCTTTCAAAAATAAAAATAATGTTATTTATACATTATTTACTAATAAAATATATGAAAGACTACTCTCTCGTTTATTTAACTGTTTGAATATATATTTATGTATATTAATGTAGTTTATATATAATATAAATTTATATAAAAAATGACGGTCATATTTTAAATATGCAAATCATACGTAATGGTTATTTCAAAAATTTACAAATATTTTACAGTTAAAATCACGATAAATGTGTAAACGGCCATCAAATTTAAACCCTGTTGAGCTGTAAACATTAAAAGTGAAGGGGCCCTCAAAGAGAAGGCAGCCAAAAGCTTCACTGGAAAGTGATTCCTTACAAACCTTTTAACATCATCGCCTGACATAAATTGACATATGTACACATCATGTTGACATGTGTAAAAAATATTCATTCATGGAAAATGTAGCCTGATCTAGTCTTATCTCCTCTGGAATGGAATCTTGCTTGGCCAAAGCCTAGGGATGGAGGAAAAGAAATAGTGATTCTACTGAAGTCTAGATAAAAAGAATGCTTCCTTTTAATGAAAGTGATCCAAATTATTGTTTTTTATATTGGTTTATGCAAATAATACATTAGGTGGCATGGAGTTTTACTCTTGGACATGTTCATGGTCCATGAATTGGGTGGTTATAAAGCTGTGTTGCCGATCTTCTGTGTGAAAGATATCGGTTGTTGGGTGAATCTGTTCAAAACTTTTTTGATGCTAGAAATTTATTCAGCACTAGGGTTTTTTTTTTTTTTTTTAAAGTCTAGTTACATTAGAGATGTTTTAGAAGATTGTAGGTACAGTTGAGAAGGGGTTTGAGAGATTCACAATAATGAAGTTCTTGTTCCAGTGTCCCTGTTGCTCCTGCTTTTGTTTTATGAGAGCCAAGAAGAAAAATAAGGAATAGTCAGGTTCCCCAAAGAAAAATGCAACTGCACCTGCTCCTGAGGGGGGGCTCTCATCTGTCCCTGAAGGGGGTAGAGAGGATTAATATTTTGATTATATAAATTTATGTTTCTTGTTAGGGAGAAATGGTGCTTTCTGTGTTTCTTAGTGATTTTCCAGAGATTCTAAGGCCTCATAAACAATGATGTGTGGAAAAATACATATACTATTTTGTGAAATGTTAAGATTTATGGCCTGAAACTTGATGTGCGAAATGTTGATCTAAAAATTTGTTACATGGATTTTGGAAATATTCTCTCTTCGAAATAGATTTCTGGGTGAAAAGTTGTGTTGAATCTTTTAGTTCTAGTCATTTCTCTTGAATCGCTATCACGGCAAAAAACTAATTTGTCAACTTCTATGATTTTTTTGGTTTGCTCTAAATGATTAGTCTCAGCCTTAACATTTGGGAACACATTACTTAGTAAAAACCAGTTTATTTGTCATCTTGATTCTTAGTTTTATTATCCTCATTCACAATTTTTTTTAATTTAAAGATGGAAATAACCAAATTCTTGGAAGAAAAATTTAAACCATATACAAATTATAAAACTATATCCTCACATTTTCACTTCAATGCAAGGACCTATAAAGGCTTTGGAGTTTAATGACAGCAGTATTCCTAGAACATCTAACACACTTCTGCAGAGATCCCCCCTCTTTTTTCTGAGTTGTTTCTCGTCTATTTAGCATTGGGACAAGTTCAACACTACATATGTGGATAAAATAGGTTAAACAATGTTGATCTTGTTCCTCTATGTCAAACAATAATTTTTTGATACAAGAACATCCTAGTTCACTTGCAATCCTATGATATGACGAAAATAATTCTGCGAGAGACTATCTACAAACTAGATATGTGCGATTAGTGGCAATCAAAATAATTTGAGCAAATATTTGCAAGGGCATCTTTATTGGCAAAAGGTATTTTCATTCTCTTACAAATATTTTATAAAAAGAAAGGGAATAACGAATGTGCATGGGGAGAATATAGTGAAAATACCTTCATATATTTGAGTAGCTAGCTAGCAAAGAAGGCTACAATAACCAGATTGGCCCAACGAGTAGCTTGTAGAGCTTTATTGTCAAAGAAGATGAGTCCAATTATGTAAAAACTTAGCGAATTTTGAAAGCTTGGCTAGGAAAAGACTTACGATTAAAATTCTTAGGGTATTTCTGTAGAATCTTTTAAAATGACTGAAAAGTGGGTAATGTGATTGTTCTCAAGTTTGTAATTTTTTCTTATATTAATAGAAGAATATTTACAAATATAATAAAACCAAGTTTAGTCATTAATTTTATAGGCTACTCTTGTGATATATATATATTACTTAATATAAAATATTACAACCTATCTACAAAAATATGGGTGGTAAAGGGCACACCCCACGATCAAACTAGCCGTGACAGCTAGGAGACTAAAGTATCAAACCTAAGGGGCAACAACAAAGCCAGAAAAACATAAAAAAACTAGGCCACCGCAACAAACATAGGGGCAGGGGAGGTGGAGGCCCCTTATCCTCCAAGTTACTACCAGGAAGATCGTTGCCATCTGGAAGGGGCCGCCACCTAAAGCAACTTCTTCATCTTTGTCTTCATTTTGGCTAGGAGAAATAGCAAGAGCCAACCTGGGAACTTTGCCAGAGTCCCACCCATCCCTCTGCATAGGAGGCGGGAGTGGTGGTGGGAACCCAAGCCACTGTGTTGCGCATAACGGTGAGGGGACCCCAACCACCGCGATTAATAGGGCTACGCCATTGCTTGGGTTGTTTCTAGGAGAGTGATGACGATGAGCTTGGTCTACCAACCGGCCACAACCACGACGCCCTCTTGAACGAACACTCCCAGAAGGGGAGGTAGGAGGTTCCCACGCCATAGTGCAAGGAGCGCTGCCCAATGATCTAGAAGGGTCTGAAGGTGCCACACCTCCAGCTCCACCTTGCGGGCCTAGTCCTGGATCTGTAAGAACACATTCGAGATAAGCATGGCCTTATCATAATGCGAAAGAATACAAGAAACTACGGAATTAGCAAAAACAACATAATTGTGTTCTTTCCATATTAAAAAGGATCTCCACTTTGAAAGTATGCCACACTTGTGCAAAAGCATGGGGAATGGAAATAGAATCCCCCAACAAAGCATGTTGCCAATGAAATTGAGCTGGTCTAAACGGCTGAAAGAAATCGTGGATCTAAGCCCAAATAGCTTGAGCTTTTGGGCAGTACCAGAACAGATGTATGAGCGTCTCAATGTGCCCACAAAAGGGCATAGCCAAGGAGCTATCCCGTAATGAGCTAATCTATGCCCAAGAGGAAGACCTTGATAAATGTGAGACACCAAGCAAAACAGGCTAACTTGGGTTGAATGATGGCTTTCCATACGGTATGAAATCTAGCTTCCCAGGATGACCATCCAGAATTGATGGACCATTTGGAGTTAAGCAAGGCTACCATCAATGCCTCTAGGGGTGAGTAGAGCATAACCTTTGCCTGGGGAGTAATTTAAAAAAGGGGTATCTGGAAACCATTTCCAATCCTTCCACCAAGCCCCGAGAGAGATGACACCAACTTTGTGAAGCATCTTGACAGAATGGAATCGAGAACTTCCGATATTATTTTGAAATCTACAGTTCTATGAAGTTTTACTTGTTGTCCAATGTAGGAGCTTCGGTGTAAATAGAGATAAAAAATAGCTGACAACAAAACAATGATTTGATTGTGTGGACAAAGGATATAACAAGCTGTCCAAAAAATGTTTGTTGAATGACTCACTGGCTGAAAATGAATCATCACTGACTGAGAAGTTCAACCCATCACTGCCATGGAGAAAAGAAAAGAAAAGATGACCATCTTCATAGTAGGAGTAACAACTAACTTTGTAGTAGGAGAAGTAACCATCTCCGTAATGGTAGGAGAAATAACCATCTCCTCCCATTGCTAATCTATTCTACATATTGTGAACTGCCTTTTGAAATTAGATGAGAAAAGTTTCCATCTCTACTATCCTTTGAGATAATGCTTGTGAATGTCCGGCATGTTCTTCTATCTCACCATTCAGCTCCAATGCATTTTGGATAGTGAAGTTTCCTCCGTAATTAACCATGCATATGAATGAGGAAGTTTATTCACCCAAGGCATTCAACCATGATGTTGTAAGAGCATAAAGAGAACATTTTTCCATCATAATCCCTTTCCTCTATGAATGCTACCACATTTACCTCATCCTGTGGATTTTTTTGTGTTGAGCAAGACCGTATTGTCGCTTATAAAATCCATTTTAAGATGCCCAACCTTATAACAATAATAACATTTTATAAAGATGACCATCTTCATAAAGAGCAACAACTAACTTTGTAGTAGGAGAAGTAACCATCTCTCTCGTAATGGCAGGAGAAATAACCATCTCCTCCCATTGCTAATCTATTCCACATATTATGAAATTCCTTTTGAAATTAGATGAGCAAAGTTTCCATCTCTACTATCCTTTGAGATAATGCTTGTGAATGTCCTGGCATGTTCTTCTATCTCACCATTCAACTCCAATGCATTTTGGATAGTGAAGTTTCCTCCGTAATTAACCATGCATATGAATGAGGAATTTTATTCACCCAAGGCATTCAACCATGATGTTGTAAGAGCATAAAGAGAACATTTTTTCATCATAATCCCTTTCCTCTATGAATGCTACCACATTTGCCTCATCCTCGTGGCTTTTTTTGTGTTGAGAAAGATTGTATTGTCACTTAAAAATCCATTTTAAGATGCCCAACCTTATAACAATAATAACATTTTATAAAGATGACCATCTTCATAGTAGGAGTAACAAATAACTTTGTAGTAGGAGAAGTAACCATCTCCGTAATGGAAGGAGAAATAACCATCTCCTCCCATTGCTAATCTATTCCACATATTGTGAAATGTCTTTTGAAATTAGATGAGAAAAGTTTCCATCTCTACTATCCTTTGAGATAATGCTTGTGAATGTCCTGCATGTTCTTCTATCTCACCATTTAGCTCCAATGCATTTCGGATAATGAAGTTTCCTCCGTAATTAACCATGCATATGAATGAGGAAGGTTATTCACCCAAGGAATTCAACCATGATGTTGTAAGAGCATAAAGAGAACATTTTTTTATCGTAATCCCTTTCCTCTATGAATGCTACCACATTTGCCTCATCCTCGTGGCTTTTTTGTGTCGAGAAAGACCGCATTTTAACTTCTAAAAATCCATTTTAAGATGCCTAACCTTATAAAAATAATAGCATTTTATCCGCATCTAGAAAATTCACTAGAGAGTTGTTTCCACTTCTCCTTTGACCAAGAAATCAATGTACTCTCCGAATGTTGTAACTAGACTAAGTGTTTGGGTTTTTCTTTGTTCCTTCTGCAACAGATAAGAACTAACTTGATCAAAAGTGAAGGTCTAATTTTCAGCCATCAAATGTAAGGCTTCTACAAATGACTCATACGAGGTTAGCAAAATATCCAAAACCAATGCCACTAGATCATCATCATCCACCTTTTTATGAATGGAGGCAAGATGGTCTTGGAGATATTTCATCCCAAGTAGGTGTTATGATAGGGATACATCCTCTTGCGTGTTTGTTGAAAATAACAAATTATTCGTGTAACACCCGACTCTTTCTCCGAAGTTTTATATTTCTCTTTTAGACCGTTCCATAGCACACTAGCCACAATGGCATGTTTCAAACCTCTCGATATCAACTCATGGGATACTAAAAACTTTACAAAACAACAATGCATCTTTATGATGTTTTTCATAATCCAAAAATTGGCAACCTGACTTCCTTTCTCATGGAGTATTAGTTTATTACAATCTTGATATTCAGCAAGTGAAAGTCTTATGGCTCTAGACATTATAATTTTGACTCAATTTTTGTGCCTCCAACAAAATGAGGTTTTGAATGTTTGCCATTTTCCACACCAATATGACTTTCTAACCTGCAAATTAATGTAACCAAATGAAAGTTAAAGTATATATTGTGACTTAGGAATGGAAATAAATGCAATAGAGGAATTTGAAATATCTTAAGTTTTCAAAGAAAAACAAAATTTTGCACTAGATGACTAGATGTAAATTTGATGTTTTAAACTACTAGAAAAAAACCCGAGAATTCATGATATCTTCCTATCATTCCATGCTATGGGAATTCTCTTTCAAGCTCCAAAATTTTAAAGAGCCTCACATTTTGATTGTAATGGTTAATTCTAGATTGTACCTAAAATAAAAAATCCTATGTTTTATTATAGACTATAATAAAAATCACGTCCCCTACCCTCTCAAACTCTCCCTATAGGAAATATCACGTCTTCCTTGAGTCTAATGGTGAAGGTTATCTTCAACTATAATTCACAACTATAAAACAGAGGAAAAATTACATTATTTGATAGTATTTTCGCACGAATATGTTGTGAGATTGTGATTTTTGCCTCTGCATGGGAATTATGGAACTCATGTCGTAATTTCTCATTCATCCACAATTCATGTCCTAATTGAGGGATTCCTTGAACTTTTCCAATCTCCGTCATGTCGAAATATGAGCTCCTTCCATGAGATTGAGATCTCAATCCCCTTTCAAAGCCAATGGATTTGATACCAATGTTAGAAGATGTGAGCAAAGAAAGGATGAAGAGAAACCAAATTAACACATGGTAGATTGTGTGTCGATAAAGAGATAGTTATAAAAATGTTGATGAGAATATAATCAACATTAGTTGATATATAGCTGATAATTTTTATGAGTTAATTAATATATTGAGAAAATATTTTAATATCCCTAAAAAAATTCAAGTTTGTAAACCGAGTACTAGTGGATTTCATTATTGATTCAAATTTATCTCGCTAGTTATTTTGCATCTTCTTTGAGTATTCTCCAAGTATACTCTATCTCTTTTCCCATTTAAATCACAATATTGTGTGTGCTTTATGTAGAAATTAGACAAATAAAAAAGGAACATTGGAAAAAAATAAAGAATATTATAAATAAACAAAGTATTCCAAATTTAAGTCAACACTTCTATGTATATATATCTTCTTCTTTGTCAGAGTTTCAACTCAATACAATCTGTGTGTATAAACACTTATAATTGCCTCCAATATATAAAGGTATTTCATCTAACAATAGAACACATAACTCTAAAAATAGAGCTATCTTAATAATAGAACTATCGGCTAAAAATAGCGCATGTTTTGTGCATGCAAACAAAGCTATTTGTTTTATTTGCTTTTATCCTAAAAATAAGGACATCTAATTAAAACTTAACTATGCATGGAAAAGAAAGTTGTTTTTTTTTTCCTAATAATAACAAAAGCATGTCAGGAGAAATTATCTATTTCCAACACCCCCTTAATTTCAACCTTCAAACTTCTATTATTTTAGAGTTGAGTGTATGTTTCTGGATCTGACATATTCCTGATCATAAACTCTGAAACAACTTCTTAAATACTCAAAACTTCATTTCCCAAAGCCTTCGTAAAAATATCAGCAAACTGATCTTCGAATCTGCAAAATTCAAGACAAATTTCATTATTGTTAACCAATTCCTTGATGAAGTGATATCTCATGTCAATATGCTTTCTCCTCTTGTGAAAAACATGATTTTTGGACAATGTTATTGTTGAGTTGTTGTCACAAAAATATGTGTAGCATCCTCTTGATTCTTCCTCAAATCTTTCAATACTCTTCTCACCCAAACAATATGACATGATGATTTTGTTGATGCTACATACTGCCTTCAAGGAAGATAGTGTGACTATGGGCTGCTTTTTTGATGCCCACGAAACCACTCCTATCTCGAAAGTGAAAAACATAGCCATATATTCTTGCTTGTCATCTATACTTTCTTTGCAGATCGCATCATTTTCTATATAACCTATGAGTTTGAACTCATCTGATGTTGAATACAAGATTCCATTTTACTTCGCTCCACACACATATCTCAAAATCCTTTTTCCAACTTGTCAATGAGAATATTTTGGAGATTTCATGAACCTCAACATGAGGATCACACCATACATAATATCAGCCTTGTGGCCGTCAAATACATGAGACTTCCAACCGGCCTTTTGAACAATGTTGGATTCACAAACGACCCATTGCCATATTTTCTTAAATTCAAACCTACTACAATAGGTGTTGGCGTTGAATTTCAATTCAACATGTTAAATCTCTTCAAAACATCATTAACATACTTTACTTGTGAAATAAATACTCTAGCTTCTGATTGTTGATCTTCAATGCCCAAAAATAGTGCATGGGACCTAGAGCTGTCATCTCAAATTTTCTTCATGGCTCATTTTAATGAATATGTAGATACGTTTCTAGTAATGATTAAATAATACATATATAAACAAACAATAAAAATCTTACCATGCTCATTTATCTTGATATATAAGGTAGACTCACCGCTCTTGCTCCAAACCATTTTAAATCAAATAAGAATCAATTCTATTGTACCATGCTCTAGGTGCTTGCTTGAGACCATAGAACACTTTTCTCAACCTATATAAATTTCCTTCATGACCTTCAATATCATAACCTTTTGGCTGATTCACATAAAATTCTTCAAGAAAACCATTTAAGAATGCTAATTTTACATCCATATGATAAATACACCATTTGTTTTGAGCTGCAATTGCTAAAACAATTCTTACAGTGTTTTGATGATGGCGTCTATCTCATCATCCATGGCTTGAGCCCAAACTTCATTGTTTATAGCCTCTTTAAAATATATTGGATCTGCAGCTTGAGAAAACAATGAAAAAATGAAAAAGAGTTAGTGGTATCAACATCATAAATCTCATTAAGACTTATTGTTTTCCACTACAAAGTGCTATCTGATTATGGAATGTTTTGTACCAAAGGAGTTATTATGGTGTTTTTTGTGGTTCCTCTTGCATGGTTGAAGATGAATGAAATATTGAAGACCTCCTAGCTATAGATGGAGGTGTAGCTTGTGCTATAATTTGTGGTGCATGTCTAATATTTGAAGAAGATACAATACCTTTATTCTCTATAGTGTTATCTGCCATATTATCACGAGGAATAATGACTACTACATTGACTATTCTCTCAATACTTCCATCCGATGCCTCATTTTCAACAAACTGTGCATCTCTACTGATTATGAATTTTCTAGTGACTAGCTCATCAGGAATATGTGCGTAAGCCACACAACCAAAAATTCTAAAATGAGAAACACTATGTTTCTTGTTAGTCCAAGCATGTAGAGGAACCATGTTTTGAACAATTTTTGTTGGACACTTATTTAAAATGTAAACATAAGTTGCTACTGCTTCTGCTCAATATTCATTCAAAATATGTTTTTCCTTCATCATACTTCTTACCATTTCCATAATGCTTCTATTCTTCCTCTCTGCCACACCATTATGTTGTGGTGTATACCTAGTAGTAAACTGCTCATGTATACCGTGATATTTGCAAAAATTAGAAAAAAATTGGAAACATACTCACCTCCTCTATCTATCCTCGTAACTTTCATGTAATACCCACTTTGCTTTTCAACTAAGGCCTTGAATTGCTGAAATATATCAAAAGCATTTGATTTACGTCTCAAAAATTACACCAATGTCTTCCTTGACAGTCATTAATGAATGTCATAAAATATGAGCAACCTCTAATAGAAGTTGTTTGCATAGGTCCACATAAACCTGAGTGAAAATTTTCAAGTGGCGCACTTTCTTTTGTTGTTTTACCAATTGGGAAGGACTTTCTATGTTGCTTTCCCAAAATACAACCTTCAAAAATCTCTCTAGTTTATGAATCAAAGGAAAACCTTTTACCATATTTTTCCTGTGTGATAAATTCAAACCACCAAAATTTAAATGACCAAAAATGAGATGCCATAGCCACGATTCATCTTTTTCAACTAACTGAAAATATAATTCAATTTATTTAGCTCTAGATTGATCTGTAGTATGAGCTCCAGATGTGGCTGGTCTAATATTCAAAGGAACTGTTCATGGCGAATCACAAGACCCTTGAGTGTCTGCAACTCGATGGGTTGAGACTCTCGGTGTGATTGCATAACATGGAGCTTTTCCCAAGTGTGGGAACTTGCAAAATGGAAAAGCTCTCTGGATGAAGGCCTTCCTATTCCTCTATTCGAGATGCACACGAAAAATGCGAGGGTCTACTAAAAACCTAATCTAACTTGCCAAGGAGACAGGGTAAGGAAATGCATAAAAATAAACCTAAACTAACAAAGGTGATGCACCGAGGAATGAAGAACACCTATCTTGCCAATAAACACAAACCAATAAAATGTAATGCAAGATCATGCACGAGATAACCATATTTGCGGTGAAAGATCAAGAGGATGCAAATGAACACAGAGAGGGTTGAGAATCATCCACAGACATGCATTATTTTCTCGCAAAGATGGATACAATACACTACAAAATGCCAAGAGGAAAAGTAGCATTACAGCTTTAAATGGGAGGTTTGAACTCCACGAATTCACCCGCCAAAGAGAAGAAGGAGGGGAAAAACAAGAATTTCCAACCTTTAGAAAGAAGCCCCTCTTTACAATTTATAGGAAGAATGAGAGAGAAAAGAGAGAGGAAATCCAAATCTACCCCAACCACCTCCAGTGTTGCATCTAATTCATCTCATTATGGTGGTAGGTGAGAACCCGAGCAAACCCAAAAAGTGGAGAACTGTATTTTGCATTTTAAAGAATTTTTTCTCACCCAATTAAAGATATCCAATTGTAGTTGGGTAGAGGACCTTGTAAGATTTCCAAAAAGTCCAACCTTGTGTGAATCCGAGCTCCCTGTGAAAAGTTATGGCCATTTGAATATCTCGGGTCGTGTCTCGCTTCTTGTCGGCGCTCAAAATGTTGGGCCTCTTGAAGGTGCGCCTTGGCGCATCCATCCTTATGTCAACATGCTCTTACATGCGCCAGGGTGCGAATTTTCCCTTGTTGACATTTTCCTACCTGCATTAGGGCACATCCATTTTTATGTCGACAACTTCACAGTTGTGCGCCTCTTACTCGCGCCTGGCGCAAATTTTTTCGTGTCGACACCTTGCGTCAGTGCGCCTCTTACCTCGCACCCAAGGCGTGACTTTTTCGTGTCGACACCTTCTCCAGTGCACCTCTTACTTGCACCAAGGTGTGAATTTTTCGTGTCGACACATTCTATTGTGCGCCTCTTACTCGCGCCAAGGCGCGAATTTTTCGTGTCGACACCTTCCTTCAGTGCGCCTCTTACTGCGCGCTTGCTAAGGCGCAAATTTTTCGTGTCGACACCTTTTGTTGTGTGCCTCTTACCCGTGCCCGAGGCACAAATTTTTCGTGTCGACACCTTCTATTGTGCGCCTCTTACCTTGCTAAGGCGTGACTTTTCCGTGTCGACACCTTCATTGTGTGCCTCTTACCTATGCCAAGGCACGAATTTTTTCATGTCGACAGCTTCATTGTGTGCCTCTTACCCGCACCAAGGCACAAATTTTTTCATGTTGACACCTTCTTGCTGTGTGCCTCTTACCTGCACTCCAGGCGTGAATTTTTTCGTGTCGACACCTCTTGTTGTGCACCTCTTACCCAGTGCCCAAGGCGTGACTTTTTTCATGTCGACACCTTCATTGGCGCCTCTTACCTCGCGCCCAAGGTCATTGGTGACGTAATAAATATCGTGCTTTGAGTTTCTTTGATTTCCATATTCTTCTCGCTTGTTTATATCTACCCGAGGGGAATATATTTATAACAATTTGGTGACTCAACAGATCACCTACCTATTAGGTAGAAGATCGGTGGCCTTTTAGTAATCCATTAGGCATGGAGTCATAAGCAATAACGTGAAACCAACCTCGATATCGATCCCGAGCCCGATACATCGCAACTCCTTCTCCGACAACACTCGAACTTTAGGAATTCAACCCGAGAGCAACAAAACTGTCAGAAGCACTTAGGGAAATTGAAACCTATCTACAATAAGACAATGTGCATTCGCACTTAGAGGAATTGAAATCTACGCTAATATTTACAAGGGTAAACCTTTTCTTTTAGTATCAATGTTTAAGATAGATTCCATTAACCGGAATCGGAGGTCTTCTCCATCTAATGTAGAAAATTGGAAGGAATTACTACTTTTACATCCCGTGATCATGTAGGGGCCACTCCAAATGGCATCAAACTTGGAATTCCTTCCCGGTTTTGCCCGATCTTGCATCCCATTTCTGAACTAGGTTTCCTTCCTAGAAGGTCTTTGCTCTTGCCTTCTTATCAAACCATATGTTTACTAAGGCCCGATCCTTCTCAATTATCTGAATTGCATGTTCTCTTATTTCTTCTAATTCCATCAACTCTGCATACCTAGCCTCCATTGGTTCGAACTCGATAAACTCCAACGCTTCATGAGTTCCAATGTTGGCAATTCTAATGATATAGGCACATCGCCTCTTTCCAATAGACCAACTTGTAGGGAGAACTACCCAGACCTCTTTGGTGTTAATCATCACCATAACGCTGATTTTAGCTTGGTATGCCATGTTCTTTGATTTTCATCTAGAGTCCTTCTAATGATTCTTAGAAAATTCTTGTTCGTGGAATCTGCGTCCATTACCCCCGCAGTAATAATTTGAAGAGGTGCTCAAATAGATTCCATTCTTGACAGCCCATTCTGTAATCTTGGAACCTATGAATGCCAATGCATTTTCTGATATGATAGTGGCCGGCACACCAAACCTGGTCACTATTCCTTCATAAAATTCTAGTATGTTAGACTCATTTTCTTCTTTGAGCGCTACCGCCTTGGTCCACTTGGTGAAATAATCCGTTGCCATGAGAATCCACTTGTGGCCTTGGCTTGAATTTGGATTAATGACCCCGATGAAGTCCAATCCCCATTGCATAAATGGTTGGTCAACCAAAATTGGGTGCAATGGAAGCGCTGCTAGTCTTTCTTTTCCTGTGAAGAGTGCACATTTCTTACACTTTCTTATCCATGTATAGCAGTCACTGAACACTGTGGGCCAATAATACCCTTCCTTCATTATCTTGAGAGCTGTTACTCATGGGGAAAAATGTCCTCCGGAATCTCCATCGTGAAAATCTCATAACACTCTCAATTTGACCTATCCCAATGCACCTCAATAGAACTCCATTGATGTCTTTCTTGAACAAAACACCATCAACAAGCACATATGGGATGGATTGTAATCTAAAGTATCTCCTCTTTGCTTTGCTCATTTATGGAGGGCATAGGCCTACTTGTAGGAAGTGTATCATATTCTGAGTCCAACAAGGAGCGGCCACATCATCATTCTCTTGTTCTTGACCATCCTGTAGTACCAAGACAGTCCCCTTTTCATTACCTATTTCAACTTGGCTCGACTCAAAGCTAGCTGTTCACATAATCCTTTTCCACGAACCAACTTTGTGACCTTGATCTCGATGTCATATTCCATGACACGGGTTATCCATCCTGCACGTTTCTCATTCAGATCCTTGTTTAGAAGGAAGTCCTTGACTCCCTCATGAGAGACCAACAATTGGATCTTGTTGTTTGAGACTAGGTGCTTGAATTTCTTTAAGCTCCTAATCACTGCAAGGACATGCCTTTCAATGAAAGAGTACCTTGTTTCATATTCCTCTAAGCTTGATCAAGAAAGCAACCGGTTGTTCTAATCCCTCTTTGTTTTTCTGTACCAAGATTGTAGTAATTGTGTCTCCACCGCCGAAGGCATATAACATGAAGTCTTTGGAGAATTCTGGATTGACGAGTCGAGCTTGAGATATAGCCTCTTTTATTGCCTCGAAACTTACCTTGCCATCGATGTCCACTTAAATGCCATGTTCTTTTTCAACATCAGCTTTATTTGCTTTACGAGAGATACAAAGTTTGGAATAAACCTATGGAAAAAATTGATCCTTCCCAAGAAGCTTTAAAGAGCCTTCTTATGACTTGTAATGGCAACGCTCGAATTGCTTCAACTCTTTCTCGGTCAATCGTCAACCCCTCCTTTGAAACAATATGGCCTAGAAGTTTTCCCTCGTGAGCCAAGAATATGCATTTTTTGGGAGTCAATGATACCCCAAATCTTCTACACCTATGAAATACTAGCCTCGATGAAAAAGGTGATCCGTTGCATTTTTGGACAATACAAGATGTCGTCAAGATATATCGAACTATTTTGTTGATCAATCCCTTGAATGCCATATCCATGGCCCTTTGGAAAGTGGCTCCAGCATTTGATCGCCCAAACAACATCTTCTTATAGGCATAGGTGTCCCATTTGGTGGTGAAATCGGTCTTGAGCTGGTCCTCTTCTTTCACCATTACTGATTATACCACTCGAGTAGCCATCTAGGAGAGAGAATCTCTCCGAACCAGATACAACTTGCAATATTTGTTCCATTGAAGGAAGTGGGTAATGGTCTTTGAGAGATGCCCTGTTGAGGTCTCGAAGTCCATGCACATGACCTAATTTCTTTTCTCTTCTTCTTGACCGAACCAAGTTCGCAACCTAGCTTGAGTGCTTGATCGGGAATATAATGCTTGCCTCTATTAGCTTGTTTAGTTGTTTCTTAATTAGAGGCTCGAGTGTGAGGGTTGACTAGTCTCTACTTCTGCACGATGGGTTTAGCATCCGGATCCAATTCTATGGTATGTTGTGCCAACTTTGGATTGAATCCTCTCAAGTCTTCATAGCTCCAAGTGAAGACATCTCTTTTGACTTGTATGTTAGCCTTTTCCTTACGAAACCGGTCGTTAGGGTTGAAGATAGAATCCAACGTTACTAAACCCTTGGAAGCTTATTTGTCTGCAGCCTACACTACTTGATCCCCGTTATACGCTCTAATTTGTCTCCGATTCCTAGGCCGAGAATTCAGCCTCTTCTTGCAAAAAAAATTGATGATCTCGTTGATCATTCTCAAACACCTGCCCGACTTGTGTTATTATCTAGCATCACTTCTTGCCTCACAATCACATGGATATGTGGTGTGTGTTTTTCCTTTTGATGTTGTCAACCACGTCAAACATCGCTCCAATCGATGCGAGCCTATCTGCGGTTTCATTTTTTTTTCCGGGTATGGACATGATGTTGAAAGCTTCAAATCCTCAATGAGGTCCCATACCCTATTCTTGTAGTTCTTCACGAGGTCATTCTTTTTAGCATGTTGTCCCCTAACTTGGTTGACAATTAGCTCGCTATCCCCGAACACTGCTGAGTTCTTTATGCCCTTTTCCCGGCCCAATGAAGTCCATGAATTAAGGCCTCATATTCAACTATGTTGTTTGAACAGAAAACTGAAATGAAAAGTCAATAATATTTGATGCCTTGAGGTGAAATAAGCATAACTCCTCCTCCCCGCACCTTGCCTACTCCTTGATCCATCAAAAATAATTGCCATACCTGATTTTCATCCTTATGGTCCTGGGTTGGTGATGCTTAGGAATAGGCTAGTTTTCTTCATGTATGTAATAGACTCCTAGCTCGATTCTTCTACTTCTTGGTAGGGATCAAAATCATGTACCTTGTTCACCCATTCATCAAGAGTCAAATGCTGGGATGCTTCCAACTTTGGTGTCGCCTTCATCTATGCTTGGATAATCTTCTTGATCAAATCTTGAACAATTGTCATTGATTTGGCTTGGAGTATGAGGCTCAATATGAAAGTTTGCAATTGGTTCGGATCTGATTGTGACCTTAGTACCATATCTTGTTCTGAACAACATGTGTGACCATTCAGCAGATAAGTAGCCTCCAATTCTAGCTGTGAAATCCCTTGATAAGCATAGGGCAAAGAGTGGTGGAAAATCTATCACTGACACATCTTACAAAACGGTAACGTTGGGGCATGCATGCAAGATAAGATTCAAACCTTTAATCACTCCCACCATTGCTACTGCTGTCCCATCCAATTACACTACCCCTTTAGATATGAATTCATATTGGAGACCCAGTTGATCAGCTATTTGCTTGGGCATGACAGAACTACTTGCCCCAGAATCAATCATGCAATTGTGTACTAGTTTATCCCCAATGATTAATGAAACGTAGAATGGAGGGGGTTTCAAAACTTTACCTTGTTGTCCTCCATGATTCCCTTCAGGCTGAGCAACATTTGTGAGGACCTTCTCTTGCATATGGACCTACTGGTTTGAAGTTGACCAATTCTTCATGGCAGCTTGTAGAAGATCTCTTTGTCCTGGGATGGATAAAGATTCCCACATTGAAATGTTCACATGTGTCTTCTTCATTTGATCGATGATGTTGAAAGGGGATGAAACATCTCTTTGTTGTCCTTTAGCCTGCACATTCCTTTCTTGCGCATGGGCAGCAACAACTAGCATTTGAGTTGGTTTAGAAGGTGATTTGGGCTGTCCTTGCGTGTTTGGAACTGTATTTTGCTTACCAACACCTTGTGGAGTGATGGAAGGTTGTAGATCACTTGGAGCCAATGACTGCCCTTCACCAATATTCCTCTTCTTTGATCTTGTGTTAGCTGTTACACTCTGAGAAATTGTTTGATTCATGCCACAAAAATCTCCACTTGCCAATTCACAAGTGCGGTATCATTTGGAGTGTGTTTTGCTAAGAAGTCCCTTGTTGCTGATTTGTTTCTTGACTCATTTCACCCTCTACGCCAAAGATGTAACCATCAAGGCTTGGTTCAAAGAACCATTGAAGCACATAGATTGGTTGTGAGGTTCATTGCATGGGAAACACCAATCATACTCTTGAGCTATGTTGTTTTGTCTGCACTAATGCTTTAGAAGAAGATGTGACATTGGGGCTATAGGGCTGAAATGGTTTATTGGCGGGAGGCCTTACTTTGCTTTGATTTTGATTTGCAGCTGAGCCGGTGACTTATTTTTGGTATGGGGGCCTAGCCTGGTATTGCGCTTGAGGCTGATATGGTCTAGCAATTTGAGCTTGCTATCTTTTGATAGTCACCAACTCATTTCCAAGGTTCTGCAATTGTTTCATAACATCTTGTAGTTCATTTTAAGCACTAGAGGATGAAGTAGAAGTTTCATTTGAACTTTGATTTCTAGGAGTGGGAATAGGAGCCAAAGTAGGTGCTTGACTAGTGCTTGGATTTTCTAAGTTTGGATACAAGGGCATGGGAGGCCTAGGAGCCAGCTTACTAGCTTGAATAAGACAGTTTTCAGCCCTAATGGCAATGCTATAAGCAACACATAAGGTTGTGCCTCCCATAGATTGAATTAACATAGAAATATCATAATTCAAGACTTTAAGATAGTATAGAAAAGCACCTTCACTTTGTTGGCCTAACGGCCACCGGAATTCTATCCCAAGACCTTTAAAATATGAAGTTGAAGTCAGTCCACCGCTCATTGGGAGCTCTCTTGATAGTTGTCAATTGTTCTAGTAGAGACAAATTGTCTCCCTTTTCCCCAAACTGCTCATGGAGAACTATGCATAACTGATTCCAATTTTGGATAGAACCGCTCTAAGGCTCCTAAACCATTGCAATGCCTTCCCTTTGAACAAAGATGCCAACAATTTGACAAAGAACATCCATTTCATTTATCTCATGGATTGCACAAACATTAGCAATGTCTTTGACATGATCACTAGGAGTGGTATGATTTTCTCGGTGAAAATGGAATGTTCTTTAATGTTGCAATTGGAACTGGATTACGTGCATTAAGGGCAAGTCTTGTTTTTGCCAGTGAAGTTGACAAAAGGGTTTTGTTGCGCCATTCTGATTGGCCTAAGAACTCGGTTGATGCGAGAAAAGGTCTACCAGGTGGAGGCGTAGACAAGGTCCGGTTAGGTGGAGATGGTGATCTTCGTGGTCTTCTTCCTCTCCTTCCTCTTCCTAGTGATAGTTGTAAGTGGAAAAATAGCCCCTCTTCTCGAGTATCAGACCTGGTTCAAATTATTCTCATGTACTTGGGAAACCTGTGCTTCTTTATACCACCGATTTCTATCCCTTCGAGTCACCGGATGTGTTAGAGAAGGAGCCTCAAAAGGCTGGATTCTGTCAAGTTACACACCAAACCTGACAATATTAAAAAATAATTTAAAACTTTGAAGGATCCGGAAGATAGAGTTCTTCAATTCGGTTATCGGGTCTTGTTGTGTAGCTACTAATCCTTGAAAGGTACAGGTGAAACTCAGGTAATGTAAGGTAACTTACAAAACCTGAAATACACCATGTTGGAACTTGGGACATGCTCAACACATAGGAAAACCCGAAATACTAAAAACCATGAAATTTTGAAATTTAAAATCTCAAAAATCTAAGAATCCCCTTTTGAAGATTACCCCCATATCTATCAGCTGGTGAAATTTTGACTTGTTTTGAGCAAGTTAAGCCCTTGAAAATTGATTTCAAAGTTCAGCCTGGAAGGTGAAAAAAATCTGAAATTGTAAAACCTGCAATTTCTAAGTCCAAATTTCTTGAAAATTCCCTCAAATCTTGTGGAATGACCTCTTAGTCCCACCGAGCATGCCAAAACTGTTGATGGTGAATCATAGCACCCCTGAGTGTCTTCAACTCGATGGGTTGAGACTCTCAGTGCGATTGCATAACATGGAGCTTTTCCCAAGTGTGGGACCTTGTAAAAATGAAAAATCTCTCCGGATGAAGGCCGGTTCCTATTCCTTTGTTCGATGCACATGAAAAAATGCGAGAGGGTTTACTAAAAACCTAATCTAACTTGCCAAGGAGACAGGTAAGAAAATACATAAAAATAAACCTAAACTAACAAAGGTGATGCACCAAGGAATGAAGAACACCTGTCTTGCCAATAAACACAAACCAATAAAATGTAATGCAAGATCATGCACAGATAACTAGATTTGTAGTGAAAGATCAAGAGGATGCAAATGAACACAGAGACATGATAATTCATATATTGACACAATACACTACAAAATGCCAAGAGGCAAAGTTGCATTACAGTTTTAAATGGGAGGTTTGAACTCCATAAATTCACCTGCCAAAGAGAAGAAGGGAGGGGAAAAACAAGAATGTCCAACCTTTAGAAAGAAGCCCCTCCTTACAATTTATAGGAAGAATGAGAGAGAAAAGAGAGAGGAAATCCAAATCTACCCCAACCACCTCCAAGTTGCATTTAATTCATCTCATTATGATGGTAGGTGAGAACCCTAGCAAACCCAAAAAGTGGCGAACTGTATTTTGCATTTTAAGAATTTTTTCTCACCCAATTAAAGATATCCAGTCATAGTTGGATAGAGGACCTCGTAAGCTTTTCAAAAGTCCAACCTTGCGTGAATCCGAGCTCCCTGTGAAAAGTTATGGCCATTTGAATATCTCGGGCCGAGTGCAGCTTCTGTCAACGCTCAAAATGTTGGGCCTCTTGAAGGTGTGCCTTGGCGCATCCATCCTTATGTCAACATGCTCTTATGTGCACCAGGGCACAAATTTTCCCTTGTTGAAATTTTCCTACCTACACCAGGGTGCATCCATTTTCATGTCGACAACTTCAGTGCGCCTCTTACCTGCGCCAAGGCACGACTTTTTCATATCGACACCTTCATTTGTTCACCTTTTACCTGCGCCCAAGGCATGAATTTTTCGTGTGGACACCTTTTGTTGTGCGCCTCTTACTCCGTGCCAAGGTGTGACTTTTTCGTGTCGATACCTTCATTGTGTGCGCCTCTTACTGCGCCAAGGCGTGACTTTTTTGTGTTGAAAACCTTCACATTTGCGCCTCTTACCCGAGCCAAGGTGTGAATTTTTTCATGTCGACACCTTCTATTGTGTGCCTCTTACCCTACGCTAAGGCGCAAATTTTTCATGTCGACACCTTCATTTGTGCACCTCTTACCTGCACTAAGGTGCAAATTTTCCGTGTCGACACCCTCTTGCAGTGCGCCACTTACCCGTGCGGCGTGACTTTTTCGTGTCGACACCTTCTTTGTGCACCTCTTACCTACACCAAGGCACAAATTTTTGCGTGTCGACACCTTCTGTTGTGCACCTCTTACCTACGCCAAGGTACGACTTTTTCGTGTCGACACCTTCAGTTGTGCGCCTCTTACCTGCGCCTTGGCGTGACTTTTTGCATGTTGACACCTCTTGTTGTGCACCTCTTACCTGCACCCAACGCTTTTGGTGACGCAATAAATATCAGGCTTTGAGTTTCTTTGATTTCCATATTCTTCGCTTGTCTATATCTACCCGAGGGGAAGATATTTACAACAGAAATCATTCTCTTGATTTTCATCTTCACTTTAGAAATCAACTGAGTACTTGGAGCTTTATCAATGATCACACATTCATTTTCTTCAAAATGAACTCTATATCCATTTTGTCCCAATTGACCAATGCTCATAATATTATGCTTAAAACCTACAAAATAACAAACATCATGCATTATCTTTTGCTCCCCCTTTTTAGTTAGAATGTTGATTGTTCATTTTTCTTTTACAAACACTGTATTATTATTCCCAAGGGTAACATCTGTCTTTATCGACTCATCCAAATTGGAAAATAAATATAAGTTACCTAACATGTGATTATTTCAACTAGAATCCAAATACCATACATCGCAAAGACTCTCTTGTGTCTTGTGATATATTACATTCAATATGTGATAAATAAGGAGTTTCTTCAAAGCAATATTTGTGCATGCAATAAACATGGAGCTTTGAGTACAGCTCCCAACCTGTTTTTGATTCTTCCCATTCTGATCATATTGTTTTTTCCTACAATCATAAACATAGTTCCTATATCTCTTACAATAGTGACACTACATATACGACTTATCATGTCTCTGAACAAAAAACTAATTATGATTGTGCTCTTGACTATGTCCACTTCTACTTGAGTTTCATGGACCGTTGCTACGTCCTCTAGATGAAATTATTTCTCTATCTTTAGGGTTGAAGCTTCCTCTTCCTCTTCCAAAAATTCTTGATACCTGTGATAAAAAATATTGATCTACAACTACATGTGATCTATTCTGTAACACCCGCAAAAATGATGTTCTAGGAACACGCTTCAACCCAACACTTAACCCGAAAATTGTGAATACTTTTTTTTTTGTTTAAGTTATAGGAAGGTTACAAGGGTGTTTGACCCTTAGGGTCTATTAAATTAACTTACATCACTAAACTCAACTTTAAGATTGATAGGCCAGGTCTAGCTAAAATATTAAATTTTGAAATTACTTTACCTCTAAGGTCGATTAATTAAAGGTCAACTAGGAAGTGCCATAACTTAATTTACTTGGTTAAATGTTTTTTCTTCTTAGTTAATGTTCACTCCAAATATGACTAACTTCATGCTTAATTAATCTAGTTTCATTATCCTAATAGTTTAAAGTCCTTTTAATTAATTCTTACAACATACTAAGGATTAATAGAGTCTTTACTCCCAAGGCAATTTACATGGCCCCACTCACCCATCTACACATACCCTTAAGGATTTTAAATTAAACATTTAAAAATTCATTTCCACCAAACAAAAGTAGGGTGAAACCTCCACCCTTAGATCAATTCATTCTTGGCCACTAGATCCTAGGGTTCTAAACTAGCCCTAAATTTCCTTATGAATTTCTATTAAAACCTTTTCTTTAGTTTATTCTCCTCATTTGATCTATTTCATTTTGTTAATTTGTAGGTTGGAGGGGAGGAATCCATGGGAGCAAAGGAGGAATAACTATGGAAAATTCTACAAGGAGATCTAGTTTAGACTTAGTTTTATTAATGTAATCTATTTCATTCAAGGATTGGGAGGGATTTCCTCCACCAATCTGGTTTTGTTTTCACACTAAGTGTATTTGGGGTTTTCAAATTTGGGGCAAACCTTACCCCCATTGTTATAGATGAAAAGGATATTTTTAATCCACCATTTGTATGTTTTATTGTTCAAATCCATGGGATTACTCTTATTTTACATGTTGGTAGTCATTAGTTAAATTTTACATCTTATAAATTAGTAAAAACCAGTATAAGTTTTTACACAAAGCGCGATCCCCAAAGTTTTGTTGCAAGTGAGAGAACCACCACCCAGAGTAGAATGGTGGTCCTGGGACCGTTGCTCTACCTGGGTGATAAACCACAAACCGACGCCCTACTAAGTGGCGGTTTTGAGACCACCGCCTTAGCTTGAGCGGTGGTTACGACACCGCCGAATTTGCAGGCGCACAGTCCTATTTAAAAACAATAGAACCTTTAAACTGAGATTTTCTCAAAACTAAAAGGTACTAAAGGGTGCTAAATTACATTCTAAGCTTAATTTTGAACATATAGAGTTTCCAGTTTTGAGATTTCATTCATATTGTCCTTTTTTTAGTTAAAATTTATTCATTTAAGCATTTTCCATTCTAAAAGTATTAATACAACTACAAGGTCTATTTTATCTTGTTCAACTAAATTTTTCCTCAATATCAAGAATAAAAGGAATTTATATCTACTTCTAACATTGTTATTTCCTTACTAAAAATCACCATTTCCAAATAGCCATACTTCCAATTTGTTTTCTCTTTCATTCAATACAAATTATAGATTCAAAATACTACAATAACTTTATTTTCCATTCAAGTTTACTATGCATACAAGTTCAACTTCTTACAACTTCTATATTTCCTTCTTTCTCATTTACAATTAAACAACTTCATAATGAAATTAAACTTTCTTTTCCATGGAAACTGAATCATATCATTTAACACAAAGAACTAATTTTCTCACAATACAACCAAGATTCCAAATGAAGGGAATTACTTTCTTTTCTATTTCTCAAAACTAACTCCACAATACAAATCTTTCTCCTTTCTTTTTGTTTGTTTCTTTCCACATACAATATTAATTTAATAGTAAATGTTTGAAGACAACTTTCCCTTTTCACAATGCAACTTCCAACTAAACTTTACACAATATATCCGTTTTGATTCTTTCTCTTTTACAATAAACAAATATTGGAATGCAAGTTTTCTCCATAAGATTATTACAATTTCTTCCACTCAAGGTGGGAAATAATACAAGAATGCATGCAAATGAAAAAACATTAATACAAGTTCCTCCACTCTAAGTGGGAACAACACAAAGGAAGTCTCACAAGGTCTCCAACAAAACTCCAAGCTTCACAACTCCAACAAGATAGCTCCTCCAAGCTTTGTTTGATACACAACAAAATGGGGGGAGAGGCAACATTCTCCACCAAATCAAGATATCCAATGAAGAAAAGAATCCATCCTCTCCATTGGCCCTCGAGCCCCAACCACATTATAATGGGAGATAATTCCAACACATGGCAACAACAAGATTCCACAAAACAAACAAATATTTCACAACCATTTCAACCATATTCAAATTAACAACACAAGAAAGAAGAACAACAAATAACAAAACAAGGCTTAAAATGAAAGCCAAAGGAGCAAGACCTATGGGAGGCCACTTATGCCTCCCAATGGGAATGGGTGCCCACCTTAAAGCCTCCAATGCATATCTAAAATCCCCTACATACTCTTATGCCTCCCTCAAGTACCCCTTATACCTCCCACATACTCTTATGCCTCCCTTAATCTCTTATGCCTCCCTCATAAATGAAACAAGAAAGAAATGCAAGCATTCCTTGTATAAGGTTGGGCACCCAACCCAAACTCCCTCTAAACAATAGGTAAACTCTTATGCCTCCCTACATGAAATATCCCCATAGTCTCCTCCTACTCCAAACTTAGGCAATCTACCCACACCCAACAAGCATTCCAAAGAAGACAATACTCAACACAAACACATAAACACAAAATAAAGCATAACATAAGCAAGGTAAAACTCCTACCTTTCCATAGTAGAGCTTGTTCCAAGATTAAGTCTCCAAGCTCCTCAAAACCAAGCAAGCATCCACAATCTCCCACAATACACAAGCACTCCCAACAATTCTGTAACTCTCCAAAAATAAAAGAGCACATAAATAATGAAGTAACCCCCAATCAAGCAAAAGAATTTCAATAAATAGAAAAGGGAGAGAGGAGGATGAAGTGGCTCCATGTAGGATGCCACATCACTCATCCTCAACTCCACCTAAGAATTCAAACCTCAACCCCAATGCACCATAAATTGGTGGGTGAGAGAAATGACAAGTTACTTACACACACCATCTAAGCCCACACCCCCTAAGGATAAAATTAATTATTTGAAAGAAAGTGCAATAAACATTTCACCTTTTTATCTTCCCAAAACACCTAATGGGGTCTAATTTTGACTCCCCAACCCATAGGTAGGGTTGGTATAGCAATTTAAGAGGTGTGGGACAAGTTTAACTTGTCCCACAAGCCTTCTAAATTGGCCCTTAAGGCCAAATTCGAGTTTCTCATGAAGGGTAGAGTGTACAACACTCAAAATCCCCAAACACTCAACTTACAACACCAAATCCAAGAGAAATCTACTCTAATAAATGAATTTATTTTGGTCACATCTTTAATTAGTTTAGAACAAGATTTATTAACTTTAATAAGACACTTAGACCCATTAAGATAAAGGGGAAAAACATACATAAAAATCTAAATAAATACAACAAGTAAATTACATCACTAAAAGAACCACATACTAACATTAATTAAAGGGACTAATAAAAGGCAACACATGACCCCTTGGTCACAATTTCCCCCTAACCAAATAATTCTAACACACACAATTACATGTTGCCATGGTGACCCTAGTTGAATTCATCTAGAATTCCAATGTGGTTGGTCTCCAATCCCCCGATGTTGTTGTGAATATATATATATATATATATATATATATATATATATATATATATATATATATATAAAATACCTCCTTCGGCCTCATGGCCACATTAAAACATCTATGCTAAAATATACAATATAAATCTAAAATAATCTATATAGGAATTAATATCATCTAGGTAATTACGAATCATTTACAAATTTCTAGCAACATTTCTATCTAACATTTCATCCATGTCAAAATGATCACAACATTAATTCAATTATCAAAGCCTACTCATGGTGACAAAAGTATATCACATGTCAGAAATATATACATAAATAACTATGTCCACAACATATCAATATCAATATAAAATGTCTCTAACAATCCACATGCATCATATACGAATCGAAATCAACAACAAGTCCAGTATTTCTAACATCTAGTATCATGCTACAACAAGTTATGAATTGAAATAAAAAAGCTACAACAATGTCCATAAGTGTAGTCGATGATATCATAATCAAAGCAAAAGGTGTCGAAGGGAAGTGGCCACTACATCCCCTCTCCTTAGAATCGAATTCCTCCCGGAAGTCACTAGAATAAGTGTGGGAACTACACTCGTAGCAATGTAGCATCCTCCCATGTAGCTAGGCCTCATCATATTTGTCCCACTTTGGACCCGAACCTAGTCAATCTCTCTCGCCTCGAAGGCTTAGGGTCATGTTGTCAAAATTTCACCCCCTAGGGTAAATTTCGATAACATGCATCAGAGTTTTGCAGTTCCAAGTATGTTGATTGGGCCAGAAAACTCACAAAAATGGCTAATTCCTAGTCTAGGAGCAGTGGGATATTTGGGACATCTAGGCGCGGATCGGCCGAAAAGCCTCTAGGCGGCCCGTGAAGCAAAGGGACATCTGGGCCATAGGTACGCGTGGGACGCGAAATGCCCGAATCGGCCGAAAGAAAGAAAAATTTTCCAAGTCTTCATCCGGGACAAACGGGACAGAAGTACGCTGAAATCGCGAACCGGCCGGATCGGCCGAAATGAGAACAAATAGTTCGGAAGCAAATGAGACATCTGGGCTGCGAGGACGCGAACCGGAAGAATTTGTCCCAAGCGAGAAAAGGGACATAAGGGACGAATGGACGTGAAAGACGTGAACCGGCTGGTTTAGCCGGAACGGGAAAAGTTCATACTGGGACATCTGGGCCGCAGAGACGCGAGGGATGCGGATCGCCGAAGGAGCCGAAAGCCAATCAGATTCGCCACATGTCATCGGCAGATAAGGGACAATGAAGCCCATTTCGGGTGGATCGGAGGTTTTGTGTCCTAGACATCACTGGGACATCTGGGACAAATGGACGTGATGGACGCGAAAGAGCCGGCAGGCCCGCAGACCAATCAAATCATGACACGTGTCACAAGGGAAAAGGTCCAAAAGTCAAAGGGTGAGTTTTGAAGGGTCAGCCCGAGCCAATCAGAAGAGGACACGTGTCCAAGTTTAAGGGGCCCACAAGGAAATTTCAAAAGAAAGCCCGCGAAAGGAGGAGAGAGAATTGCTCGTCCAGTCGGCACGTGCCACGTGTCATCCAGGTGGCGAGGCGCGGAAAGATTTCAAAACACGCTTTTCGCTGTTTGTGCCCTAAATCTTTAGATCGCCATAACTTTCGATCCGAACTCGGATTTGCACGTTCTTTATATCAACGGAAAGCTGTTGAAATTCTCTACATGATTCTGGGATCAATATTGAATTTTGGTGTAGTCTGGAGGGAGAAAATCGAGAAACAGCTCGACGCGTGATCATGGCGAAGCGACGTTTCAACAACCGGTTTAATGCACATGGTCGCATTCTTCTTCAAAGACGGCCGAAGTGACATTTCAGCGACCAAATTAATGCGGAATGGGTCGCATTCTCCTCCAAATCGGTCGAGATGGTAGGGTATGGGTTGGTAAGGTATCCCATGCCATTTTAATGCATCTGCAGTCAATGAGGAATAGGCTTACACATTTTCCCACGTTTCTGTCCCCTGGGCTCGACCCATGCAATGTAAAAAGCCAGATTTGGCTCATTTTAAAAAAAAGTGGTTCATCTTTTTGGCTCTACCCTCCCTTCTTTTCTTCTCTAGTGTTGAAAATGGAGTTCGAACCTCCTCCCTTGCTCTGTAATGGCGTTTTTCCTTTTCTTATTGAAATGATGTTTTGTGCAAACTTACGGAGCAACAAAATGTGTTTTTGATGCATCTATCCATCCTTTCTCATTTTTGTTTGTTCTCTTCTTGTCTCTCTTCATTGTAGGTATTTGGGCATGTTTGAATGTTCATTGCAGGTTTGGAGCCGTGTTCATGGAGTTTTGGGACTTTTTCTCGTGTGAAATCTATCCTTGGGGCCGTGATGCATCTTTCCATCCTTCCCATTGCTCACCTCTCTTTGTCCCATGGTAGTTTTGATAGATGTCCAACATTCTCCTTCTCTGGTGTATCACCGTTTTAGTGTAGGCTTTTGCTATTTTTCCCTTCTCTCTCTCTCTCTCTCTCTCTCTCTGTCTCCTTGGCATGGTTAGATTAGGATTAGATTAGCTTGCTCGCACTTTGGAATAGCTTGTGGCAGAGTAGTTTAGGAGCAGGAACCAGCCTTCTCTGGAGATTCCTCTCTCGGTTTTACAAGTCCCACACTTGGAGAGAGGTTTCCATGTTGTGCAATCACACTGGATGCCTGAGTGATCAACCTAGAAGCCTGATCTGCATCCAGGGGTGCTGTGATTTTGCACTAACAGTTTTGGCACGCCCGGTGGGACCCTAGAGGTCTTCCACTTCATCTTTTGCAGGTTGATGTGTTCCTGTAAAGATTTTAGCCTTTGGAGGCACTTGCAAACACATCTCGCGACTCCATCCGGTCAACAACCCATCTCTGAAGTTGCAGACCTTCCTTTCCATTCATTTTCATTCATTTTCCATCCATTCTTCCTTCCATCTCTTCCATCTTCTTTTATTCTATGAAGTTGTGCAATCATGACTTCATTTCCATCATGGAATTCACATCAACAATAGCAAATATCACACCTCCAACATGTTTTACAAATCCTCCAAATCAGCATTTTGAGCAAATTCAAGATCGGTATGCATACCCATATGAGCAGCAGCGGTGCAAAGTCGGTTTGGCTATGAAGATTTCCAAGAGCAAGGGTGTGCATACAATAAAGATCATCAAATCCAAGATGTTGGTCTCGTGGAGAAGATCCAAAAGATGGAGGCAAAGATGGTGCATTCTAGAGCAACAACTTAGATGAGAGCTTTGATCGGTTACAGGACTCCTTGTCCATGGGGAGGCCCTTTTCCAAGACACTTCAGCCCTCAGGAGAAGCTAGACTTCATGATAAAGATGCTGCCCCAACTTGCACAATGGACAGCAGAAATAGAGGCCTATACATTCGGTGTTGAACAACCTTGTCAATGGGTAAGTTCTACACCATCATCTAGTTTTTCTCTTCCCATTACTCAAGCAACATCATCTCATTTGGACTTGCAAATTTTAAACTCTCCATTTGCTGTCCCAAATGTTGAATCCATTTCTCCACCCCCTAGTCTTCCACCTCATCTCGATTCTTCTTTCCTTTTCCCTTCCAAACAGTCATCCTCTCCACAAGAGCTAAATGAAATACCTCCCACTCCAAAGAAACAAGAGGTTTCACCTCCTCCACCACCACAAAAAATTGTAAAATCAGTTGAGTTTCAACCTATCCCTCCTCTTGCATTCCCAATTCCATGTGGGAAGAAGAAATTGAAAAATCAGTCATCAAGGACAACAAGAAGAGGAGCCCAACAGAAAATAAATGACACCTGACTTGAGGAGTTGGGCTGCTAAGTTTGGGATGACAAAGATCCCTTGATGGTTAAGCCTATAGAAGAGGCTAAGGTTAGAGAACAAATGGTGGTCGGGACTGATTCTCATTGCAGCGAGAAGAAGAAGATCTTGCAGTCCCAACTTGTCCTCTAGAGCGGTAGATTGAAGAGTTTGAGTTGGAAAAATTCATGCTTTGGAGGAGGAGTTCAATCAAGAGCAAGATTGTCTTCACACGGTAGAGGAAGGAGAAGTTGCTCCAAATCCAAAAGAAGAGGAGCATATTCCAGGTGTGGGGAGAAAAGTGCAGATCCAAGAGCTCGAGCACAAAGCAGGCTACGGAGAACCTTCGGTTCTTCTTTCTACTTCATCTCTCTCTAGCCCCAATGTCAAGAGGAGTTTGATCTCTCAAACTCAATGTTGGAGGATGAAGGAAACCATGGTGGTCAAGTTATAGATCAAGAAGGCACCATGGAGGAAGTTGAACATTTGCAGTGGGATGTCATGAGGCGGTTTATCCGCGATTTGGAAGAAGCTGTTTTGATGGAGAAGAACCGGTTGAGTTTCCAACATTCTCTCTTTCATCATCCATCTTCCAAACACAAGAGCCTGCTGATCATGGAGGAGAGTATTCATTTGCAGCAACCTGCATCTTATAGAAGCTCTTTGGAACCAAGATTGGAAGATTTTAATCTTTCATGTCCTTCATTGGAGGAAGAGAAAGGGCAGAGGAATTTCGGCATTTCTTCCACACCATCCATTCAGGAGGGTCTACAAGAGAACTCCATTCTTGGAGTTGAAAATCAGGGCAATGGGCATACTCAAAGGACCATACCTTGCCCAATCAGGTATTTGGCTTTATTGGAGCCAAAGGAGAAGTCACAACCAGCCATGCTTGCTTCTGAGCATGAGGGTGAGCTACAAAGTACCAAGGATCAGCTGTCATACCTCTTCAATCCAAATGCAGAGCAACTAAAAGAGGTATTGGATTTGTTTTTAGTTGACACCTTGATGATTTGGATAGAAGACCAGCTTCTTGTCTATTTTCCATCCATCCAAACAGCCATGATCGAGTGCCAAATCAATTGCATGGCTGCCACTTTTGAGAAAGGGAAGCTATTTCTCACAACCAATTGCGAGGGTTTGTTTAGCTTGCCTTTGCTCCAGATTAGAATAGAGTAGGTAGGTTTGCTTTGATCAAGAAGTGCTTGTGCACACTCGCATGTTCCATTTGGAGCATGTATGATTTTCGATTATGTACATAGATTTTGTTGTGTTGGTTTTGCTCTTGCACGGTTCGTTTGAAAGGGCATTTTGGTGAGAACAACTCCATATTCGGTGGGTTTCAAGTGGCTCAGAGGGAAGTTTTCAAAGTTCAGATCAGTTTTCAGGCTTTCTTATGACTCCATGCCCAATGGATTGCTTCAGGCTACTGATCATTCATCTAGCAGGCAGATGACCCCACTGAGTCGCCAAACTGTTGTCAAAATTTCACCCCAAGGTAAATTTCGATAACATGCATCAGAGTTTTGCAGTTCCAAGCATGTAGATTGGGCCAGGAAAAATCATGAAAAATGGCTAAGTCCTAGTCCTAGGAGCAGTCGGGACATTTGGGACATCTAGGCGCGGATCGGCCGAAAAGCCTCCAGGTGGCCCGTGAAGCAAAGGGACATCTGGGCCGTAGGTACGCGCAGGACACGAAATGCCCGAATCAGCCGAAAGAAAGAAACTTTTTCCAAGTCTTCATTCGGGACAAACGGGACGGAAGTCGTGAAGTACGCGAACCGGCCGGATCGTCCGAAATGAGAACAAACAGTCCGGAAGCAAATGGGACATCTGGGCCGCGAGGACGCGAACCGGAAGAATTTGTCCCAAGCGAAAAGGGACATAAGGGACGAATGGACGCGAAAGACGCGAACCGGCCGGTTCGGCCGGACGGGAAAAGTTTGTCTTTGGGACATCTCGGGCCACAGAGACGCAAGGGACGCGGATCGCCAAGGAGCCGAAAGCCAATGGATTACGCCACATGTCATCGGCCGATAAGGGACAGGGAAGCCCATTTCTGGCGGATCGGAGGTTTTGTCCCCTGCATAAAGACCTTTGGGACATCGGGGACAAATGGATGCGATGGGCGCGAAAGAGCCGGCAGGCCCGCGGACCAATCAATTCATGACACGTGTCACAAGGGAAAAGGTCAAAAGTCAAAGGGTGAGTTTTGAAGGGTCAGCCCGAGCCAATCAGAAGAGGACACGTGTCCAAGATTAAGGGGCGCACAAGGAAATTTCAAAAGAAATCCCGCAAAAGGAGGAGAGAGAATTTCTCATCCAGTCGACGTGCCACATGTCATCCAGTGGCGAGCGCGGAAAGATTTCAAAACACGTTTTCGCCTGTTTTGTGCCCTAAATCTTCAGATCGCCATAACTTTCGATCCAGAACTCGGATTTGCACGTTCTTTATATCAACGGAAAGTTGTTGAAATTCTCTACATGATTCTAGGATCAATCTCGAATTTTGGTGTAGTATGGAGGGAGAAAATTGAGAAATGGATCTGACGCATGATCATGGCCAGAAGTAATGTTTCAACAACTAGTTTAATGCACATGGGTCGCATTCTTCTTCAAAGACGGCCGTGAAGTGACATTTCAGCGACCAAATTAATGCGACGGGTCGCATTCTCCTCCAAATAGGTCAGAGATGGCAGGGTATGGGTTGGTAAGGTATCCCATGCCGTTTTAATGCATCTGCATTCAATGAGGAATAGGCTTACACATTTTCCCACGTTTCTATCCCCTGGGCTCGACCCATGCAATGTAAAAAGTCGATTTGGCTTATTTTAAAAAAAAGTGGTTCACTTTTTCTCGCTCTACCCTCCCTTCTTTTCTTCTCTAGGGTTGAAATGGAGTTCGAACCTCCTCCCTTGCTCTCTGTAATGGCGTTTTTGCCTTTTCTATTGAAATGATGTTACTCAGTGCAAACTTACGGAGCAACAAAATGTGTTTTTTGATGCATCTATCCATCCTTTCTCATTTTTGTTTTTTCTCTTCTTGCCTCTCTTCATTGCAGGTATTTGTGCATGTTTGAATGTTCATTGCAGTTTGGAGCTATGTTCATGGAGTTTTGGGACTTTTTCTATGTGAAATCTATCCTTGGGCCTGTGATGCATCATCGTCCATCCTTCCCATTGCTCACCTCTCTTTGTTTCATGGTAGTTTTGATAGATGTCCAACATTCTCCTTCTCGGTGTATCACCGTTTTAGTGTAGGCTTTTGTTGTTTTTCCCTTCTCTCTCTCTCTCTCTCTGTCTCCTTGGCATGGTTAGATTAGGAGTAGATTAGCTTGCTGCACTTTGGAATAGCTTGTGGCGGGTAGTTTAGGAGCAGGAACTAGACTTCTCTAGAGATTCCTCTCTCATTTTTACAAGTCCCACGCTTGGAGAGAGGTTTCCATGTGCAATCACACTGGATGCTTGAGTGATCAACCTAGAAGCTTGATTTGCATCCGGGGGTGCTTGTGATTTTGCACTAACAGTCCTACACTCTATAATGCGGACGGGCTCCTCTATCACCTCGCCCTTGATCCTACACCGTAATGCGCCTAATCTAGCATGTGAGAAGGGTCGAAATATCTCTCCTAATCATAGAAACATGAAACACATCATGGATGCGATACAAGCTAGGTGGCAACGCTAGACGATAGGCCAAGGGACCGATGTGGTCGAAGATCTCAAAGAGACCCACAAACCTAGGAGAAAGCTTAGAACCTTTTCTATAACGAATAGGGCTCTTATGCTCCCTAACACGTAGGAACACCTTTGTACCCACCTCATAACTATGATATATCCGATCTTTGGTCCACATACTTCTTCCGCCTATCCTCGCACCTCCCGCAATCACCGCTCGATTAAAAAAACCTGCTTTGCTCCATGTCTTGTAATAAGGTTGGCCCAATAGAAAACCTGTCCTCTAACCTGTCCCAACTAAGAGGTGTCCTACACTCTTTGCCATATAATGTCTGAAAAGGATCCATGCCTATCAAAATCTGGAAACTATTATTATAGGAAAACTCAACCAAGTATAGATACTCCTCCCATATCGACTGATGATCCATCACGTACATCCTAAGCATGTCCTCCAGGATCTGATTCACCCACTCAGTCTGTCTATTTGTCTCAAGGTGATATGGTATGCTGAAATTGATCTTCATCCTGAGAGCATGCTGCAAGGTGGTCCAAAAATGGGAAGTGTACAAAGGATCGCCTTGTCATGATGCTCTTTCACGAGAATCTCATGTAATATGAAAATCTCATCAAGATATACACGTGCGTACCACTATCTTGTTTGTGTAGGTGGTCTTCACTAGAGAAAAATGAGCCACTTTCATCAATTTATCCACCATGACCATGATGGCGTCGTGGTGGTATCTCGACATCGGTAACCCAATAATGAGGTCCATGGAAATGGTGTCCCACTTCCACTCCGGTATGGCGTGAGGAAAGAGAAGGCCACTGGATGCTGATACTCAGCCTTCACCCTCTGACACTCTAAACATCATGACACAAACTGAGCCATGTCTATCTGAATTCCTCTCCAATGGTACAACTGTCTCAAAGCGGTGTGCATCTTCTTCACCCCGGGATGGGCTGAATATGGTGCATGGTGAGCCTCTGTCAAAATGTCCTGCCTCAAGTCTCCATCTCTAGGAACATATATCCAACCTCTGTTTGAGAATACCATCTTCCTCTAATGAAAATCCATCAAATCTCCCCTCAAGGGGCCTCTGAGACTCAATCTCTACTCTGGCTGCTAGGTAGAAGCTGTTATGAGGGAGCTGCTATAAAATCATGCTCCGCAAATCTATAACTACTGAAGTAACCATAGCCACATGTCTCTGTCGCTCAAAGTGTCTGCAATCACATTCTCCTTCCCTTTCAAATGCTCTATCTCCATATCGTACTCACAAAGAAACTCCATCCAATGCCGCTGACGAGCATTGAGATTGGGCCAAATGTGAAGAGGTGGTGAAGGCTCAAGTGATCGATCCCCGCATGTAAATATCTGACCAAGAAGGAAATGTCTCCACCGCACTAAGGCATGCATAACTGCTGCAAGCTCAAGATCATGAGTCAGATAATTGAGCTCATAATCTTTGAGTTTACGAGACTCAAAAGTAATTACTCTACCCTCCTGTATCAACACACCTCCAAGCCCTGCCAAAGAAGCATCTGGGCAAATGTAGAACTCACCCTGAGGATCTGGAACTGCTAGAATAGGTAATGTCGTGAGACATTCCTTCAATGTCCTGAAGGCTTGCTCACATCTGTTTGACCAAACAAACTTCTTCCCTTTCCGTTGAAGGGAAGTGATGGGATGCACAATCCGAGAGAAGTCCTAAACAAATCTCCTGTAATATCCTACCAAACCCATGAAGCTACGCACCTCGGTCACACTAGTGGGTGCTGGCCAATCCATGATAGCTCAAATCTTGGAAGGATCAATTGTGATACCTTCCCCAGAAATGATGTGGCCCAAATACTACACCTCTGTCTGAAAGAATGCACACTTCTCCAAGTTCCCATAAATATGCTGCTCATGAAGACACTGAAGAACCTGACGAAGGTGCTCCTCGTGCTCCTCACGCGTACATGAGTAAATCAGAATGTCATCAAGGAAAATGAACACAAAGCAATCCAAGAATGTCCCAAACACCCAATTCATCAAGCTCATAAACATTGCGGGGGAATTCATCAAACCAAAAGGCACTACGGTGAACTCATAGTGGCCATATCTCGTACAGAAGGCGGTATCTGCCTCTGTGATCCTCAACTGATGATAACCTGACTTAAGATCTATCTTGGAGAAAACTGTGGCCCCCTTCATCTGATAAAATAAATCATCAATGCACGGAAGGGGGTAATGATTCTTGTTCGTTACTTTGTTCAGCTGGCGGTAATCAATACACAACCGTAGAGATCCATCCTTCTTCTTCATGAAGATCACCGGTGCACCCCAAGGGGATACACTTGGATGGATTAGGAATTTCTCTAGAAGGCCCTCAAGCTGCAAATTGAGCTCACATAGCTCAAGAGTAGTCATCCAATAAGGTGCTCGTGAGATAGGCTCAGTCTTAGGAACAAGATCTATGTGGAAATCTATCTCACGTGGGGGTGGTAACCCCTGGTAGCTCCCCTGGGAAAACATCAGAAAACTCCATGAAAATGGGATGGTCATCAAGGGATGATCCACTAGACTCATCCTCAGACCTATCACTAACCGTAACAACATACATCTGACAACCTCGTTGTGCACACCGCTTAAGCTGCATAGCGGAGATGGTGCAAATAGAAATGAGCCTCCTAACTCCTGCTATCACTGATTCCATTCCTAGATCATCCATACAAGCAATAGTCTTATTGTAATAGTCCACTCTAGCTCTATGTGTAGACAACCAGTTCATGCCCAAAATGACACCATATGAGCCCAAAGGAAGGATACGAAGGTCTGAAGTAGTGGTGAAGGGTCCCAAATCCACTACACACTCCTTAACTAAGGAGTCTACAGAAATTTTGGCTCCAGAAGCCATCTCAATGTCCCAACTATGACCCTACCTAACTACCACCAACCTGGAACGCTCTACTAAGGATGGTGTAATAAAAGAATCAGATGAACCAGAATCAAATAATATAGAGGCGGAAACACTACCAATACTACATGTCGTCTCTATCATGGTACTCTAGTGCTCGCCTGGCGGTTCTCGACCACTGCGTAGATCCGATGGCTCCATGCCATATCTCCAATAGTAGGCTCTGAGATCTATGTCTTACCCTTGTTGCTAGGTTCTATGGGCACTCTCTCCAATGATGTCCATCAACGCCACAACCATAATAGATACCTGGTCCTCTCTAGTGTGATGCAACTCAAGCTTACTCTAGATGTCTATGCTATGGATCCTAACAATCCGGCTATAGACTGCTGAGGTATCTGCTGACGAGCTCCTGTTGAATGAGCTCTCTGTACACCCTGTGTTCTGATGGGACCCCTAGGAGGAGGCCCCATACTCCACCCCCTCTGTGTGTCAAATCTCTGAGGAAGTTTGTAAGGTGGGCGTGTTTTTGCTGTTGCTACTGAGGTGGCTGCTAAGGTGGCCTGAAGGAAGAATTTCCTAAACTCTATCCACCATGAGGAGGAGGAACTGACCCCCTCGATCTGCTATCCTACATCTATTGGATGTGGCTCCAAACTCTATCTCTAGCCTACTGTGTCTTCCCTGTGTCTCCTCTGTAATATAGGCCTTCTCCACGGCCTCGACTAATGTCTGTGGGTAGTGAATGCGTACCGCACCACCCAAATCCAAATTCAAGCCCCAAATGAACTTGTGAATCACATGCTACTCATCATAAATGTAGTCGACATATTGGAGTAGGTCCAGAAATTGACTCTCATTGTAATGCCCTGTTCTACATTACACCTATTCATCCTATGGCGATCGAGTGCTAAGCATGGAGTGTCGTTGTGCCTTCGTCGACCTCGATTGCTGACCATTATGACTATAATTGATAATTATTTTACAAGCTGTAAAATGATAATAATGATAATAATAATAATAATGACATTATGATTGTATTATCGATCAACGATTGTATTTTATTATTACCTTCTTTATATCGATTGTTATCGATATCATCCTCTGTTATCGTTAAACTATCCTTTTGATTTGTTTGTCGCTCCCGCCTTGACTGTCTGTTCCCACACGTATGCCTCGTTGTAATTCTTAATTCCGGGGTGCACTTATTGTTGCATCCATTGCCTTTCCTCCCATGTTGGATTATGGATGCGACAGGCTAGACATGAGGAGACATGGGCTACATTTTTGTCCTTGGACTCTTTATTTCCTTGTTTTCTAGCAAGAGGGGTGCGTGGTAGAGTGTATGGCCTCCTACCATATTCTTTTTTTATTTCATTTGGTGCCTTGTTTGGCATATGTTGGTGGGGATTAATGAAACTAATTGTTTTCTACCCACCCACCGTATGCCTTCCTCCTTGCTAGCCACGTAGCTTTCAAAAAGGATCAGATTTTTATCTTCCATGTGTTTGTCTCCTACCTGCCATTGCATTGAAGACCCCCTGCACCTTCTTGGCGTGTTGACTCCTGGTTGATGGCCACACCTGCCCATTTACTAAAATGTTGATTTGTAAATCTTCTCGCTAACTTCCGTGGCTTGTGTGCCTTACTCATGAAATGCGTGTTTGCTTCCATCATGTCTCTTGCCTTGTTGCATTTTCTTCCCCTTCTGTGCAGATAGTGAGTCCAAATCTTTCCTGAAATCGCGTGCATGTTTCTTCTGTTCTGCCATGGGATGAGGGCATCCTCAAAATCGTGTATGGACATGGGTTTTGTTTTCATTTCCTGAGGCGTTTCAGGTGAAAAAGGTGCAATTCCTTTAGCTGTGCCGTGGGTTTGATATGGCGGTTTTAGATGAAGCTAAACTTATCTCGCAAATCATTACCTCCACTTTCTTTGGGTGCCACGAGGTGTGTTCGGGTCGGGAATCCACAGCAAACGACCTGCATAGTAAGTAGCCAGGCGGTAGGCGTGTTACAATGTAGTAGAAGCCTTCGTGAGCACCTCCAGCAAGCAGGTCGTCCAACTATGTTGTTATCTGTCAAGATTCACTGCATCCTCAATTCGGGATTCTCCTTCAAGGCTTTTTTTTTTTCAAATCGACTATGTGACAGTGAGAGTGTTACCAGAAGACCTGATGAAATTTATTGTTAAGATTCTCTGTTGATTTCTTACTTGTCTTACGTTGTAACTCAAGGAAGATAATCTCATAGAGGTGGATCTGTTTCATATCAGAATATTCATGAAGCACAATTTGCTTTGCAAGAGAACTTTAGGAGATCGATGAAGGATAGAGGGATTAAAAAGAAACTTGGATGTAGTTGGATTAAAGGCAATAAAATGGTGCATGATTTTTGTGTAGGTGACAGATCACACCCACAGGCACAGGAGATCTATGCAATGATGGAGAAAATGTCTTGGGAGATGAAGGTAGCAGGATATTTTTCAGATTCTCAAGAGCACTGTTGTCATAGAGCTTAGACCCATGACCTGGAGCTCCAGTAGCTGTAATAATCAACCTCCAAGGTATCCTATCTGCATTAAAAAAAAAAAAAAAAACCTGTAATGTTTATTGGGGCTGGCCTGTCCTTCATCCAAGCGAGATGTCAACACCATGGACGTGATTGCGGGGTTCTCAAATTCCATGGTTTTTTTTTTTTTTTTTAAAAAAGGCCTCTGACCCATCCGTGCTGCCAATCTCTTCATCGGGAACATAAGATATATGTATTGTCCATAGAGGTTGAAATCCCTGATGATTTAAGGCACTTAAAGAGATGTTTTCAAGAACTGCATTCCAATACGCTTATCATCTTGAGCTCCCCTTACATAGATACTGCCACTTGTAAGGGGGCAGCATACTGATGTGATTCGTTGCAATAGGCATTGTTAATGTGCTCAGATTTGTGAAGGCTCCGTATCTGGATTCGTGAAAACAATAAGTGTAGTTGATATTGATGCTTAAAACCCCTCTTTTGTTGTTGAAATCCGGGCTTTGAAATTAGAACTCGGGAGACATATTTTTGTGAAGGCCTTAAATCGATATTGAAGAACCAAAAGTTGGACAAGCTTCTGTCAAGGTGCACAATGGTTATCAAGATTTGTGTGATCTTCTTGTAGAATGTTTGCGTATTTGGGACATTTGCATTTACACATGTTGTATTGGAGAGGGTGAAACCAATAAGTGTAGTTGATGATTTGTGCTGGCCAGTGCTAAGTTTAAGTGGATACATGGGTTTTGGCAATTACTGAAGGGGCCGTTAACGTGGGTTTGGACCTTCACCTTCAGGGTGAGGAAGAGAAGTGTGCGTAGGTTGTGTTCTTGTTGCCGAGCCTTGAGACGTGGCTGCGTTGAGGAAGCCCCAAACAGGCATGATAAGCCCTAACCCTCTCTCTTAATAATTTATTTCCTTTAGTATTTGGGTCAATCTCTCTCTGTAAATTTTATTTTTGTTTGAATTCTGTAGAGATGGGTTTCGGATGACTTATAATTATAATTGCATGAGCTGATCTCTCTCCCCCTTTTCCTCGTTTATCTTAATTACTATTTGACAAGAAGAAATCTCTCCAGTGATTCTCGCTTATCGATCTTATAAAGTTGGTTTATCATTTTTTTCCATGATTATTCCTGTGAATAATGGTTTCTGTAGAAAATATTGTGGTGTGTGTATGAGATGTAGAATATTCCTTGTATTGTTTTTTTATTTGTAGAACATGGCTTGAAAACGGGAATTTTCTTGGAAGACTATGTTTGTCTTTTAATGTGGTTTGATAACGATATAAACCCCTTTAGAATTGGGGGCTTCTAATTGGAGAGTCATACTAGTTTAATTGGTCTTTCTAGATAGCTCCATCTGAGTCATTCGATTATCATTTACCTTGGGGATTATGGAAAACCCCTCACCAGGCCCTCTGCTATTATTATTACTATGAGCTTATTATTAGATTGGAACCCTCCTGAAGCATGTGTTAATGGGTTTTCTATGACCTTTACGAATATGTTATGCACGCAAGTCATAATCCTATGTGGATAATTCTTTGGCTTAATTTTTGAGGCACTACTTGGACCTTTGGATCGGTTAAAGTAATATTGGATACATCGACATTCTTCAAGTTTGATTGATTTGTGATACCCTCATGCATACGAATTCAGGCAACGCTTGAAATATAAAATTATAAATTTATCTTATACTTTGACCTTGAAGCTTGTCGAAAGACTTTTGGTAGGAAAACAGATGAATAGGGAAGTTAAGATAACTACCCTAAAATGGAGTCATGCATAGCCTTAAGTAAAGGTGACAGCTACCATAATGGAACTGTGCTTACCATGTATGATAGTAAGGATATAAGTCCACCTGAAATTATTTAACTTCATTTTTATAGAACAATTATTAATACCCATAGATTGGGGTATGCAAGTGGAGGTTGAATTAGATAACAGGGTATATTATGTTATCAGGTAACCGGTAAGGATAAATATGTTATTTCAATGCTTGGTTAACGAGTGGAATATTTCAGTTATTTACGATGATTATTATGTTTAGCTAAAAATTGATACTCGCATCTTATTAGGAGTTGAGATAATGTTGATACTTGCATTCATAGTGGCTTGGGCTGCGCTTGCATATCTTAGCTAGTCAAATGTATCTTTGGCATATTACCAACAGATGACAGTATTGTCGGTCATAACTCATTCTTATGAGTTGGACTCTTTTACTAGAAGAAATATATAAAGACATGGAATAAGCAACCAAAAGGACACCTAAATAATACATGAACCTGTGGATTGGTGGAATCCTTGTTAATATAATTATAATCTTAAAATTGCGGGATAAATATCCAAACTATACTTACATACCACTGATTATCTATGAAGGTTTGATACTTGGGTAATATCGATGAACAATGTAAGATTGATACTTGTATTTATTATATAAACTTAATGTCGTTGGTGCTTTTATTTAATTGAAAGATAATCTTGTTAGACACTTATATATGTGAAGTAGGTCGAGGGTATTAGGTGAGCGTCATTATTATTTACTGTAATTTAAGTATGATTAATTGCATGATTAAGGTTGTATATCTAGTCTCTTGGAATGGTGTTCTTATGTAAGCAGATCTTAAGGAAGTGAACATTAATGAGTATGAAATGCATTATCATGAGATGTGCGGTTAAGTTTTAAATGTATGTTAGAAATTGTTTGATAAAGAGTATTGCAAACTTTCATTTATTTAAATACTAGATGGCATAAGTTATTAGGAGAGGTTTATATCTTATCATGCTCAGTTCTAGCGAACTGACTCTAGATAATATTTGTGCAGATGGATTATGCGAGTAGATTAAAGAAAAGAGTGTAAAAGTTTCATCAGTTCAAATTATGAAGTTCTTGTAGAAAGTTCAATGCGGTGTAAATTTTGTAACTTTGCTTGCAAGAGTTTAGAAGATCTCTTGCCTTGGTATGTTTGGAAAACTACGTGGTGAAGTGTTCTTTCCCTTTTGTTGTTAGACTAGTTACTTACCTTGGTGAGATATGATATTCAATCATTACATTGGCATAAGTATTGTAAAACCTTGTTTTTGAGAATAAAGTGTTAAGTCAAAACTCTCTGACACCTTGTAATGATGTGATATAAGTAAGATTAAATGGAATGGTTAACCCTTATAGAAGTTAACTAAAATATATGTATATTCAGATAAATTAATGTAGAGATGACTTACTTGAGAACAAGAGATTCCTGAAGTACTCAAAGGTGAAACTATCCTTGTAAAGTAAATTTTTTTATAAATTGATATCCCTAGCTAAACTAGTGAACACTACTCTTTTTGGTGAACGCCTAAAACAAGCTAAAGGAAAACAATAGTTAGTTTCTAATAAGATTTAACAAGTAAGAGAAGAAAATTTAGAAACCACACAATTTATCTCTCAGCCTATTTGAAAGTAAGTAGTTTCCTTTGATAAACTCCTTGATTAAGCCTAAGTAAAAGCGTTAATAATTACGTATAAAACCCCAAGCTCCAATTAAACCTTAGTAATAACTAATGACATCTTAAAGAGGAATTTAACTCGACCTTAACTCTTTCCCAGGATACTTTGTAAGTTCCTCTTGATTTTGTTGAACACGAATTCTTGTTGTAGCAAGGTAATGAACAAGTTCTAGTAGCGTAGGTGTTAATAGATGGCCTTGTGAAATTAAATTACCCCCTTTCTTCAAATAACGAATTAAACAAATAAATGACAAAATAGAGAAGATTTAAAGATGATTACTCAGTGTAAAGAAAAATAAACTTAGCTTGGTAAAGATGAATTGTAAGAATCATATCTTGAGTCTCCTTGAAAACGTAAGCTAAGAATTGCAAGATGTCTTATTAAAATAAATAACCCTCAAGAATATCTCATTGTGGTTGGCCCTAACTGTAAGTGTGTTTTGTGGTTGGATTTCTATGTTGTCATGTCGAAAAGAAAGGTGTATTATCCTTTTGGGTGTGAACGTTTCCGTGCTGACCTTGTGGTCCTCCCCGTAACAAGTGGTTCCTAGTGTTGGTTGTAACCTTGTGACGACATGTTGTGTCATGTTATGTGTCAAGCAAGTCAAAAAAAAAAAATATCTGTCTTTTACTGTGTTGTTCGTGTGTGTGATTTTTGGGTCGTTACACTTGGTATCAGAGCATAGGTTCATGCTCTCGAACCTATGGGCCGATTGGTGTTATATGATGATGTTACATGGTGGTGGTGGTGTTACATGATGATACTGCATGATGATGATGATGTTGCATGATGGTGGTAGATATTGGAAGAGTAATGTGCTTTAAACGTGATGTGATTATTGTCGTAATTGTGATATTGTGAACGCACGTGATGTGTATGTCACTTGTGCGTGTTTGTGATCATGTTGATATGTTGGGGATGGGAGTATTCTCTCTCCTTCTTGTGGATTCTATGAAGAGTTCACGTGTGAATTGTTGTTTGTGATGTGTGAAAAGAATTCTAATGTGGATGACGTAGTGTTGGAGCATTGTGGCATATTGTGATATGTGGGTGTATCAATGTGTTGTATGACTAGATTGATGTTAAAAGAAATGAGTTGTATCATGATGTTTTTACCATGTTTTGAAGAAATGTGTGTACCACCTTGTTATGTAGCAATGGATGTTATGTTGTGATGTACTATGTTCATCGTATGTATGATTTGTGTGTAATATGTAATGCTTCATGTTGTGATTTTGGGTCATACGGTGAGTGTATGAACCCTATCGTATGGTGATTGCACTTTGGGTGCAGAAAGTGGTAAAGTGATGTGTTACACTCAGTGAATGTATGATCGTGATCTACCCTGTATATGTACCATATGTAAGACGTTATGGTAGTTATGTGTGTGCCACCATTATGTTAGTGATGTTGTTGTATGTTATGTTGTGAACCTTACGCTAACCGATCCTGAGGGAAATCGGTAGAAGTGTATGTTGAGAGTGAGGAATGGTGTACCATGGGTCAATAACTTGAGCCAAAACTCGGTTTAGTAGATTACATGTGATTCTTTCCTCTCTCCCTATGTGGTTGTATGTACACAACCTAAGTGCAACTATGACTATGTTTAGCCTTGTCGAAGTGGTGGCGGGATGATTCAGATGGAGGTGATGACAGTTGTATTATTGATATGTATTTTACGAGCTGAGGCTCGATGTTCCGAGTGCTAGCAACTCGTTGAGTACCCCTTTGGTGGCTAGATAAGGCCACACAGTTATCGTAATGTGACATTATTATAAGTTGATTTTATTCGTAAATTGAGCTTTTTACTTTATTTTGTAAGGACCAACAGACTTTTCTTGATTGCCATGCTTTACAATTTTGGGCATTTCCTTGGTTTGTGGCACTAACATGGGGATTTTGATACTAACTATGGCTATTTGGCCATTTATTTTTGCTTGATTTGGGTCTTCTTTTAAATTTGGAATTTTTACCGCCTTGCCCAAGGCTTGTACTTTGCCACTTGGCACTTTGATTGGATTGTTGTGTTGGTTCTATTGTCGTGATGTGTGGAATAGGGTCATGGGATGCACCATGGATTGGTTGGACCTATGGACCCGCTTCGTTGTATAGGGGTACGCCCCAAGGAGTACATATAACTAGCGGGTTGTTGAACCACGCGTTATTATGTCACTTGGGTTAGGAGTGTTCGAACTCTATGTGTCTTGGACCATAGGGTCAACCGGCCTCCTTGAGGGAGGCATAAGAGTTTGAGGGAGGCATAAGAGACTTGAGGGAGGCATAAGAGACTTGAGGGAGGCATAAGAGACTTGAGGGAGGCATAAGATTTGAGGGAGGCATAAGAGACTTGAGGGAGGCATAAGAGTTTGAGGGAGGCATATGATATTTGTGTGTATGGTTGATGTTTCAGGATATATGTTGAGTTATTGTGATGTTTGGTAGTGGTCTTTTGATGTATGTGTTACTCATGTCAGATGGATATGTGTTGTGATGTTGTGGTTATGTCATTGATTCCCTTGTGGACACTATGTACCTGTAGCATGGTTTGGTGTTATGTGAATTTTTTCATTGATGCAAATTGAGGAAATGTCTGGTGGATTGTAGTACTCTTTTGTTTGAGTATTTTGTATGTCAGTCATTGATGTGTGACGAGTACTATGTTATGTGGACTGTGCCTATTCCATTCCGTATTTGAGTAACCTTTTTGTGGTGTAATACAATCTTGAAGTATATACTTGTGTGCTTGTGAATCTGTAGTGTCTTGTGAACCTGATAGGGTGTTGTGTTAGCAGTTCATGTTGGGCACCCACAATAAAGAATAAATCAAAACTCTTCAATGATGATATTTTAAAAGAAACTAAAACTAGAAATAATGATAATGGAAAGAGACTAATGAAATGATGAACAAGAAAGAACTGCCAATCTTCACAGAACATTTAAAGTTAAAATTTCTACCAAATGTTCCTAAGGCTACCTTGTGACCGTGCTTTAATCAACTAAAATTTTAAACCATAGGGTGTACTTCTCCTTTACTGTTCTTGGTTGCGTACCATTTCTTTCCTCTGTGTAATGTCGCATCGAGGACGATGCTTTCTTAAGGGGAGGAGAATGTAATGCCCCTATTCATACATTACTCCTAAGCGGCTTTCCCCAAAGCGTGGGGTGCTCCAAAAATAAGATAAAATGGAAAAAAATTTTGCTTGGTTACGCCTCGATTGCTGACCATTATGACTATAATTGATAATTATTTTACAAGTTCTAAAATGATAATAATGATAATAATAATAATAATAATGACATTATGATTGTATTATCGATCAACGATTGTATTTTATATTACCTTCTTTATATCTTTGTTATCATATCATCCTCTGTATCGTTAAACTATCCTTTTAATTTGTTTGTCACTCCCGCCTTGCCTGCCTATCAACCCCCAATGCATGCCTCATTGTAATTTTAATTCCGGTGCACTTATTGTTGCATCCATTGCCTTTCCTCCTTATGGATGCGTGTTAGACATGAGGAGACGTGAAATACATTGTTGTCCTTGACCCTTTATTTCCTTGTTTTCAAAGCAAGAGGGGTGTGTGCATGGGTGTGTGGCCTCTCGCCATATTCTTTTTTATTTTATTTGGTGCCTTGTTTGGCATATGTTGGTGGGGATTAATGAGACTAATTTTTTTCTAAACCCACCGTATTTGCCTTCCTGCTGCTTCTGTGGTCGAGAGGTAGCTTTCTCGTGAAGGATCGGTGGCCTTATCTTCCGTGTGTTTCCACTCTTCTGAGCCACGAGCCTAACCGTGGTGTTGATCCTGAAGACCCGCACTGCACCTTCTTGGCGGTTTTGCAAAATCTTGTTGAGGAAGAACGCCAGATAAAATGTTAAAAAAAGAAATCTTCCGCTTAACTTCCAATGGCCATGTGTTCCTTACTATGTTGGAGAATGCGTGTTCTTTCCTAAAATGCATGCCTAAATTGCATTTCTCCTTCAAGCTCTTTTATGAGTCGACTATGTGATGCCTTCCTCAGAGTGTTACCAGTAGTTCCTTTGAGGGATTGATCTTAAGCTTCCCTTAAAATGTATGGGAGAGGGTTTTTTTGTCATTTTTACTGAGTAGAATCTAAACTCGGGTGAAAAAGGCACATCTTTTCAAGCTTGCATTTGTGGTTTGATACTGGTACCTTTTAGATGAAGCCATTATTGTTGGCATAGGTTCCAGCAGTTACCTCCACTTTCTTTGGGTGATCAAGGAACATTGGTCGGGAATCCCAGATGTCTCAATAAATATACATTTTTTATCGATTGAATCGTAAGCATGTGTGTTCAATGTAGTAGAAGCATTCGTGAGCGCCTAAAGGTCAAAGGTGTCAAAACTTGTTGTTATCTGTTCAAAAGATCATTCGGGATTCTCCTTGAGGATTTTTTTGTCAAATCGACTATGTGACGGTGAGAGTGTCGGCGAGATTGATGAAAATTTCTTGGGAGATTTGTTGACTTACGATTTCTTACTAATTTAAAAATTTATTTATAAAGAAATACTTTTGAATCTGGAGTCTCAGTTGGGATCATGGACATTTTGGAGTTGAAGATGCATGGCTGTATTTGGGTTATCGGATAATCGGAATGGTTAAGTTTGAATTAAAAAGAAACTTGGATGTTTGATTAAATGGCAAAAAATCCGGTGGTGATGCTTTTGATTCAACCGGACTATGGGATTTCACATAAACTTGCTCGGAGATCTTTTCCACAATGATGGAGAAAACAACCCTTGAAGCTTGTCATTTCTGGGAATTTCAATGGGAGATTTCAAAAGAAACCCTCAATATTTTTTATGGTGACCCATGACACTGGGCTATCCAGTTCCATGTGTAATGTGCTCCAAGGTCTTCTGGGCGTATCACTTTTGTGGCTGGAATTTGCTTCCAATCTACTTGGCTGAATATAAGATATTATTGTTAGAGGCTGAAATGCTTGGATTTAAGGACTTAAGGGATTGATGATCTTATGATCTCGGACATTCCAATACGCTTTCATCTTGAGCTCCTACATGATACTGCCACTTGTAAAGGAGAGGATGATATGCCGATGTGATTCATTGTGAAATAGGCATTAAGTTAATGTGCTCATCAAATTTGTGAAGGCTCCGATGATCCGGATTCGTGAAAACAATAAGTGTTCTCTTGATATTGATGCTTTCACCCTCTTTTGTTGTTGAAATCCGGGCTTTGAAATTAGAACTCGGGAGACATATTTTTGCTGAAGGCAGTTAAATCGATGACTGAAGAACCAAAAGTTGGACAACTGTCAAGGTGCACAAACAACCATCAAGATTTGAGATGTTTTCTTGCAACATGTTTGTTTGAGGATTGCCGCTCATTTGCATTTACCTGCCAGTGCACTGTAATTCTATTGGATACATATTACGGCTTGATTTCATGAAGTCAAGGGCATGGCCATTAACAGTTTGGACCTTCAACAGGCTGAGGAAGAGAAGTTGCGCAGGTTGTGTTGCTGTTGCCCGAGCCTTGGTTCGACGTGGCTGCATTGAGGAAGCCCCAAACAGGCATGATAAGCCCTAACCCTCTCTCTTAATAATTTATTTCCTTTAGTATTTGGGTAAATCAATCTCTGCAAATTTTATTTTGTTTGAATTCTGTAGAGATGGGTTTCGGATGACTTATAATTATAATTGCATGAGCTGATCTCTCTCCCCTTTTACCGTTTATCTTAATTACTATTTGACAAGAAGAAATCTCTCCAGTGATTCTCGCTTATCGATCTTATAAAGTTGGTTTATCATTTTTTTCCATGATTATTCCTGTGAACAGTGGTTTCTGTAGAAAATATTGTGGTGTGTGTATGAGATGTAGAATATTCCTTGTATTGTTTTTTATATTTGTAGAACATGGCTTGAAAACGGGAATTTTCTTGGAAGACTATGTTTGTCTTTTAATGTGGTTTGATAACGATATAAACCCCTTTAGAATTGGGGGCTTCTAATTGGAGAGTCATACTAGTTTAATTGGTCTTTCTAGATAGCTCCATCTGAGTCATTCGATTATCATTTACCTTGGGGATTATGGAAAACCCCTCACCGTGGCCCTCTCGCTATTATTATTACTATGAGCTTATTATTAGATCGGGAACCCTCCTGAAGCATGTGTTAATGGGTTTTCTATGACCTTTACGAATATGTTATGCACGCAAGTCATAATCTGTGTGGATAATTCTTTGGCTTAATTTTGAGGCACTACTTGGACCTTTGGATCGGTTAAAGTAATATTGGATACATCGACATTCTTCAAGTTTGATTGATTTGTGATACCCTCATGCATACGAATTCAGGCAACGCTTGAAATATAAAATTATAAATTTATCTTATACTTTGACCTTGAAGCTTGTCAAAAGACTTTTGGTAGGAAAATAGATGAATAGGGAAGTTAAGATAACTACCCTAAAATGGAGTCATGCATAGCCTTAAGTAAAGGTGACAGCTACCATAATGGAACTGTGCTTACCATGTATGACAGTAAGGATATAAGTCCACCTGAAATTATTTAACTTCATTTTTATAGAACAATTATTAATACCCATAGATTGGGGTATGCAAGTGGAGGTTGAATTAGATAACAGGGTATATTATGTTATCAGGTAACCGGTAAGGATAAATATGTTATTTCAATGCTTGGTTAACGAGTGGAATATTTCAGTTATTTACGATGATTATTATGTTTAGCTAAAAATTGATACTCGCATCTTATTAGGAGTTGAGATAATGTTGATACTTGCATTCATAGTGGCTTGGGCTGCGCTTGCATATCTTAGCTAGTCAAATGTATCTTTGGCATATTACCAACAGATGATAGTATTGTCGGTCATAACTCATTCTTATGAGTTGGACTCTTTTACTAGAAGAAATATATAAAGACATGGAATAAGCAACCAAAAGGACACCTAAATAATACATGAACCTGTGGATTGGTGGAATCCTTGTTAATATAATTATAATCTTAAAATTGCGGATAAATATCCAAACTATACTTACATACCACTGATTATCTATGAAGGTTTGATACTTGGGTAATATCGATGAACAATGTAAGATTGATACTTGTATTTATTATATAAACTTAATGTCGTTGGTGCTTTTATTTAATTGAAAGATAATCTTGTTAGACACTTATATATGTGAAGTAGGTCGAGGGTATTAGGTGAGCGTCATTATTATTTACTGTAATTTAAGTATGATTAATTGCATGATTAAGGTTGTATATCTAGTCTCTTGGAATGGTGTTCTTATGTAAGCAGATCTTAAGGAAGTGAACATTAATGAGTATGAAATGCATTATCATGAGATGTGCAGTTAAGTTTTAAATGTATGTTAGAAATTATTTGATAAGGAGTATTGCAAACTTTCATTTATTTAAATACTAGATGGCATAAGTTATTAGGAGAGGTTTATATCTTATCATGCTCAGTTCTAGCGAACTGACTCTAGATAATATTTGTGCAGATGGATTATGCGAGTAGATTAAAGAAAAGAGTGTAAAAGTTTCATCAGTTCAAATTATGAAGTTCTTGTAGAAAGTTCAATGCGTTGTAAATTTTGTAACTTTGCTTGCAAAGAGTTTAGAAGATCTCTTGCCTTGGTATGTTTGGAAAACTACGTGGTGAAGTGTTCTTTCCCTTTTGTTGTTAGACTAGTTACTTACCTTGGTGAGATATGATATTCAATCATTACATTGGCATAAGTATTGTAAAACCTTGTTTTTGAGAATAAAGTGTTAAGTCAAAACTCTCTGACACCTTGTAATGATGTGATATAAGTAAGATTAAATGGAATGGTTAACCCTTATAGAAGTTAACTAAAATATATGTATATTCAGATAAATTAATGTAGAGATGACTTACCTGAGAACAAGAGATTCCTGAAGTACTCAAAGGTGAAACTATCCTTGTAAAGTAATTTTTTTTTATAAATTGATATCCCTAGCTAAACTAGTGAACACTACTCTTTTTGGTGAACGCCTAAAACAAGCTAAAGGAAAAAAAAAAAAATAGTTAGTTTCTAATAAGATTTAACAAGTAAGAGAAGAAAATTTAGAAACCACACAATTTATCTCTCAGCCTATTTGAAAGTAAGTAGTTTCCTTTTGATAAACTCCTTCAGTTAAGCCTAAGTAAAAGCGTTAATAATTACGTATAAAACCCCAAGCTCCAATTAAACCTTGGTAATAACTAATGACATCTTAAAGAGGAATTTAACTCGACCTTAACTCTTTCCCAGGATACTTTGTAAGTTCCTCTTGATTTTGTTGAACACGAATTCTTGTTGTAGCAAGGTAATGAACAAGTTCTAGTAGCGTAAGTATGGACAGATAGCCTTGTGGAATTAAATTATTCCCTTTATTAAATTAATGGAACTAAACAACTCTATTGTCGTAGTGAAGACTTTAAGTGAACTTCTCAAAGTGTATAAGAAATTAACTCGGTTGGTAAGATGAATTTGAATCCTTCTAAAAACATAAGTCATGAGTTAAAGGGTGTTTTATCAAAACAAATAACCTTCAATCATTTCTTTTTGTGGCTTACCCTAGCTATGAGAGTGTCATGTGGTTGGACTTCTATGTGTTCTGTCAAAAAGGAAAAGTGTATTATCCTTTTGGGTGTGAACATTTCCGTGCTGACCTTGTGGTCATCCCCTGTATCAAGTGGTTCCCGAGTTGGTTGTAACTTTGTGACGACATGTTGTGTCATGTTATGTGTCAAAAAAAGTCAAAAAAATATCCTGTCTTTTACTGTGTTGTTTGCGTGTGTGATTTTGGGTCGTTACACTCATACTCGACTATGGTCGAAATGCCTCGCAAAGGTCGCAAAACTCATCTATCATTGTTGCTGAATGAATCTCCCGGGAAAATACGTACTCTTGAAACACTACTCAAAAAGCTCCCGGAGTAACTATCTCTCAGTGTCAACATAGAGCTTCGCTCTCTCGGTCCTTTACTAGACTCCTGCTCCATCCCTCAGAAGATGGATCGTAACATGAGCTTTCGTGTTGCTAGTACAAGGGCAGAGCTTGAAGCATCTGCTCAAGCTCACCAACCAGGCCTCTGCCTAAAAACCTCATGTATCTCCTAAATAGTGAGATGGCCATAGCTTCAGGATCTTCCTGATATGGTCTGTAGCCGACGACTGACGAGTCCTAGGTCTCTCTACATGCTCCTCCCTCTGTCTAGGGCTCTGAGATCTGTCCCTTTGTCCTTAAATCTTGTCTCCATTCCCTCTCTGTGGTGACTCTGCCTTGATCGACTCCACACGGAATTTCTCTTCCCCATGCTCCTCGTTGTATCGAAGAGATGCCCTAGTGTCAACTGCTGGATCCATATCCTGTCTAGCATGTCACCCATAGGGATCCTCCACGTATAACGACATTGATGTCCTAAAGCGTCCCTCAGCAAAATCTAAGGTAGAATGTCTGCTTTCAACCTACTCGGAGGTGGTATATCTAGGTCTATGTGAAAAGACCCCTCGTCTGATCTACGCCTCCTGCATAGATCAAAGTGAGAGTTAGTTCATTGTTCTAGGTCTTGTTTCAGTTTTCTATGTTTCCTAAATTATACAATTATCAGACATTGTGGTTTTCTAGATTTAAAATAACAATTTTGCACTAGGTTAAAAGTTCATGTTTCGTGTTTTCTAGGTGTGCCCAATGGTCCAAGCTTTGAACCCACAGCTCTGATACCAAATGTAACGCCCGTAAAAATGACGTTCTAGGAACACGCTTCAACCCAACACTTAACTCGAAAATTGCTACTAATTTTTTTGTTTAAGTTATAGGAAGGTTGCAAGGGTGTTTGATCCTTAGGGTCTTTAAATTAACTTACATCACTAAAATCAACTTTAAGAATCGATAGGCCAAGTCTAGCTAAAAGATTAAATTTTGAAATTACTTTACCTCTAAGGTTGATTAATTAAAGGTCAACTAGGAAGTGCCATAACTTAATTTACTTGGTTAAATGTTTTTTCTTCTTAGTTAATGTTCACTCCAAATATGACTAACTTCATGCTTAATTAATCTAGTTTCATTATCCTAATAGTTTAAAGTCCTTTTAATTAATTCTTACAACATACTAAGGATTAATAGAGTCTTTACTCCCAAGGCAATTTACATGGCCCCATTCACCCATCTACACATACCCTTAAGGATTTTAAATTAAACATTTAAAAATTCATTTCCACCAAACAAAAGTAGGGTGAAACCTCCACCCTTAGATCAATTCATTCTTGGCCACTAGATCCTAGGGTTCTAAACTAGCCCTAAATTTCCTTATGAATTTCTATTAAAACCTTTTCTTTATTCTATTCTCCTCATTTAGTCTATTTCCTTTTGTTAATTTGTAGGTTGGAGAGGAGGAAGCCATGGGAGCAAAAGAGGAAGAACTATCGAGAATTCTACAAGGAGATCTAGTTTAGACTTAGTTTAGTTTTAGTTTTATTAATGTAATCTATTTCATTCAAGGATTAGGAAGGATTTCCTCCACCAATCTAGTTTTGTTTCCACACTAAGTGTATTTGGGTTTTCAAATTTGGGGCAAACCCTACCCCCATTGTTATAGATGAAAAAATGTTTTTAATCCACCATTTGTATGTTTTATTGTTCAAATCCATGGGATTACTCTTTGTTTACATGTTGGTAGTCATTAGTTAAATTTTACATCTTATAAATTAGTAAAGACCAGTTTTGGTTTTTGCACAGCGTGGATCCACAGATTTCTGTCATAAGTGACTGAACCACCGCCCAGAGCAGACCGGTAGTCTTGGGACTACCGCCCTACATGGGTGACAAACCACGGACCGCCACCCTACTGAGCGGTGGTTTTGAGACCTCCACCTTAGCCTGAGTGGTGGTTACGGGACCGTCGCTATGCATAGGGCAACAATCCTATTTCAAAAAAAATAGAACCTTTAAACTGAGATTTTCTCAAAAACTAAAAGGTACTAAAGGGTGCTAAATTGCATTCTAAGCTTAATTTTGAACATATAGAATTTCTAGTTTTGAGATTTCATTCCTATTGTCCCTTTTTTAGTTAAAATTTATTCATTTAAGCATTTTCCATTCTAAAAGTATTAATACAACTACAAGGTCTATTTTATCTTGTTCAACTAAATTTTTCCTCAATATCAAGAATAAAAGGAATTTATATCTACTTCTAACATTGCTATTTCCTTACTTAAAATCACCATTTCCAAATAGCACATACTTACAATTTGTTTTCTCTTCCATTCAGTATAAATTATAGATTCAAAATACTACAATAACTTTATTTTCCATTCAAGTTTACTATGCATACAAGTTCAACTTCTATATTTCCTTCTTTCTCATTTACAATTAAACAACTTCATAATGAAATTAAACTTTCTTTTTCCATGGAAAATAACTCATATAATTTAACACAAGGAACTACTTTTATCACAATACAACCAAGATTCCAAATGAAGGGAATTACTTTATTTTCTATTTCTCAAAACTAACTCCACAATACAAATCTTTCTCCTTTCTTTTTGTTTGTTTCTTTCCACATACAATATTACTTTAATAGTAAATGTTTGAATACAACTTTCCCTTTTCACAATGCAACTTCCAACTAAACTTTACACAATATATCCATTTTGATTCCAACTTATGCCTCCCAATGGGAATGGGTGCCCACCTTAAGGCCTCCAATGCATATCTCAAATCCCCTACATACTCTTATGCCTCCCACAAGTACCCCTTATACCTTCCACATACTCTTATGCCTCCCTTAATCTCTTATGCCTCCCTCATAAATGAAACAAGAAAGAAATGCAAGCATTCCTTGTATAAGGTTGGGCACCCAACCCAAACTCCCTCTAAACAATAGGTAAACTCTTATGCCTCCCTACATGAAATATCCCCATAGTCTCCTCCTACTCCAAACTTAGGTAATCTACCCACACCCAACAAGCATTCCAAAGAAGACAATACTCAACACAAACACATAAACACAAAATAAAGCATAACATAAGAAAGGTAAAGCTCCTACCTTTCCATAATAGAGCTTGTTCCAAGATTAAGTCTCCAAGCTCCTCAAAACCAAGCAAGCATCCACAATCTCCCACAATACACAAGCACTCCCAACAATTCTATAACTCTCCAAAAATAAAAGAGCACATAAATAATGAAGTAACCCCCAATCAAGTTTTTTTTTTTAATAAATAGAAAAGGGAGAGAGGAGGATGAAGTGGCTCCATGTAGGATGCCACATCACTCATCCTCAACTCCACCTAAGAATTCAAACCTCAACCCCAATGCACCATAAATTGGTGGGTGAGAGAAATGACAAGTTACTTACACACACCATCTAAGCCCACACCCCCTAAGGATAAAATTAATTATTTGAAAGAAAGTGCAATAAACATTTCACCTTTTTATCTTCCCAAAACACCTAATGGGGTCTAATTTTGACCCTCCAACCCATAGATAGGGTTGGTATAGCAATTTAAGAGGTGTGGGACAAGTTTAACTTGTCCCACAAGCCTTCTAAATTGGCCCTTAAGGCCAAATTCGAGTTTCTCATGAAGGGTAGAGTGTACAACACTCAAAATCCCCAAACACTCAACTTACAACACCAAATCCAAGAGAAATCTACTCTAATAAATGAATTTATTTTGGTCACATCTTTAATTAGTTTAGAACAAGATTTATTAACTTTAATAAGACACTTAGACCCATTAAGATAAAGGGGAAAAACATACATACAAATCTAAATAAATACAACAAGTAAATTACATCACTAGGGTAAGTGCACCAAGTTGGGGGACAATTAAGTGGACATCAAATCCTGAATTTTACATTAAAAACAACAAAACATCAAATTTAGTCTTCCGTGGACTTGAACCATGCCGAAAAGTAAAAACTATGTCATAAAAATGGTACCATTGCGTAGGGGAGACTATTAGCTTTGTAGAAATACTGATTTTAAAGTGAATAGAAGAGGATAAATATCATTTTATAATTTTTACTAATAGTAGGTCTTTAAGACACTTTTTCCCCGTGAATGTTTATGTCTACATTTAAGATCGCAAAATTTGTTTCACTTATCGAATGTGATAAAAATTATACCATCCCAACCGTAGTGAAATTATATACATGTTCAAAAAATATTATTTGATTTCAATATTTTTGATGAAGTTATGGCAAACGGAAAGTGCTCTATTTTCTTTATGTTTTCATACCACTTTCATGAAAAAATCATAAAAATAAAATATTAATCAAAAAAATACAAAATAAAATCCATCCCAAGATAGATAGTGGCATATAACTTCTCACCAAAGTAAAAATATATATATATATTTTTGGTCATCCAAATTGTGGGCAAACGGACTATAATCTTATCGGCATTTTTAAAAAAAAATACCAAGTCATTGAATTTTGAGTGTTTAATATAGCTAATCTTGTCCATTTTTTACAAAAATTAGTATTTTAGAAACTATATTCTGGATGCTACGATTCATATTAATATAATTTTGTCTAATTTTGAGTGTATGTATTGCTAATAATCCCTACAAGTTGATATTATGTTGTTATTTGCAATATGATGTCCACGGATGACCCTATATTTGTCCATCAACTTCCTGCACTTACCCACTAAAATAACCACATACTAACATTAATTAAAGGGACTAATAAAATGCAACACATGACCCTTGGTCATAATTTCCCCCTAACCAAATAATTCTAACACACACAATTACATGTTGCCATGGTGACCCTTGTTGAATTCATCTAGAATTCCAATGTGGTTGGTTTTCAATCCTACAAAACACATAATACCTCCTTCAGCCTCGTGGCCACATTAAAACATCCATGCCAAAATATGCAATATAAATCTAAAATCATCTATATATGAATTAATATCATCTAGGCAATTACGAATCATTTACAAATTTCTAGCAACATTTCTATCCAATGTTTCATCCATGTCAAAATGATCACAACATTAATTCAATTATCAAATCCTACTCATGGTGAAAAAGTATATCGCATGTCAGAAATATATATATATATATATATATATATATATATATATATATATATATAATCATGTCCACAACATATCAACATCAATATAAAATGTCTCTAACAATCCACATGCATCATATATGAATCGAAATCAACAACAATCCAATATTTCTAACATCTAGTTTCATACTACAACAAGCTACAAATCGAAATCAAAAAGTTACAACAATGTCCATAAGTGTAGTCGACAATATCATAATCAAAGGAAAAGGTGTCGAAGGGAAGTGGGCACTACATATTCAACCCTTGTTCATGATTTATTAGTGATGCATGCAACTCATCAATTGAAAACTGACTTAGATCTTTAGTTTTTTCAATAACAACTACTAAAGGATCAAAATTTGCAGGAAAACTTCTAAACAACTTTTCAATAATCATTCTGTCTTCAATAATTTCACCATAGGATTTAATTTGATTGAATAAACTAATTACAAAAGTAAAGAATGATTCTATGGGATTTGAATATTTCATTAACATATTTTCAAAATCTCTTCGAAGTAATTGCAGTTTGGTGGTTTTTACTTTCTCCTTACCTTGATACATAACTTGGAGAGTGTCCCATGCTATTATTGCTTTACTAGCCACTGTCACTCTAGGTAGGATGCTTTCATGCATGGCTTGATGAATATAGAAAAGAGGTTTTCCATATTTCTTTCTTAATTCTTTCAAAGCATCTTTCTGTCTGTGAGAGTATATTATATGTTGTTGCATCTGTGGGCTTTGTGTAACCATTTTTACAATTTTCCACACATCCTGGGATTTAAATAGTGCCTTCATGGTTAATGACCAATATTCATAATTATTTCCTATAAATTACGATGTTTGTAGATCGGATATAGAAGCCATAGCTTGCTATTAATTATAAACATTCTGAAAAACAACACTCTAATACCAATTTGTAGAAATTAGGCAAATAAAATAGTGAACAATAGAAATAAAATAAAGAATATTGTAAATAAACAAAGTATTCCAAACTCAAGTCAATGCTTCTGTGCATATATATCTTCTTCTTTGTCAGAGCTTCAACTCAATACAATCTGTGTATAAACACTTATAATTACCTCCAATATATAGAGGTCTTTCATCTAACAATAGAACACACAATTCTAAAAATAGAGAAATCTTAATAATAAAACTATCAGCTAAAAATAGCGCAGGATTTTGTGCATGCAAACAAAGTTATTTCTTTTATTTTCTTTTATCCTAAAAATAGGGACATGTAATTAAAACTTAACTATCCATTGAAAAGCAAGTTGCTTTTTGTTTTTCCTAATAATAGCAAAAGCATGTGGGGTGAAATTATCTATTTCCAACACTTTATATAGATCTTCTTGATTCAACATACATTAAGTCTAGTTACCTCATTTTAAAACTTTTCTTGATGCTTGGTCACTCACACAATCACACTTTAACAAATTCATGAATTTTAGAAAAATGAAACTCAAAGGTTTTGAAGTTGAGATTTCCTTTGAAAGGGAATTTTTTCTCTACATCTAGGCTATTTGGCTTCAACATACATCACAAGGTTTGAGTTTGAGTTCATGCTTGATAAGGATAAAGTTCAGTTTGACTTTGCCAATAAAAAATATCTTCTAATTTTCTTTAAAAAAACATAAATATATCAGCTAGACAAAGTTAAGATATCTTTCTATTCTCTACTTTTCACTCCATGTATATATGTATACACACATTTATAAAATAGTACAAAAACATTTTTAAGAACTTCCCATATAAAAATAATGGATAAAATTCATGCTTATGTTTATGTTTAATGAGGTTAAAGTTTGGAAAATTTTGAATTTTTTCTATGAAGTTTTCCGTAATGTGTGACATAGACTTCAACCATATTATGCACCACTATAAAAAACATTTAACTATCATGTTCTTCCATCACAAAAATATGAAAACCACCTTTCCACTATCCAAGGTCTTTTGTACTTACACAATTTTGAATATAAAATAGTATTATGGTGTTTATAAAAAATACTTCTTACTCTGTCATCAAGTGGGATTTTTTCTAGTTGCGATGCAACATTGATCCATCAAACAATGAAAACCATCTTTCCCCAATCCGATGTCTTTTATACTAAGGTAATTTTAAATATAAAATAGTTTCATGATGATTATAAAAATACTTCTTACTCTATAATCAAGTGAGATTTGTTATTCTTGCAATGCAACACTAATCCATCACACAACTATGAAAATGATATTTCCACAATATGAGGTCTTTTGTACTTAGGTGTAGAATTATAGAAAATAAAAACAACAAATACATAAATAATAAAAATGAAAAATTAATAGAGATTTAATCCAAACAACAATGTTGTGCATAATTCTATTACTCCTTTAACTTCAACTTTTCTTCTTCAATATGTTCTTTTAATGATTACAATGCCTCATATATAGAGAGCTCTTACATAAAAATAAATCATGATAAGACTCTAAGAATAGAGCATGTTGCGCATGCATCAAACAAACCTCATTTGTGCCTCTAAAGGAAACCCCGATGCAGTAGGTGGTGGTGGTCTTATCAGAAATCATAAGGGTCATCTCATCGCTGCTTATGCTTGGACCCATGGGTAACTGGTCAAATCACTACTTGGAAGCACTAACATCTCTCTGGGGAATCAGAATTACTAGAGCTCTCAATGTGGATTACCTCATTTTGGAAAGTGACACTATGAACATAATCAATAACCTCTCTAAAAACCAAGCTCCGAGTAGATCTATAAGGGACTTTGTAAATGAAGCTTTCTACCTATGCAATGGTCTTAACATAAAGTTCCAACATGTTTATAGGGAAGGAAATAAATCTGCGGATGCATTAGCTAATGTTGGGGTGTCTATTACCAATTATAAAGAGTGGTATGATAGTGTAGACACCAAACATCTATGCCCCCCTTTGAGACCAAATATACTCATGACCAAAGACAACACATTTGCGACACCCCACTATACCACCCCTTTTTAATTAATTTAGTTATGACCCATCATATCTGTAAAGATCTAAAATGGTTATTTAATTAAAATAATTAAATTACCTATTATCCCCTCACACCTCACCCTCACACCTCGTTGAGTTAACTCGAGACACCTCACTAAACTGTCTAAACCACTTCCTAAAAAGCACTAACCTATTTCCTAACTAACTAAGCCTTCTAACTAGCCAAATCCTTCAAAAGAAAGTTCTCCCATCCTAAAAAACTTAGCTCGTGCTTTTTTAACCATCCCCATCCTCATCACTTTGAAATGCATTGTTTTGAACTAAAAATGGAAGGAAATCATGTGATTTTCTAACCAAACTAGTTTTCTCTGGAATCGTTGACAATTTACCCGATCGCTGATGATCTATATATAGTTGTTTGCAGAACTCATTTGGGGGATGAAATTCTCAAGATTTGCAGGTTTAGGCTGTTCCAATCCTAGTTTATGAGGTATCTAGATACTTCACAACAACACTACCTAACATTACATTGCTAAAAAAATGTCAGATTCATCATCGTATTGATCATTTTCATCCTCCAACTACCTTCTTCCATTCTTCTGTCTACCAACACAACTTGCAAGGTAAATCAATCATTTCAATTTAGTTTAAATATCAGAAAAAGGTAGATTTTTTCTTGTATTACATTTATATGTTGGATAACAGTTTGTTTCATTAAATCAATGACTCGAATCATGAGCTTAGGCTATGTTTGTAACAATTCTCAGATTTTACAGTAATCGCTAGCGATTAGCCCAATCACCAATGATTTCTCTGAATCGCTAGCGATTCCTATGCTTTCATGATTTTTCATCATTTTTTACTAAATCTAATCAAAATGTTTCATTTTTCCTTGTTATCTACTAATCCTTTGTCTAGCATGATGTCTTCAGTTATCATTAGGAGGTTCTAACTTGCCAACAACTGATTCCTTTCCTGTTGTCCGCCATCCATTGTACTAGGAGCAATACAACTTGCTCCACGATCTTGAACTTTGTGAAATCTAGAAAACTCCATTTGATCACTTGGAGGCAATTTCTGCTGCAACACAACACATCCGGGAAGCCACTGATGCCTTTTGGGAGGCATACGATGAAGCAATAAGGCTCCAAGAGGATCTTGTCTAGTATGAACGACAATACGAGACCGGTCTCAAACATCTGGAGGAGGATTACCATATTGCCTCTGATTCCAATTTTGTTAGCCACATCAGCATCTCCAGTTCAAAGTCTACTTTTCCCTGCCAATACGAAACCTAGGAAGAAGATTTAAACTTCTTCGCCGAGGATTACATTTCTATCCATGACCCAGACCTGACTGAAGAAGAGGACGAAACCAATGATTCAACTGAATCTCATTCTCTTATTTGTGAAAATATCTATACAGACCAGGAGTTTGACTTATGGATGTAATCATAATCCACATTAGTCATATAAGTATCTAGTCAAATAAGTGATAATCACATGCTTATCTAACAACTTTGCATACATAATCATATGTACTAAATAAAGCTCAAATGTTTTCTAATCATCAACAATGTCTTGATATAATTTGTATCTTTTTTTATATGATTTTTTTGCAGGTAAGGAAGCCTTCCGATCACTTGTTCCAAAACGGTGCACAAAACAAAACATAATCCACATCCGTGGGTATCCTAGAAACCCCGCCATATCGAGGTCGAGTTCGGTTGTTACCTCTTGAAATTGTCAAGATAACCAAGGTAAAAACCATGTGAGACATTCTGGCATGTCCAGTGGGACCTTGAATCCCTATTTAATTTCATTAATTTATCATCATTTTGATTTTTTTTTCACTGACTGCTAATCGTTGGTGATTGGCTTAATCACCTGTAATTCCACTGAATAGCTAGCGATTCCCCTAAGTTGTTTTTTCTTAACATTCTATTAACAATTTGCAGTGTTCTTTTTCTTTCTGTTTCCTGCTACCTCTAATCAAATTGTAGGCACTGTTTCTCTAGGAATAATACCTTCTGGATTTGCTAAAAAAATCAATAGTTGCCAAAAGAATAAAAAATAAAAAAATTAGTGCTCTCATGGTAAGTCCTAAAACCATATTTTATCTTTCTGTTTTGCATTCTTGTTTGATTGTCCTCATCAAAGACAACATTTCGTTTTGGAATTCTAAAATAAACAATTTGCATTCTTCTTGATCACGTAGTCTTAATTAGCAAGGTAAAATTGTTGCAGTCACTTTTTTTCCCTCACACACAACTAAACCACATTAGAATAAAAAATGCATCTAAACAAACTCCCACCCATGTGAAATTGATTGAGATTTCATCACCCAATAGGGAAATTGACTTGGTGTTCTGGCTGAGCATAAACACCTGTTTGTCAGTATATTTTGGCTCAGCACCCGACTCCCTTATTACAATGAGACCATGAAGTGAAGGTGTAGGCCCCAATATACATGCCCGTATTGACAATAGTACAAAGTTGTGCCTCATGTACCTTTGGGTATATCAAGGACTCTACCTTTAAACACACCTGAAACCTACCTTAGATAGCCATTTCTTAGGACCCTTGTTGACTATTTTACACATTTCACCTTTCATAATTAATTAAGATAAGAATAAAATAATTCTTTGCTTCCCTTTGCTTGTTGATTGTTAATAAATACATTTAGTCATTAATCATTTTACTATCTGTGTTGTGTGTGTTTTTTTATCATGGTTCTTACTAGACAACAAGTACATAACCAACAGTCTGAAAATATGTCTACCCCATTGCCTATATTTCAAATTCAAGCCCCACTTTGTATGACACCACTCCCAGTAACAATTTCTTCGCCAATGCAACCACAAGCATTACTTTATCAAACGAATGCATCCAATCCCTTTTCCAACACACAAACATGGAATGGAGTAGGGTTTGGTCATAAAAATGAAATTGGACAACAATCCTTTCATTCTCACAACAATACCATGGATGAATTCTTTATACATTGGAATCAAAACATTCGTTTTCCTCCATTGCACATGAACTCCCATTTTATAATGGAGGTGATCCTATTTTTGAGGAAATGTTAGATTCGAATCCCATTACTCTTAATGCATACCTAGCAGTGAGAAATCTACAAATGTAGTCACTCACACCGTAATCTGTTGCACATGCTCACAACCCTTTACTTGCCATTGCACAACTCATTGAATAAAACCAAGAACCTATTATCCAATAGTTTTTTTTTGATACTTCAACTCAAACCTGAAATGCTAAGCATTAGCCAATCTGAGAATGCTACTAGCTCTTCCAATCCATTTGACACATTGGACGAGTAACCTTTTGTAAGTCAACCAAAAACATTTGATGTTTCCTCAACAGCTGTCTATGATCTCCATATGATCTCATCACAAAACGTGTCCACCTAACAACTTATGTCTTCCTCTAGTCCCTCAATAGGGTCTTCACTTCTCCAAAGTAGTGCCACTGCCTCCACGATGGATTTTAGGGCTCCTCATAGGTATCAACGTCATCATTAAGTTTTGTTCCTCTTTCTACTCTTATATCATCTCAATAGAATATCGTTCCCATTCAAAGCATCACCATGTCTATCCCTTCAACAAAACTGATGATTAACACTAGTGCTATTGCCAGTACACATCCCGCTTTGCAATACATGCCGCAAATTTCTCAACCTTTGATGTCACGGTCTATTCCACAAAATATCCCACAAAAAATATTCTGCAACAAAACATTCTACGGCAAACGTCATCATTTTCTGCTTCTTCTACACCATTCCAACACATTCCCACATATTCACATTCTCTTACACAAGTATTGACACCATACCAATACATTAAAACTCTGCAATCAAGTGCTTTTCAACAATGTTCTTTCCCCCAACAAAACTTCTCTCAACAAAATATCCCATCAGAAAACATCCCAGTATAAAACATTCCATCACCGAACATTCCCTATCAGTAGAACATTCCTCAACAGAACTTTCCTCATCAACAACATGCACCTCAAAAAATATTCCACAATACAATGCCACACAACATAACGTTTCACAACAAAATAATCCTTATCAATTTAACCTCTCTTATCAGCAAAATATCCCTCAAATAAATGTTCCTCATCAACAAGACATTCTACAACAACATCAGGCATATTCCCCCTAGTACTCATATCAACCTAGCCCATCTTTGGGCCAACAGGATCAGAAAGACCCCCTCCAGGCCATCCTAAGCCACATATCTTGTTTTGAGGCTGCCTCATCCTCATCCAAAAATACTCTCTCCTATGAACAAATCTGTAACAAACCCATTCATCTTTTCATACCATACAAACCATATCCCCTCACTGGGAACTCCTTAAGTTTATCAATTTCTACAACAAAGAGGACCCTCATCAACACATTCGTGCTTTTTTTCATGCATGTTATTAGATATCCCATGACCAAGATTTAATGCTAAGAACATTCCCTATGTCTCTTACAGGTCCTTCTCTGGACTGGTACAATAACATTCCACAACATTCCTTATTTTTGTTGCGCAGCTTGCCCAACTCTTCCTAGATCATTTCTCCATAAATTTAGCTTGTAAAATCACTATTAATGATTTATATGCCATTAGACAATTTGAAGATGAATGCGTCGCCGACTTCATTTCCCATTGGAGGGGTGTAACCAATCAGTTATCCTTCACATTACCATAGACATAATTGATTGATATTTTTTGTCACACTTGTGCTAAGCATATCTCATCCACTTTACAAATCCAATCATTCCACACCTTCGATGAAGAATTCACCATGGCCCGTAAGTTAGAATTGTGATCACTAGAAGATGGGTGGGTGAAGCTTCACCCCAAGAAACCAAAAGTAGAGTTCCCATATAAACCAACATCTAATCTAGACAAAACCAAAAGCAACTGCTAATGCCATTGTCATCAAATCTTCTCCTAAAGAAAATCCTGTTGTCAAACGAGTTTGCCAACAACGTAGTTACACACCCATAATAGAAACTTATAGTGCAGTATTCAAAAAATTACTCGCTTATAATATCATATCATTACCTCTCATTCAACCTATCGACATATCAGTGTCAAAGCCCATTTGGTACCATGATAATGATTATTGCAAATTCCATCGAGTAAACGGTCATGAAATAGAAAGATGTCACACTTTTTGCAATATCCTTCAGGATTTGATTGACAAAGGCGACCTCCATGTAGATAATCTAAATGCACCTCCAAACCAAAACCTTGATATATTCAAACAACCCTTCCCGAATCGTTCCTTGCCATCTGATTCACCACAAGCTAATGTCGTCCAAACCATTAACACAATAATGAAAATTGAACCCATTTCTTCATCCGCTATGTTTCCTAGCGAAAAAATATCCACAAAATCCTTGTTAGAGACTAATGAACATGTTGTCGCTATTACATAACTATCCCCTTCTTCACTCAACATAAAAAATACTCCCTTGCCCTTGTCAATTGATTCAGTGCTTACCAAATTGATACCAACACCAGATAAACCCGTAGACACTGAACCACTACTTACCACTAGAATTCTTCCCACATTGTTACCCGAAACTGTTACGGGATCCATGCCTACATCAACAAATACTACTACGCAACTACACTTGCTCCCAAATCTGTAAATATAAAATGATACCATTAGAAACATTTTTGGCTCAGTCACCCCTAACTAAATCCACCAAGAATCTTAGTCATCAACAAACTACCAAAATCAATAATCCTAAAAATCATGTGGACTATATTAACCATATTTGTTAGGAAATAAGAGATATTAACTATATTAACTATATTAACTATATTACGAATCACAACAAGTAAAAAACTAATATGCAGAAAATATTACAGATCTCAAATAAAAGTGCAGAATAAATAACACAACACAGAGAGACAATATTTAACGTGGTTCACCCAATTTGGGCTACATCCACCAAGAATCACTTGCTCATATTTTATTACAAGCCTCCACTCTCTCAATACAATACCTAGATCCGTTTGGAGCTATGCTCAACAAAATCTACATAATTCACACCCAAATTCAAAGCACATCTACAATACATTTGCTTGTCTATCTATCATATGCATAAGACCATATAAATAGACAATTTCTTAAGCAGTTTGATACAAAACCGTGGGTATCAAAACCATGGGCAAAAACCGTGGGTATCAAAACAATGGGCAAAAACCGTGGGTATCAAAACAATGGGTACCAAAAACCATGGGCCCAAAAAACCCATAACGGTTACCCATTACCCATGGGTTAATAAACCACCCATGAAAATTTTCTTTGGGGCTTAAGCCATGAGCCCCCATCGATCGGGGGCTTCACCCCTGAAACCCCTTTTGACCCGCTCACCGGCGAGCGGGACCGCCGTAAAAATACCCAAGTGTAACACATAGAAGGTGTACCACACTCTAACATGAAAATAGGTTCCACAACATAACAGTATTATCCGAGCCCCTCTCCCTTCATTAGCATCAACGTTAACAAATATGCCGAATTCATCTAAGACTTTGAAGGGTCCAAATAAGTAGGATGTTGTCTAAGTCTTTAAAAATCCTCATTATGATGAAACTTATTATTTCCACGGTCCTCCACCACCTCTTCATCCAAGGGGCATACCTTCTTTTAAAGAACCCTTTTTCGTGAAAAAATTGAGACTTGTAGGATCTCTTGAAAAAATGTTTTCCAAAACCTTAATCAAAGACCCTCAAACGATCCCTCATTCCTTATACCTGTCAATCACCCTATTATTACAGGGGAAAAACTCATTCATCATGTTCCTACAATGAGTCCTTACGCTACATCCACTATCCCATAATGGACAATTACATCTGACCCTCGTACATTTATCCCCATACAATCTAAGTATCCCTCGCAGCCACCACTAATACAAGAACACTGTCACCCATTCATTGGAACAACTATGAGACCACTACGACCGCCGAGTAAACTTGAGAAACCTATTTTTCCTATCCCCGCCAAAAATCAATCCCTAGTGGCATTCGACCCAAAAGGGTGGTATGCTACCATTTTTGATAATATATTACAAGAATCAATAATCACATTACCCCCTCCAAAGCTGTCAAGTCATCAGGGATGGAAACCTATATGGTATGATTTTAATACATTTTGTGATTATCACAGAACCTAGGGTCACACCATAGAAGATTATAAAGCCTTCCATCAGAAGATTCAGAAGATGGGAAATTCACTCTTTCTCCCGCCCCATCCTATTCCAACTTCAACATCAACACCATCGGTCGAGTTTACTTCTAAAGCCCCGATCATCAAATCAATGTTGTGCACATCACCACACACTCACAAAATTACAACAACAAACCTTTTCAATCCAAACAAGCAAAAGACACTATCGATATACCTCTACCATCAAGATCATCAACATCATATGATAAACTCAAAGTATCAATTTCACTAGCTCCTAAAGATCTTAATCAATCATATTCATCTAAAGCCAAAATTTTGATAAAAACCACCCCTCTTTCTCTCACCACATTATAGAAAATAGCCACTAAACAATTACACCAATCCCTTATCAAAAAGTCACTTTATGAACTCATTCAGACATCGCCTCCTTACAAACAAGCAATGATAGAAGCACTTCAATCTATTACTATCTCATCCAATGACTCATCCCCTCTTGCGAATTTTGCAGGTGCCCTGAAAGCATCCACCACAATTTCTTTCGAAACATATGAAATACTCACTCTTAGACCAAAAGAACATGACTCTACCACTTTTTATCACTGCTCAAGTCAATGATATTTCTATCAAAAGAGTCATGATTGATAGTGGTGCTGCTATCAACATTATATCCTCTCTAGCCTTTGAACTCAGATTAACCAACATGGTTGTCTCTCAAACCTTAGTCCTATTGCATTCATTTGATGATACAATCATGCACCCACACTAGACACTGCCATTTTACCACTTAAAGTTGGTGTTAAAGCCCTACAAGAACTCTTCTACATTATATAAGGAGAGCCAATATAATATGTTATTAGGACATACTTGGATACACACCATGCGTTGCATTCTTTCAAATCTCCATCGCTGCCTTAAGTATGAACACGAAGGGCAGACCTACATAGTCCCCACTGACCCGAATCCATTTGTTGGCTGCTATATGATGTATCATCCAAATGATGTATTGGTACCTAAATATGTTTCTGAGTCTTTTGATCAAGCATCTACTAGCACATCAATGTATTCTTATAAACTACCAGATGATTCCTCTGTTAGAGAAGATGTGAAATGTCTCACTCTTGGGGAATATCACCTTCTTATGCTTAACTTTATTCCATCACCAAAAATGTATGGTCACCTTGATAAGAAACCCATGTACAATCCTGATGTGGGAGATATTATCTCTTATGGGCCCACATACCTTAAAAAAATATTGTTTATGGGTGGGTTTGATAAACCACCCCCGAATCAACCAAATTGTACCATGCAACACCATTTAAATCAAACCTTAAGTCTCTTGATAATCCCAAATTTTCCTGTATGTACCTACACCGTTGTGCATGGAAAGGATTTGGCATTGGGCAATACGAACAAGGAATACATGATCAACCTATCTTGAAAACCCTCAAGCCATATGAGAAAAATGGCCTAGGTTATGGAAAATTTAACCCCAAAACTACTGAAGCTCCTTCAACCGAGCAAGGAACCGTTGTACCCATTTTTGGATCAGAACTGTCATCACCCACTAAATTTAAGAACTCTACAGAAACTGATGACACTGTATCTATCCCACCAATTTTTTTAATCAACACTATATCCTTAGGACCACTCACATATCAATTAGGGGGCTCCATCAAATCATCACCACTTGTTTCACCAGACATGATTGAGGAAGATTTACCTACCGTAGATATCCTCCAGTGTTAGGATGATCAAGAAATTCTCTCTCACATGGGAGCTGAAGAACGCTTCCTTCAGAAACTCCTACCATCTGAAACATCCACTCTTCTCAATGAATCCACACTTGATGTTAATCTAGGAACCACGCAGATCCTCGTATAGTCAAAGTCGGTCAAAGTATGGATCCACAAGAATTACACAAATTTACAAAATTTCTAACAAAATATCACCAAGCCTTCACTTGGTCATATAGTGATATGCCCAGAATTGATCCCAACATTGTTGTACATAACATTGTCACATATCCTAATGCCAAACCAATCAAACAAAAACTTTGCAAAATGCACCCGCGTATAGCTCTCCTTGTTAAGGAAGAATTGTAGTGTGTTTTAACCATAAATTTCATCATACCTATTGACTATCTGTAATGGGTCTCCAACATTGTCCCCGTAGCCAAGAATTCATGAAAAATTCACATTTGTACAGATTTGAGGGATCTCAACCTCGCCTGCCCAAAGGATGATTTCCCTCTTTCGAACATAGATCATCTCATCGACTTAACCGCGGCCATGAAATGCTATCTCTCATGGATGGTTTTTCTGGTTATAATCAAATCATCATTGCACTTGACGCTCAACGTAAAACATCTTTCATTACCCTATGGGAACCTTTTGCTATCGTGTCATGCTCTTCAGACTTAAAAATGCCAGGGCAACGTATCAACGTGCCATGACATACATCTTCCATGACCTTATTCATAAAATTGTTGAGGATTACATTGACGAACTCCTTAGAAAGAATAAATCTCGGAAAAACCATCTCAAAGTCCTAGAATCGATCTTCACCCGCCTTATTCAATTTTGCCTCCATCTCAATCCTACAAAATAAGTTTTTAGTGTTCTCACTGGAAAATTTTGGGGTTTATCATATCTATTCATGGAATTGAAGTCAACCCCACAAAAGTTAGGGAAATCATAAAAATTCCTCCACCCACTAATCTTAAGAAACTGTGTAGCGTTCAAGGAAAATTACAGTCCATTTGATGCTTTATATCACAACTCTCTGATCATTGCCAACCCTTTCATCACCTGATTTGCAAAGATGTTGAGTTCCATTGGGATGTAGACTGTCAATTGGCATTTGAGAAAATTAAAGAACAAATTTTTAGACCACCTATCCTCACTCCACCATGCGAATGGGAGCCATATTACTTATATATATCCACTTCCGAGCATGCCCTAGGAGCCATGCTTTCCCACCATGACAGTAAAGGTCGTGAACATGCCATATATTACATCAGTCGCACACTCCATGAATACGAGACACGTTATATAGAGGTTAAAAAACTATGTTGTGCATTATATTTTGCCACTTCCAAGCTATGAAACTATCTTTTAAACCACAAAACATATGTTGTCACTAGTTTTAACCCGCTTAAAGTCATGCATGCCAAACCACACCATAATGACCACATAACCCGATGGCTCATGCTAATGACCGAATTTGACTTGGAAATTATACCATGAAACTCCATTAAAGGACATGCCATTGTTGATCAACTCATTGAGGCACCTCTTCCAGATAACAAACCACCTTATGAAAGCTTTCTCGATGAATCCATTAATAATGTTGATGAATCAAATGATTGTGAATGAGACTTTGTCCCAATCAAAATGACCCTTTTCTTTAATGGCGCTAAATGATAAGAAGGCAGAGGAGCTGACATAGTCATCATACCACCATGGGGAATTCCCATTCCATTATCATTTAAACTCAATTTCAAGTGCACTAATAATATAGCAGAGTACGAAGCTTTAATCATGGGGTTGCAAACTACTATTCTCTTAGGTGTCCAAGTCTTGGAGTTCTATGAAGATTTGTAACTTTTCATCAGCCAAGTCAAAGGGGAATTTCAATGTAAAAATGAAATACTTCAAAAATATAAAGCTATTGTTGATTTTCTCCTTGGTGTGTTCGATCGTTATAACATTCAAGACATCCCACGATCCTCTAATAGATTCAGCTGATACCATGGCTTCCTTAGGATCCCTTGTGTCTTTCAGAATGAAGAAATCAAAGGATAAAACTAAAATGCCTGTATTCATCCAAAGCTTGGACCATCCTTCACATCAAAATGAGCTACCTTCCATCCACAATATCAACACAAACTCATCATATCTATGGTATACTCAGATATTTGATTACCTCACGGAATCTAAAATCCCCCCAGACCTATTATAAGGCACTAAACACTCTTTTCTTCAATGTGTCACTCGATTCATTATCATAGGAGGTATCCCTTATAGACGTAGCTTTGACGGAATATTATTGCATTGTTTTAAGTCATATGAATCAATTAAAGCAATTGAATAAGTCCACGATGGTATTTGTTGTGGTCATTTAAGTGGAAACGCTATCGCCAAACATATCATACGACTGGGATACTACTGGCCTACAATTATTAAGGACTATTGTACATACGTAAAGAACTGTGTCAAATGTCAACTCCATTTTGATCTTATCCACATTCCTAGTCAAGCATTAGAACCTGCTCAGGACTTATGGCTTTTTCCCAATGGGGACTAGACCTCATTGGTGCAATCAATCCAAAATCATCTCAACAACATCATTCAATTATCACTACAACTCGAATACTTCACTAAATGGGTTGAAGCTATTCCTTTAAATGACAAAGTCTGAACCTATCATTAATTTTATATACCAAAATATCATTTGTCGCTTTGGTATCCCACACAAGCTTAGCACGGAAAACTAAAAGTCCTTCATAAATAAGGAAGTTAAGAAGCTCTGTAATACATTAAACATTAAAATAAGCTTCTCATCACCATATTACCCCCAAGAAAATGGACAGGATGAAGCCTCCAACAAAACACTAAAAAAAATTCTTATGAAAACGGTAAATGACGCAGGCAAGAATTGACACACTTAGATTTGATTCGCTCCATGGGCTTATCGAACTAGTATCCGTACACCTACGGAAACCACAACCTACTCACTTGTTTATGGCTCTAAAGCCATCGTACCCCTAGAAATTCAAATTCCATCACTTCGTGTGTCTCTAAAAGACTTCATTCCTGATGAAGAGTACCACCAAAATCACCTAACACAACTTGAATTATTAGATGAAAAGCATTTAACATCTCTTGGACAACAATAGGTATATCAACAATGCATTAGTAGAGCATATAACAAGCATATCAAGGAGCGTGACTTTAAAATTGGTGACCTTGTACTTAAGGAAAATTAAAATGTAACTACATTAGAATGAAGCAAACTGAAATTTTTCCCCCAAATGGATCGGTCCATATATTATCACTCATAAGTATGGGTCAGGGGCATATCGTCTCGCTTATCTTGAAGGGGAACCTGAGGCGGAACCCCTAAATGCTTTGCACTTGTAACCTTTTGTCTTGTTAAATGATTGATTATCATGACAACAATTTCAATTGAATGAACATTCTCCCTTTATCACACAAAGCTTAGAATCCATTCCATTACTCCTCCCTATCATTATTACATAGGGCATATGGATTTAGTTCTCCTATGAAGTGATCCTATCCTTAGTAAACAATTTATTAGGGACTTTCCCTCAGCTTAGGAAAAGAAAAATATGTATCTGTGGATGCTTCTTACTATAAGTCAAAAGGATATAGACATGATCCCTTGAAGGACAACTATTCAAAAGTTATATTATCAAAAATATAAAGAAAAGTAGATTGATCCCTCAAAGGACAACTACCTATCAAAATCATGGACCGATCCCATGAAGGATGACCATTCCATTCAAATAAAAAATCTAGACCATACCATCGAAGGATGGCTACTTATATATATACAAGGCTTCCCGCATTGATCAACCTTCAAAATACAAAGCATTCAAGAAAGCTTCCCACATTGATCAACTTTCCCATAAGCAAACTTCCCGCATTGATCAATTTTCTTTAACAAAAATATTATTGTAAAAGCTGGGGAATTTCCCTATGAATTTGTAAAAAAGGAGAACCTTCCTCCCCTACAATGGCATGCATCCATATGTTTCCTATAATTTTCACAAAAGTGATTTCTTTTCGATCCATCATAATCTCTAAATTGTCCAATGACAGTCTCATTTATCTTTTTGAAAGGCTACAAGTGAAAATCCTATCAAGACCTGTTATCAGCCAATTTTGACTTCGCAAAATTGATTAAAAAAATGGAAATTTTAAAAATTTTCAAAAGTGTTTCTTTACGTGGTTTATCACCCTCATGACAACCATCTCCTTTTTGTGATCGTTTCGGTCTTCGTTTCATCCTTTTCGGGTGAGAACTCCTCCCGCCAGGCTTTAAATTGCATTAAAATACATTAAAATTAATTAATTAATATTTAATTAATTAATTGCTCTTTGTTTGATAAAATTAATTTTTAAATAACTTGGGAGTATTTAATTAAATAAATATTAATTGAAAAATTCATTAGACAAATTTTTATTTTATTGCAGGGAAGTAAGCTTATGCTTCCAATTGCCAGGAATGCCAAATTGGCTTCCCAAACCCGATTTCCCCTTTCCTGGCAATCTTATTTTAATTTCCCGCTTGTGGGATTTTCTCCACCAATTGCCAAATCATGGACTGGCTAACAGGAAAGAAATCTCCCAATTTCCCACATGGGGAAATTGAACGGAGATCGCCAACCCACTTTTCCATTCCCGTTGGCAATTGGTTGTTGCTTTCCCCATTTCCCCTCTGGTGATTAATTCCACTACCCAGGAAGAGAGGAAGTTGGATTAATCCTCATAACTTCCTCCGTCAAACTCGTTGGAAATAGTCGTGAGAAGCTTTCTGATTGCTTCTTATTTCTTCTGAAGGACATAATATTTTATCACATCCCACAATACTGTGAACGTCATTGTGAAGAAGAAATACAAGAGGACAACCATAGAAGTTTTATGCAAAAGAAAGATATAGCCAAGACAAAGAAATCATTTCACGCAGAAGCAGGAAGAAGAGAACATATGATTTGCGTAGGTTTTTAAAGGAGAAAAACAACAAAAAACAAGTTCCCATGCCTGAGAAATACAAGAAGACCACACACTGTCCACAGTCCCACGCAGGTGTAAGTAGAAGACAAAGACAAAAATCCACGCATTAGCCAAAAGAATAGAGGGAGAACAGTCTAAAACATTCTACGCAGGAAGAGGAGGAGAACAGTCTAAAACATTCTACGCAGGAAGAGGAAGAGGATAGTCCAAAATAGTAGAGGAGGGGACAATTTACAAATTCCACGCATTTGCCAAAGAGAAGAGAAGAACATTTCACGCAAGCAAAGGATTAAGAAGGAGGATGTTTCCATCACGCACAACCCATACAGCCTGAAGGAGGAATCCACGCAGGAGTTTGACAACAAAATACCCACGCATGAGAAAATCCTTCTCATGCACCCACCAGAACAGGCCACGTGGAGGACAAAAAAATACATGCACAGAGGTTGAAGAGGAAAGACAACCAAGATAAAATAAAAAAATACAGTCCAAACAAAAAATCCAAAGAGGGAGAATAGGGCAAAGAAAGGCCATGCAGAGGAGAGGGTAGTTTTAAAACTCACGCTTGGAGCAGTCATAGAGCCCACGTAGCCCAAGGAACAACTAAGAGCCCACGCACCAAACAACAACCACATGCCAAGAATAGGAGATTCTCACGTAGGAATCAAGGAAAGAACTACAGGTTAGAAAGAATACCCACGCATGGGCTGAGCAAAACACCACGCATAACCAGAAAGAACAATATTCCAATGGCTCAGCCAAATAAAATAAAATAAAAGCAAAGTTGCCACGCATTGGTGGAAAGCAAAACACCAAAGAAGATCTCTACGCATAGCCAAAAGAAAATAATAAATTTTGCAGAGAAGAACATTTTTCCCAGCTAAATAAAGATTAAATATTTTCTATTTCCACCACAAGAAATCACGCATTCTTAGGAGGATTCACGCATTGACCAGAAGATCACACCGAAGAAGTAAATATCAAATTGCAGGATTATTAGAATCGGGTGATTTTCACATACCAAGGAGAAATTTGATTCCAACAAATTTAATAAAAAAATCGGGATATTAAAATCGGGTGATTTTTATTAAAAATAAAAATAAATAATCGTCACCAGAATCAAAAATTGTAGTCTGATCAAGTTATTGTTATTATTATTATTATTATTTTAAAATAATAATAATAATATTAAAACAGAACATATTTTTCTTGCATTGACGGAGGTTTCAGAGACTGAGACCCGACCCCGCTTGCATTGTTTTGTGTGCCTGAGTCATTCTTCTGTGAAATTCATAATGGCTGAAAAATCTAACAAATCTGCAGGGAGATCGAGGAAGCCAATGGAGAAATCAAACAAATCCACTTGAAGTATGAATTTGAAGGAATTATCCCTCCAAGTTCCATTAAGTCAGCATATGACAACATCACTGATACAAATCTAGGTCACATCAATGTGCAACAATTCTGCGAGCGGGTGAAAAATGAAGGCAAAACCATTTTCTCAGATAGACTTTACCATAGTGGTCTACCCCAAGCAACAACATTTCCTATCTCGGTGCAGTGTCCGGAATTGGTTATTGCTTGCGCGGAGCATTATGATCCTGAGAGATGAGGAATTTTTAAAGATAATCACGAGCCTTTCCTCTTAATCACACCAGAGCACATTGAGGAATTTCTTGGCATACCCGACTTTCCCGAGAATGTGGATATCACTCGCCAGTCAGCATAATAATTCTGGGATGAAGAACCCCTAAGATGGAGCAAGATGGTTAACAACAACTGGTTAGTAACCAAGAGACCTCGAATTGATAGGCTTCCCAAAGAACTATACCGCATTGAGTTTGTGGAAGAAATAGGGACATGATTACTCTCCTAAGTCGAGTTTTCGGTCTACCTTCTGCTAGGATTTTCCACCCATGGATGTATCAGTTTATCTATATCATCCTAGCCAAGAAAGAGTTTGTGGATTGGGTCACCATCATCAGTAACACCCTTCACAAACAATTGATAGAAGTTAAGATGACTGGATGCTTCTACATGACATCGTATCTGACTTATGTGGTAGCAAGAAGAAATCTATTTTCGGGACTTGAAACGAGAGGATTCATGGGGCCATCAAACAGTGTTTCTCATTATTACCCTCAACTTAGTTTCAAATATAGTTCTCACCATTTTAGAAGGGTCAACGATGCATTCACCTTCCGTGTGATTTAGAACCTAGATTGGAATACTGAGGAAAGGTTTTCTAAAGAAGCCATGGGTGTCATTTCCCAATGGGGAACCTGGTTTATTCAATTTTCATCTTTTTCCTACATTCGCGTGAGTGGCTTTACTAGTACCCCGTGGAAACTTCCTAAGTATGTCAGTGATAGATGGGCATTAATGGAGATGGCACGACAATTATTCCAAGTTCACTGCCTTCTTAGTGACAAGCACCATTCAGGAATTCATTTCCCAGTTCAAATCGGGGAATACCAATGTCCAAATATTTTCAGTGCACAACTCATGGAAAAAGAGTTCACTCTCATAACCATCCATCCATATGTGAAGAGAGCCCAGTTTGATATCAATGGGTATATGCAAAAGATTATGGGAGAAAAGTATCAACATAATCCTACCATGGAAGATTTCGGGCTTCTTGTTTGGACGAACATGAGGTAAGAAGATGGGAGTAATCTCACCTAACACTTACTCATATCAGGCCTTCCACATCAAGAGCCCTCCCGATTCATTCATAAATGATGATGAGGATGTTATTGATCCCTCATATGATGCAGTTGCTTTTACCCCATTGCCTCGAATCGACTGGACCAAAAGAGATGAATTTTCTCTTGATAGCAAGAATCAACCAATTATTGAAAGAAGCATATCTTGGTATGACAGAGAACTTGCCAAATTGCAATCAATTCTAGATCATGTTTCGGGATCACAAAAATTGCCAATACGAGGGGGCCTCCATTCGACCAAAGTCTCTTCTCGATCGACCTTTGTACCATCCAATCATACACAACAAGCAAGAAAGGAGTGATTGCCAAAATCCACTTCGCCAAGTAACGTGTCACGAGGAGAAAGATCTAAAGATCCCAACCCCGAAGAAGGAAGAGAGCGTGTGTCTGGATTTTCTACTTCAAGTAGAGATTCTTCTACCCACATTGTTAATAGTACTCAAAAGCTCGTGGCAAATGACCCTCAGCCATGTTTTGCACAAGCATCCACTCAGGTGCAGGTAATTCAAATATCAAACACTTCGGAGCATGTAGTTCATGAAGGGATTTCCCAAAATCTCCCGAATAATCAGGAAGTGGATATTGAGGTTGTGTCTCCTCAAATCGAGGTCATAGATAGGATTCAAGAAGGATCTCATGATGTCGGAAATAATGAGAATATTGATTCGAGCTCTAGGATTTTATATGCGAAATAGTGCATGATACTCCTTCCTAGGTTGATTCTGAGGTTAAGAAAAGGAAGAGAGTTGTCAAGCCAATTGACATTGATTTTGATGCCCTTTTCAAACTTTCGAATGAGGCCATTCCTAAGAAGCCTAAGGTGCTTTCTCGAATAATGGTGGATAATGATGGAAACAAATTCACAGATCTTGCCATTCCACAAGTTGATAAAGAGCGTGATGCTATGACACCTGCCGACTATGAAGTTTCTAGACTTGGACTTGGAAGATCTACATTAGAAAGTGACATGGTGATGGCTCGAGATTCAATTGATATCGTGCTAAAGAGACTTGAGAAATATAAGTCTCAAAACTCTCAGCTCAAGGCCAAAAGAATCAATTGGTGGAATATGTTCAACACTTGATAAACCCCATATCATCCACTTTCCCGTACCTGATGCAGTGGCTGCCCCAGATGAAGAGACTCTCGGTTTTCAAAAGAAATAAACACATTAGGCCATGTCACTAAAACTTGGCTTTCAAAGATTCTCATTTTAGGTCAGGGGACGATCAAGACCACGGTTAAACTTCATGAAGATGTCAGTGCATATCTTGATCCAATTCTTTCTTTCAAAGAAACTTTTGTTTCTACTATATCAAATTTGGATGAGATATTGCCCAGTTTACAGGAGATGACAAGTATGGAATCTTCAGTTTTAGCTATTGAAGGAATTCTCAACTTTGAGAGAGGAGAAGAAAATACTTTTGTGTGCAATCTTTGTTTCTGAAGAAACTTTGTGTTCTTTTGTGAAAAACATTTTGGAGTTAATGAAATATGAACTCTGTGTCTCATTTATTGTCTCTTGTAACATTTGATGTTCTTATGTTCATTAGATGTTAGGTGTTTGAATCTTACATGCAAATATTATCTTTGATCTTATTTTCAACGTTATTAATTTGTTGTTCTAGTCCACAGTGATCAAGCTCTGATTATCTACTTGCTCATGTGTGTTCCCTTTTACACGTTCTTGTTTGACTAACTCAAACTCCCTTTTATTTGTGTTAGTTATTTGTCTTTCTTCCCCATGCAATATTAGGCTCTGTTTTACCTAACTCTTGCATGTTCCTCCCATTCATTCCATTTCACTCCTTTCCTTCATTCCATTCCATCTCCCTCATTCAATTTTATTTTCATTGATGTTCCAAAACACCCCCCACATACAATTTTGAATGTATAGATGTAAATATAGTTTTGGTTTTCAATAAAGGCAGCCTCACCTTCATTGAGGAGGGACTTTGTTCCCACACTATTGCATGTCATTTGCATGCGTGCAAATCCATATGCTAACAAACCTCTAATATGTGCTGAAGAAATTCATAGGGATGTTCTTTCCACTTGTTCTCCATTTTTATCTTGATTACATTTTGGATTTTTAACATACTTAGTATGGCTACAATCCTTTTCCAAGATCATAATTAGAGCCTGCATCTACCACATATAGATACCAAGATAAATTAAAAATATACATCATCATCATGGATAAAATGCTACGTACAAATGATTATGAATCCATTCATACAAAGTCAACATCACTATATAAGATCAAAAACATCATTATATATAAACTATCTCATCAAAGTATCACAACATATAGGCCTCTATGAGCCTGTCAATATAAATCAACAACACCAACATATATAAAATGTCTCATCTCACAACATATATCAAATGGGATTCTATGAGCTTGTCTATATAAGATCAACAACATCATCATATATAAAATATTAAATATCTCATAAGTATCTCATACATGTAAAGGGCTTCCATAAGCCTACAATGTCACATCGTAAACTCTACACCTCCAAGAAAGGTACTATCACTAGATCCTCTTGGAGCAAGAGTGCCACCTGCCATACCACCTCCGACTCTTCCTACACAATCACCACCTCCACCTCTCGGCGGTCGCTGAGATGGATGACCTACACTCACCGCACTATCTCCAGGTCTCACTGCTTGACATGGCACCTCCCTAGCTTGCTACATGATCAATGTAAATAGTGGCATTTGGATAGTCCCTGATGATCATGTTCATATAATAATCTTGCTATGATCTCAGGGCCTCAAAATGAGTAGCAGAAAGCATGCCACGTGCTGAGGATACCGCTCTCTGACGAGCCATGACCGAAAACTCTGCACCAGATACTAGAGGCCTAGTAATCCCCAGGGCCTTCCTCAATGTCTCTCTCTGACTCTTGTACCTATCTCTATCAGTAAAGATAAGTACAAGCTGGGCCTGCAGACTTTCACACTTTGTAATCAAGCCATCACGCTCAACAATGAGCACATCCCAAACACCAAAAAGGTCATCTCACTCAAGCTGAGTGACATCTCTCTCAGCAGTAACCACTGCCACTGTTGCAACTACACCATTACCCCCCTCAGATCTCTCCTCCTCTCCCTCAGGGCTCCTACTCTCCTCCCTCTACCTAAGCACACACATGACAAACTACCTATGTAACTCTCTCCACTGCCCTTGTCCTCTCAAAGGCTCTCAATGAATGAGCCCACCATGCACTAAAATCTATCGTTACCCCCACATCATCAAGGGGAACCAAAGCACTATCCTCATTGTTGACAAGAAAAATTGTTGGGGAGAAATTGGTGGCTTTCTTATCAACTCTCTAGGAGTCTAAGTCCCTCTACTTAACCGGTGCAGATGTCGTATATGCATGAGTGAAAGTGAGTTTTATCTAGGTGGCCTTATGACGAGGGATCCAACAGGGGAAATCCACTGACCCTACGATAAATTTAGCAATCTCTTGCTAGGGAAGACTTTGTCTGTAGAGAGGGAAAGGCGAGTGAGAAATGAGGTAGGAGAACTAATGTTGTAGGTAGAAAATTAGATTCATGTACACACACTAGTTAGAAAATTCACCACATGCACTAAATTAAGAGGAAATAACTCTGCAAGTAGCAATAAGACCAAATAGAATTTGATGAGCACAAAGTATCATGAAATTCCTTAGTCAAAGAAAGCTAGAAACTCCTTCTTGTATTGATTGATCAAACCAAAGTTGTACATAGTGGGGAAATGGTGGAAATTTGAGAATGAGGGGAATGGAAGAATTTGACTATCTCCTTTGTTCTCTCAATGCACTCTCGAGTTTACAAAAGCAATCACCAACCACTTGAAATGGGAATGGATTTACAATTTATAGAATGAGAGGTGACTCATCATCTACCCTCCAATGCCTTTTCATATGTCCTTGCACAACTTAAAACTTTTCAACTTCCTAGGAAACTTTTAAGTCCCCTTTTATAACTTAAGGGTGACTTATTACATTAGAAATATTCAGACATATGAAAAAGTACAACCCCAATGTGGAATTAGAACATTGAAGAGAGAGGAAGTTGGGGTGAGAGAGAGAGAGAGAGAGAGAGAGAGAGAGGATGAATCATGTGGATGAAGACTCTACTCCTGTCGACTCCTGGAAAGCTTGATCAAATTAACCCCGATACCTTTGAATCCTTCATGGTGAATGGTTTTTTTATGCTGCAGATGGGTCACTGCGGGAAAGTTCTTTGGTTGTAGGTGAGATACCACCCTAAATGACATAGAGACACCACAAACTAAGTGTTTATAAACACTATTGAAATCCACCTTTTGAGTAACCATGCTATTTTTAGTAATTTCCCTATGACAACTTACTATTTTTGGCAAGTGCACAAATTAGCTAGACCTCAGATGATTATGGTAGCTCGAATTACCCTTTCTTCCTACATTCCCCCACCTTCTAGATTGATTTTCTATTTTTGGTAGGTGCCTTTGGGACCACTTACTATTTTTAGTAAATGCCAAAATTGGATCAAAATGCCATTTCTGATGAATTATCAGCTTTTGGAGGTTGGATTAATGTGGAATGAAGTTTTCCGATATGGATTTTTTCTCAATATCGCCCCTCTGAAATTTTGTGCTTACTCGATCAACAATTTAGGAGATTTTAAACTTTTAATTTTTTGACCTAGCAGTGCTTATGGACATGACAACAATTAACAAACCTTGAAAATTGCAGGTTTGGTTTTCTCTTCCATTCACGATGAAATTTACATTTTTGATATGGTTTTTTTATTCTTGTGCTTCGGTGAAATCTCGTTTTAATCCGACTGCTGGTTGACGAGAAATCCAACTTCTTCCTCTGTTGGGACAGAAAGAAGATTTATTCACTGTGAATGTTTAATGGCATGAGAGGAGGGTTTGAAGGCATGTTTTTGATGGTTTTTGATAGAGGAACGAACATAAAAATAAGGTCCGTCAATCCGTGCTTCTGTTTGCATGATTTCTTCAAAATTTGATTTCAAGGCAATGGGGATTTCCACAGTTCTTCTTCTCCGTTCTTCATTTTCCTTCTTGGTTTAGTAAATATTTATTTTGAGACCTGAATATTATCATGGATTAGAGGAGTTCCTTTATGTAGTGAAGCTGGTTTGAGCTTTTACAATGGCGGAGTGGTAGTGAGAAATTACAGAGGTAGTTACAGAGCATGTGCATGGAGGAGTTAGATGTTAGAAGCGGGAAACAAGTGAGTATTTAAAATTTAGATGAGAAGGGAAATGGGTGAATTTTTCAAGGTTTTATGTCCCTGACCTATGAGGGACATCAAATTCCATGATGAGCAAGGTGACGACACGTGGTAGAGATCCAACGATAGGGAATGAAAGCTAAAAAATCATCTTTAAAACACTAAAGGGCCGGAAGCTGGTCATATGGGTGACCAAAAGTCCTCCTTAGGGGATGGGCACATTTTTCAAGGTTTTATGTCCCTAACATGTGAGGGATGTGAGGGACATCAAATTCCATGACGCTCCTAGTGATGACACGTGGCATTGATCGACAAATGAGGCTTTGAGCTCCCGCAAGCACTTGGGGGCTGAACTGGTGATCTTGGAAGTCATATGTGGGTTTAGAGGGATTCAAGGGGGCTAGGCACATTTTACCAACCTTGATGTCCCTAAACTTGAGGGACGTCAGGGACACAAAATGTCCCTGAACTTGAGGGACGTTAGGGACACAAAATCTCACCATGCTCATGGAGCTGAAAATTTGACTAACTCCCGAACCTTGAGGACAACTTGCGATGGAAATATCTTGAGCTCTCGATGGACATTTTTGATGGAATTTTATATGATATTGACTTGAAATGTCCTTTGAATCTAATGGTGGGGGTCTTAGGTCTTGATTCATCCATTTTATGCCTAAAAAATTGGAGTTTTAATCTAGTACTCCACATGTGCATGAGAAAAACTACTTACAAAACCATTGCACCAAAGTGTTGTGAAAATTAAAATTTCACCATATTGTATATCTTTGAATTCCCTTTCCGATGATTTTTTTTTTTGATCCTAACTCCATCTGGAGCTCCCAATCACCTTTGGAAGCTCAACAACTGTTTTGGCTTGTGCACTGCCTAGGCCTGTGAACCCTGATTTTGATCAAACTACTCCAAACTCCCCAAATATTCCCTGAATATTCCAAAATTACTTCCATGATGCTTCTAGGAATTCAATTCACCTCCATGTTGGATTTGGCTCCTCTGTTCCACTCTAGGGGGTTTCTCCAGTCTTAGGAAGGCCAATGATAGCCCTTCCCACAGTTGCCCAGAGATAGCATTTTTCAAGAACTCCTAAAACCACATAGGGGGGTTGATTTGAATTTCCTAAAACACCTAGGGGAATGAATTAACACAAATTGGGAGGTTACTGGACTGACTGGGTAGACCCGAGATGCCTCAGAATGATAAAACATGAAAATTTTGCTACAAGGGTATCGTTGTCATGCTTGGAAATTGTCAATTTCCCTATTGCACATTTTCATGAAAACACTCATCAAAATATATAGCCCCTACTTGATCAGCAATGGCCACAAGCCCTACCACAGCTGCATGCGGGGTCTTTGTATCTCCATCCTCCCATTTGTAAGCAACCGGATCCTCGGGAATGTACTGAATCAAGCCAAACTACCGCCTGATCCTACTAAATCTCATCAACCTATCCTCCCCGGCTCTCCTGCCCTATACCTAGATATCCTGCTGTAAGCTCTGTAAATCATTTGGGAACTCAAGCCAATAATGGATTCCAACATATGCTCACTAGATCACATCTCCCACCTACAATCCTGATATCAAATCTCGGTAATGAGTAGGCCCCTTGGCCTTCCTGGCCCTCCCAAGACTGGCACTCCTTATAAAACTTGGGTGCCTCACGTTAATGACACTTGACAACCTCAGTGGGCGAGAAATAACAATCTTCTCGTGGGCCCAACACTGTAACAAAAACCAACATCAATGCCATATCACTTGTGGGTTGTCCAAGCCCACAAATCTCTATATGTCTGCGCTAGTAGAGTAGGGGCCCACTCAAATATGGTATGATGTGCCATCATCTCTCCTACCACTCCTATCATCATCTAAGGAAATTTTCCTCTTCCTGAGTCAGGCAGTGCAAAACAAGAAATTCCCATCATCATCATGGTCATCTCGAGGACAACCATCTCTCTCAACATTGTACAAAGCTTGATAATCAAAGGCTCCCGATGAATACCGCACATCTTGAGAGTCATCTCCATACAACCTCGCATGGTATCATCCCTCTCTAGTATCTGAAATGCAATAAATGGGTTGACCCCTCTCTGGAAATCTCATAATCTGATGAACATCCTCTAAGGTGATGCTCATCTCTCCAGTAGGCAAACAAAACATGTTGGTGGAAGGACTCCACCTCTCTAATAGGGAAAGAATAAGACTACGACAGATGTGAATCCACTTAAAATACCTCCTCCCCCAAAAACCCACTTCCTCTAAGTGCTCCCAATCATCATTGGTCAAATCCTCCTTGACCTCATCTAACATCGAAGGGACACATTATCTAATGGTAAGTTTCACATCCACCTGTAAAAAAAATACATAGAAGAAAACATTAGAATCATCATAATGATATAATCAATAAAACAAAGTCATTACGTAAGCTAAAACAATTAGCAAAATCCTAAAAAAATCACAAAATTTTCAATAAACATTTTAATTTCTAGCGATTCACATGAATCACCGACGATCTACATGAATCACCAACAATTCACATAAATCACCCACGATTCACTAAATCATCAATGATTCTTGTTAGACAGTTACACGACCCTGAAGCCACATCTAGAATTCTTAATTCTAAAAAATTACAAGGAAAACTCAACAAGATTAAGGTTAAAAATTTACCTCTTCTTGTATAGGCTTCCTCTTCCTCCCCACAATCTCCATTACTCCTAATCAGGCAATATATCTTCATCTCAGACAATCTTTTTTCAAATAGCCTTAATACACAATAATAACCAAAAACACAAAATGATGGGTTAGCGATTGACTCCAATCACCAGCGATTTCCTTCTTAATGGATTCTCATCCACATACTTCACAACAACACTACCTAATGTTACGCTGCTCAACAGACATCGATTCATCATTGGACTGATTTTTTCATCCTCCAACTATCTTCTTCCATTCTTCAGTCTACCAACACAACTTGCAATGTAAATAGCTCATTTCAATTTAGTTTAAATATCAGAAAAAGATATATTTTTGCTTGTATGACATTTATATGTTGGATAACAATTTGTTTCATTAAATTAATGACTCGAATCATTAGCTTAGGGTATTTTTCTAAAAATTCTTAGATTTTACAGTAATTGCTAGCGATTACCCCAATCGCTAGAAATTTCTTTGAATCGCTAGTGATTCTTGTGCTTTCATGATTTTCTACTAAATCTAATCAAAAAATTGTTTTTCCTTGTTATCTACTAATCCTTTGTCTAGCATGATGTCTTCAGATGGCATTAAAATGTTCTAACTTGCCAACAACTGATTCCTTTCCTGTTGTCCACCATCCATCTGAACTGGGAGCAATACGAATTGCTCCACGATCTTGAACTTTGTGTAATCCAGGAAACTCCATTTGATCTCTTGGAGGGAATTTTTATTGCGACACATCTGGGAAGCCACTAATGCCTTTTGGGAGGCATACGATGAAACACTAAGGCTCTAGGAGGATCTCGTCTAGTACGAACAGTAATACAAGACCGGTCTCGAACATCTGGAGGAGGATTACCATACTACCTCTGATTCTAATTATGCCAACCACATTAACATCTCCAGTTCAGAGTCTACTTTCACCTGCCAATACGAAGCCTAAGAAGAAGATTCAAACTTATTCGCTGAGAATTACATTTATGTCCCTGACTGAAGAAAAGGACGAAACCACTGATTCAGTTGAATCTCGTTCTCTCGTTTCTGAAAATATCTATACAGACCATGAGTCTGACTTATGGATGTAATCATAATCCACATTAGTTATATAAGTATCTAGTCATATAAGTGATAATCACATGCTTATCTAACAACTTGGTATACACAATCATATGTAATAGATAAATCTCAAATGTTTTCTTGTCATCAATAGTGTCTTGATATAATTTGTAGCTTTGTTTATAGGAATTTGTTTGTAGGTAAGAAATCCTTCCAATCTCTTGTTCTAAAACAGTGTGCAAAATAAAACATAATCCACATCCGCGGGTATCCTAAAAACCCCACCATATCGAGGTCGAGTTCGGTTGTTACCTCTTGAAATTGTCAGGACAACTAAGGTAAAATCCATGTGAGAAAGATAGCAAGGACATTCCACGTCAAGTTTATCCCATCATTATTAATGAGGCCAATGTTCACTTCACTAGCACTCATTAATCGATGGCTTTGGCAAGTGCGTGAATACTACGCTTGGATTTTTGAAGAAAATTTATCTCATTCGATTTTATTATACCCCCACCTTGAGTTTTGAGTGCCTTTATCATTTAAAATAGGGTAACAAAGAGGCATTAGATTTCTCCACTGATATTACTAGGATCCTTCATTGTCGTTTTTCTATCAAGAGGCCGAATTACTGTTGTATACGGCTCAGTTATACTACGCCATTTTCTACTTTGAAAATGGGGGGAGCTCCTCGCAGAGTTGAGCCAATTTTTTGATCCGTAGTGGAAAGATTGTGTGGAACTCTAGGAAACCATCAACATTAGGGGTTTTACATATTTCATCCAAAGAATTAAAGGATATGATCAACACATCTCCCTTCAGTTCGTGGAAAATTAGAAGAACATGAATGTCAATTTCAGAGGAAGGGATTTCAGTATCACTGAGCATTTCATTTCATTCATCACGGGTCTAAGCATGGATGGAAACAAGTTTTTCAGAAATAAATTTGATAAAGAGGCTAAAGAAAAATTGTTTCTCGACGACGAGAATGCATGGAAACAAAAAAAGGGCATTGTTTGTGCTACTATCCCGTGACCTTTCGATGAAGTATCTCGAATAACGGTGCACTACATCACTCTTGAGGGAAAATTTTCTACTATTCCACTTCATAATTTGGTGCTCCTTAACCATTTCAGGTGTGAAATCAAGGTAAGCCTACCATACTTATTTTGCACTCTCTTGAGAAGTATGTCTTGGAGGTCCAAAGTCATAGGAGGGTTGTTCCATTACAACAAGGGGTTATTCTTCTGATTCACCAGTACATTACGGTGTAGTGGCTATTGACCCTGACCCTCCTCTTTCTCCCCCGCCTCCTCAAAAACCCCGTATCCACTCGAAAAAACCCCTCATCTGTGATTTTGCTCCTGAACCACCCCCAAAACAAATACTGATAAGTTTCAAAAAATATAAAGAGCCTCTGGTTGAAGATAGTCCCACTGTCAACAACCCCAGTGGCCCTTGTGATTTAATCCCCATGTCATAGAAAAATTCAACCTGCAAGTTATTACCCTAAAAACTATCAAGACAATGTTGACTACCTCCTCAAGTCCACCACCAAGAATGCTGACACGATCTTAAAGATGAGGTTAACACTCTCATCACCTAGCTCAGAGTTATGGAAGAAAAGTACAATAATCATATGGCCATCCACAAAGCAATTTTGGATCTTCTCCAAGTCCACATTCATCAAATCATGAAATCAGTGGAATTCCAACCTCTGCTTGGAAAAATGGAAGGATCACCAAGAAATTCACCTCTTCTAACTGGGATCCTAATATTGTCACAACTTTGAATCTCTAAAGGTCACTCAGGATTGCACTTAAGGTCTATAAAAAGTCTGTTAATTAGTGCTTCTGGCTCTTTATTCTTAGTGTAACTTTTTTGGTCCGGTTGTTGGGCTGCAATTTTGCTGTAGTTTGTTTGTCGTTGGGATTTATGTAGGTAGATAGCCCCTGCCTTTGTTTTTCTTTTCTTTTATCTTTTGTTTGGGGTGTAGCCCCCATAGATAAAAAAACCACCATGTTACTTCCTGTTTATTTTGGTTGTTGAGCCTTTTTGGTGTACTTCTGGGTAAGGTCCCTCCAAAACCTTTTATCCTTAATAAATAAAAACAAACCTCATTTTATTTTTTCCTTATGTGCTTTTTCAAATACTAAAATTGGATTGTGCATGCATAAACAAAATTTTATTGTTTTATTAGACAATTCCTAAAAATAAAAACTAAACTTGAATGCATGCACAAAGACAATCAACTATTTGCTAAAATTAGTGGGAAACATTATTGATTTCCAACACTGTCCCTTAATTTTGAACTCCAAAATTTTATTATTTTGGAGTTGCGTATGCATTTCTAGATCTGACATATGCTTGATCACAAACTCCCAAACAACTTCTCAAATATTCAAAAATTATTTTCCCAAAGCCTTTGTAAAGATATAAACAAACCGATCTTCAGATTTGTAAAAATCTAAATATATCTCTTTGTTATTAACCAACTCCCTGATGAAATGATACCTCGTGTCTATATGTTTGTTTCTTTGTTAAAAACATGATTTTTGGACAATGTTATTGCTTAGATGTCACAAAAAATCTATGTAGCTTCTTCCTAATTCTAGCCTCAAATATTTCAGTATTCTCCTCATCCAAATAGCCTAACATGCTGCTCCCGTGGCTGTTATATACTTTGCTTCTGCTGACGATAGTGTGAATATGGGTTACTTCTTTGATTCCCATGAAACTACTCTTGTTCCAAAGTGAAAAACATAATCGATGTCCTTTTTCCTGTCATCTATATTGCCGACACTGTCACTATCTATATATCCTATGAGTTTGAATTCATTTGATATTGAATACAAGATTTCATGATTCTTAGTTCCACATACATACCTAAAAAATCCTTTTCCATCTTTCCAATGTGAATATTTAGGATATTCCATGAACCTTGAGATGAGCTCACACAATACATAATACTAGGCCTTGTGGCCATCAAATACATGAGACTTCCAACTAGTATTTTGAACAATGTTGGATCCAAAAATGATCCGTTATCTTCTTTTCTTAACTTCAGACCTACTGTAATTGATGTTGGTGCAGACTTGAAATTTAACATGTTAAATATTTTCAAGACGTCATTAGCATACTTTGCGGGTGAGATGAAAATTCCATCTTCTGATTTTTGAACTTCAATGCGCAAAAAGTAGTGCATTTGAGACCTAGATCTTGTTCATTTATCTTGATGTATAAGGTAGGCTCACTGCTGCACATACTAAAGCCATTCTGAATCAAATAAGAATTAATCCTATTGTACCATACTCTAGCTACTTTCTTTAGTCCATAAAGTGATTTTCTCAATATGTACACCTTTCCTTCATGACCTTCAATCTCATAACCTTATGGCTGATTCACATAGACTTATTCTTCAAGAAATCCATTCAAGAAATGTTGATTTTACATCCATTTAATATATAGGCAATCTTGAGTTGCAATTACTAATATATTGTCCTTACTGTGTCCAAAAGTGTTACTGCCAACAAATGTTTCATTGTAATATACTCCATATTGTTGTGTAAAACCTCTTGCAACCAATTTGGCTTTATGCTTCTACACTTTTCCATCTACACTATACTTGGTCTTGTAGACCCATTTCACTCATGTCACATCCTTTCCTTCAAAAAGATCTATCAACTCTCATGTATCCCTCTATGGCGTCTATCTCATCATCCATGGAATGAGCCCAAATTTCTTCATTCAATGCTTCTTCAAAATACACTAGATCTGTAGCTTGAGAAAATAATGCAAAACTTAAAAAGAGTTAGTTGTATCAACATTATAAATCTCACTAAGACTCCTTTTTTTCACTGCAATGGACTTATTTGAATTGAACTACTTTCTGAAGGAGTTTCTTTTGGTGTTCTTTTTGGTGTCTATTGCATATTTGAAGTTGACTGTAATATTGTAGACCTTCTAGTTGTGGAAGGAGGTCTGCTTGTGCTATAACTTGAGCTGAATGTCCAAGAGTGAAAGAAGGTATAATACCTTATGATGTTTTCTCTAATCTGCATATCTTCTCGGGAAATAGTTTCGCTATACTTGTTATTTTTCTATAATTCCATCCCATGCCTAATTTTCAACAAACTACACATCTCTATTGATAATGAATTTTCTTGTGACTGGATTGAGTAACTTGTAGGATTTCATATTCTCTGAATATCCACCAAAAATACACCTTTCTCCTTTTTTGTCTAAATTATTCCTTATCTCATCAATCACATGTGCATATGCCACACAACCGAAGATTCTAAAATGAGAAACACTGTGTTTTCTAGTGATTCCAAGCCTATTGAGGAACCATGTTTCGAATAATTTTTGTTGGACACCTGTTTAAAATGTATAAAACAGTTGTTAATACTTCTGTCAAATACTCATTTGGTAGATGTTTTTCCTTCATCATACTTCTGGCCATCTCCATTATGGTTATATTATTCCTCTCTAGCCACACTGTTCTACTATGGTGTGTACCTGGTAGTAAATTTCTTGTGGATACCATGATATTTGCAAAAAATTAAAAATGCATTGGAAACATACTCACCTCCTCTTTCTGTCCTTAGAACTTTGATGTAGTATCCACTTTGCTACTTCAGTAAAGCCTTGAACTGCTGAAATATATCAAATGCATGTGATTTATGTCTCAAAAAGTACAACCATGTCTTCCTGGTATAGTCATCTATGAGTGCCGAAAATATGAACAACCTCCTATCGAAGGTGTTTTAATTTTTCCACATAAATCCAAATGAAAAATCTCAAGTGCTGCTTGTGCTCTTACTGATTTTCCAACTGCAAAGGTCTCTCTATGTTGCTTTCCTAAAATACATTCTTCACAAAATATCTCTGGTTTCTGAATTAAAGGAAAAAAATTTACCATATTTTTCATGTGTAACAAATTCAAACCTCCAAAATTTAAATGTCCAAACCTGAGATGCCACAACCACGACTCATATTTCATAACTGACTAAAAGGCCAATTCAATCTCTTTTGCTATAGACTGAGCTCCAAACTTATTTCTAATATGAGCTCTAGATTTAGCTCTAGACTGGGATACAATATGAGCTCTAGAATTATTTTTAGTATGAGCTCTGGATTGCACTCTGGATTGAGTAAAATCTACCTTAAAGGAAGCTCTAGAATGCTCAAACAACACTTGATATTACTTTCTTTGTAAACCTAGTTTCAATCTCAGAGGAAACATTATATTGCTTGTCATTTGCACTTTAGCCATCAACTGAGTACTTGGATCTTTATCCATGATCACACATTCGTTGTCTTCAATATATATTCTATATCCCTTTTGTACCAATTGACTAATGCTCATAAGATTATGAGCTTCAAACTTGCAAAATAATAGACATCACACATTATCTTTTACTCCCCCCTTTCAGTTAGAATGCTGATTGTTCCCTTGTATTGTACATACACTGTATTATTATTCCTAAGAGTACCATCAATCTTCACTAACTCATCCAGAATGGAAAATAAGTCCAAGTTACCTGACATGTGATTACTAGTAACAGAATCCAAATACCAAACATCACAGGGACTCTTGAGATAGATTACATTAAATATGTGATAAAGAAAGCATTGCTTCAACAATATTTGTGCATGCAATAAAAATGGATCTTGGAGTAGAGATCCCAACCTGAAGTTGATTCTGTCTGTTATGATCATATTGATTTTTTCTACATTCATAAGGATAGTGCCCATATTTCTTGTAGTAATGACATTGCACATGAAACTTATCCTTGTGTTCTTGACTATGTCCTCTTTCACTTGAGTTTAATGGACCACTACTGCATCCTCTTGATGAAATTCTTCCTTTGCCTCTTGGAATGAACCTTCCTCTTCCTCTTCCATGAATTCTTGAAGTCTGAGAAGAAATTTTTATTCTAAAGATGCATGTGATCTATTCAACCTCTATTCATGATTTGTTAGTGATGCATGCAACTCATCAATTGAAATATGACTCAAATATTTAGTTTCTTCTATGACTACAACCAAATGATCAAAATTTTAAGGTAGAATCCTAAGCATATTTTCACTTATTCTTCTATTGTCCAATTTTTCTCCATGAGATTTAATCTGATTTACTAGGCCACCAACATAAGTAAATAACAACTCTACGAAGTTTGATTCTTTCATAGAAATATTCTCAAAATATCTTCTAAGTAATTGGAGTTTGGCAATTTTAAATTTCACCTTACCTTGAAACACAACCTAAAGAGTGTCCTATGCTTATTTTGCTTGAGTGGCTATTGCCACTTTAGGAAGAATATTTTCATGCATGGCTTGATGAATATAAGAGAGATTTTTTCCATCTTTCTTTCTTAATTCTTTCTAAATATCCTTCTTTCCCGTGAGAGTGTATTATACGCAGCTGGATCTGGAGGTTCTATGTAACCAATCTCAACAACTTCCCACACTTTTTGAGATCTAAATAGCACCTTCATGGTTAAAGACCAATACTCGTAATTATTTCCTATAAACTGGGGTGTGTGCATACTTGATAAAGATGTTCCAGATGCAAAAGCCATATTTGACTGTTAATTTAAAAACTGGTTGAAAAATCAACACTATGATACCAATTTGTAGAATTGTAGAAAATTAAAAACAACAAATACAAAAATAATAAAACTGAAAAAAAATAAAATAATCTAAACTTCATCAAGTGGGATTTTTTTTGGTTGTGATGCAGCACTGCTCCATCACACAACTATGAAAACCATCTTTCCCTAATCTGAGGTCTTTTGTACTTTAGCAGTTTTGAATATAAAATAGTATCACGACGAGTATAAAAATACTTATTTTTTTATTATCGGTAAATGAGGGTTAAGGGGACCCTACTCCGTACAAAGGATGGAGAAAAAGATAAGACAATGAGGAACAAACGAGGATGCCTCTTCCAACGGCACAAAGAGTCCAAACCAACAACAACAAGAAAACTAACAAAAACATAAAACCAACACCTATCTCAAAATTTTGACCCCTTCCCTTTGGATCTTAACTGCATCTTAAGGGGATAGATAGTCCCTTTCTTTTTCCTACTCACAATATTCCAATCCTCTTCCGTATTTGTATTTTCATTTTCATTAATATGGATTGGGATCAAAACTTTGATCTACACCTTGAGATTTTGGGACCCTGATAAAGAATCCACATCATTATTTCTATCTTCTCGCACTTCCTCCTTTTTTGATCAGCCAAATTATTAGATTCAGAGTCTGAATCACAATTAGATGGATCATTCACAACCAGGTGTCTAAAATTAAGATTCTTCCACCACGAGCTTCTGCCTTTAACATTTTTTCTTACCATGTGACAATCTGAAGCTAGATGGTCAAGAGAAAAGAAATCTCTACACCTAAAGGGAAACCCTTCATAATTTAGATTTTGTAACCAAGTTCTATCCTCCACTTTGAGTTCAATAGTGGTAGGGAAATCAACATAAGTATCCATATCAACCAAGATTCTAGCATACGTTGTGTGCTCAAAATCATCAGTTTTTGGGTCAATAGCCAAAAATTTCCCTAAAGTGTTACCAATAACAGTTAAGAAACCTTTCAACCAAAATTAGAGGGGTAAATAAGGTAGCCAAATCCATACCAGCTTAACTTGGAAACTATCAGACACCGAGTTGAACATAGAGAACCATAATTTCATCAATAACATATGGGATTCAAAATGGGGTGTTTGTACGGATGTCTATGCAGTCAGGCGTCTACATATATAGACACCTAGCTACATGTGCAACCGAGTGGTTGCATATGCAGACACTCATCTGTTAGTCGAATAAGTTTATGAGAAAAGGTCTGGTAAGGAAGTAATCAATTGCACCAATTACAGGCGTTTACAAAAAATATACATTTGGGGTCAGTACGTACACAAAATAATGCAGACATGGCATTTTATGGAGGTCTATGCAGTCAAGAGTCTACATATGTAACATATACAGACACTCGACTACATGTGTAGTGGAGCATCTGCATATACAGATGCTCGACTACATGTGTAGTGGAGCATCTGCATATACAGATGCTTGACTACATGTGCAACCGAGCACATGCAACTAGGTGTCTATATATGCAGGCACCCGACTGTACATGTTGTCAAGCGTCTGTATATGTAGATTCCTAGTTATGCATGCTAGTTGGGAGTCTACATATATAGCCACTCGGATGCACATGCAACTGAGCATCTGTATATGTAGACGTCTAGCTATACATGCGGTTGGGTGTCTACATATATACATATAGAGAGTTGGGTGCCGGGAAAAAACTTAATTTTCTCATCATATATACATAACAAAAACTATAGGTGAATTTTTAAAAATATTATTTCAATAAGTTTTTAATTATTATTTCTAAGTTAGTGTTATTGAGAATATAACATAATTTGTGAGGTGAATGATTGAGAGTGAAAATTTTACTTTCAAAAATCATTCACCTCCCAAATTAGGATATATTATCAATAACATTGACTTAGAAATAATAATTAAAAACTTATTGAAATAACATTTTTCATATATATGACACGTGTGTCAAATAATCGAGGTAAATATTAGTTTGGAAGAAATGTAATTTACCATGTATAATATGATATGTGGTCTTGATTACACCAATAGGATTACAATGGAACAAACAACCCACAATTATGTGTAAGAGAGCATCATTAACGGTTTAGTATTTTTTTCATACATTTTTACAATGTTACGCGGGACATGTCCCCTAGATTTTGGTGACATCCTGGATGTCCCGAACATTTCGGGACTTGGGGACTTGGATGGGACGCCCCAATTTTTTTAAATCTTTCAAAAGTTTTCTGATGTTTTTACTTTGAAAAAGATGTTATTTTTACCAAAAGCATCACATTATAATCTTGAAAGTACCTAAAATACATTAAATATAGTTTAAATCCCTAAATGTCATTGAAAAGTTAAAATATTAATTTTTATGTATTATTTTAATCAAATTCGCCCCCCTACCGTCCCAAAATTTTGGATTTTTTTTGCCGTCCCAAAACCCCGTCCCTCTATACCCTCGTTCCCCGTCTCCGAGGCCTAGGTAACTATGCATTTTTAATTCTCACAACCATGAAATGAATATAAACCAACCATGTCTAAGTTTCCTCTACAATTTGATTTGAAATGTGGGAGATTTGTCTCTAGAGTCGTCGGTAAAATAACGCAACATGATGAAATGAATGAATTCTCATTAGGGATAATGTTATATGTTTATTGATGGTGTTTAGACAAAACTTGAAATGGAATATTACCTAGCAAATGAGAACTTACAAATGCAAAACACACAATAAAGAGACATAAAAAGTTAGTTTGATGCATCCATTATTTAGAGCGAAAATATGTCATATATATGTAGAGGAGAGAAATACAAAGTAATATGAATATGCATCACATGATTTTATTTCCTAAGGATTATAAATTCCCCAAAACATCAATTGTAAATACCTACACCATAAAAATATTAGTTTGTTATTCACTGTAAATTTAGCATAAAAGCACAATATCATGGGATCTACTACACAATTCCCCTATGGGATACCAAATATTGCTACTCACTCTTTTACAAATGAGGACATTGATACTCAATTTCTTTCTAGCACACAAATTACACATGGTTGACCATCCTAATACTCAAACTATTTATATCTTAGTACCTATCGTGTAACATGAAGTTCATAGATTAAACATCATCTTACCAAATTATATATTTTGTGTGAGGATAGAATAACTCTCAACAATTTTTATATGTTCCATTCACAAGTAATCGTATCCAAACATTTAGATTAGACTATTCTAAGGAAAACATGTTTGTTGCAGATATCTAGTTTAAAGAATAATAGTCACCACTTCTCTAAATGGAATAACATGGACCCTAGAAAATAACCGCATATCTTAAGTATGCTTACTCAAGTTTAATAAATGCTAGTAGTAAAGTAAATCTGATGTTACTAGTGTCTCATACACATGATGGCCGATACAAAGATAATGTCCAATCCATTAGCTCCTTGTAAGACATTATACACTTACCAAATGTCACCTCTGTCACATAGAACAATCAAATATATTTATTGTTAGAAGGCATGGATTAAAAACAAATCATGTCATGCAGGGCTTGGAATACAAGAGAGCATTGAAATCCATGTCAAACTTATATGATGTATTGAAATTCATGTCAAACTTGTATGTATTGAAATTCATGTCAAACATATATGATGTACTGTTAGTGTGTATATCCCTTAATTATTTATTTACATGTTTGATTTTCAAAGCTTTTTGAAAAATAATTCAACAAGATAATTTCATGTTATTGAATACTTCAAAGATGGTTTTGCGGCTTCAAAAATATGAAGAAGAAAAGACTAGCCATGAGAGCCAACGGATTGATTGTAGAAGGAAACATCTATGTAAACCATTCCCAACCGATCTACAAATATCATTTCTAGAGCAACCTAGTCTTCAACGAATGAGTTCATATTTAGAAAATCTTCATGCCATCAATTGAAGGAAAGTGAAACAAGAAGCATTGGATATAGTGTGAGGATATGAAGAATCAGTTAGTTGTTGTAACACTTTTTTCGTACATATGTGTTTTATATATTTTTAGAAATATATTAATACTATCTTAAAAGATTTGAAATAATGAAGGTGAGTAAACATTTGGCAATGTGGTTCAAAGGAAAATGAAAGTGGCTTCTACTCAGTTGACTTTTCCAGAGCATTACCTGAGGGGAAAGAGCTATATATGTTACCTCAACATTGTTATCAGGTATTACTTTGTATAATTTTTATTTTGTACATCTTCTCCTTTTTCATGCGCATAATTTCTATGTCTGGGTCTCCTTTTTAACTATGTTTTATATAGGTATTCTTCTATCTTGATACAGAAAAGGTAATTGACAATTCATATTATATTATGAGCTAAGGACGAGACATGTTATTGATGACAATAGTGTTGTAACACGAGTACATTGGGAACAACTGATGTTGTGGAAAGAGATTATGAACATGACTCGAGTGATGATGATGACCCCAATAATGAAGAAGATCACCATATTAATCAAGTCAATGATTAAGGCAAAGCTCATTTTGAAGAAGAAGAAGATGAAGATGATGATGAAAGTGATGGTGACAAACATCACAAAACTATAAATAATGAAGATGATGATGAAATGAATATCCCAACAAGTAGATATTTGGACAATGAATGGATTGTTCCCATAATTATATATATAGATAAGAAGAAGAAAGGAACATTAGTTGTGACTATAAATCCAAGTTATATAACCAATGAGGAGTTGGTAGAAATACATGAAGATGAAAATAAATAGTTGAAATATTCATAAACCTATTTCTTGTGCTATTTCATTAATTCAATTTTGTCTTGTGTTATAACATTTCGTTACATATTTTTTCTTTTGATTTGTTGAGATAGAATATGTTTGTCCATTTATGGAATTTGAATTCAACTCAATTAATTTATAATTAATGTAATTGACTTTAAAAGTCTACCCAAATTCAAGGCATATCACTAATTTGGTATATATGAAGTGAGATGTAGATGATTTCTTATTTTGATCAACGTCAAATAGGCAATAATTTGATGTATGAAACTTACTCTATCAACATATTTAAGTGGCACCGAGCTTGGTTCGCTTATCATTGCATGAAATAGTTTATAATTAATGTTGGTTTCAGGAGTCAAATTTGACCGTTGACCTTGTTTATCAAAGATTTTTTGTATGAGTGTCATCCTATTAATTTTTTTATTCAAAAATATTTTAATGTTCTTGGTAAAAATAATAGTATTTTAATATATAATTATATAAATGTTAAAAAACATATATAATAAGTAAATTATATATTTAAATTACATAGTTATATACCCTTTCTCTGGGTGGCTGGAAACTCTCCCACACCTCTTTTGGTACTGTCGCAAAGCCCATGGTGCTTGGGGTTGGATTCATTCCTTCTTCCAACATTTTTCGCCACGAGTGCTTCACATGGCATTATGTTTTACTGTGAGACAATCTCCAAATGCCACATAAGTTTACCCAGATTTGACATGCTTTCACAAGAGAAATTACTGCACTGCTAAATCGCACTTATATATGTACTGCAGATTTGACATGCTTTCACTGAGAAATTACTGCAGATAAGTTTACTGCAGATTTGACATGCTTTCACTGAGAAATTACTGCAGATAAGTTTACTGCAGATTTGACATGCTTTCACTGAGAAATTACTGACATGTTTTACTGCACTGCTAAATCGCACTTATATATGTACTAAGGAAAAAAAAACATTAGCTTCTACCACCTCGGGTTCTTTTTAAATGGTTAAAACTGAAATTTT